>VZRQ01002223.1:200877-303277 GCA_013397975.1 Machaerirhynchus nigripectus
AGCCAGGCCACCACACAGCACCCAGCCTGTCCCTGGGGCAGCCAGGCCACCACACGGCACCCGGCCTGTCCCTTGGGTAGCCAGGCCACCACACGGCACACAGCCTGTCCCTGGGGCTGGCCAGCAGCAGCCCAACAAATGCTCTGACAACACAAACAAGGCAGGAAATGCCTCGCTAACTTCCTCAACGCCTCAAAATAATGGGGTTTCTTTAATAAAATTGAAAATATTAACAGGCAAGATCAACACTAACCTGTTCTGAGCTAAACCATTTAGACTTTCCTGCTATTTCTTAAGCACACAGCCACCTCTGTGCTTGCCTAAAAAACTTTTATATCAGCTGTTGGGGGTCAGGGATAATAACTGATTTCTAAGTTTATCTGGCAAACCAGATAAGCACCAGCTGGAAAGGGGACTGTCTTCTGTCTCAGAGTTTGCATATTTTTTGTTTTATTGTGATTTGGCTTTTGTTTTCAGTCCTCTTATGTTAGATTCCTCATCCCTTATAATTGCAGGTTCTGCAGGTTTGAATCAATTTTATTAAGTTTACTGTGCCATTTCCTCTCGGAAATACTGACCTTGATAGTGGGAAAGAAACTCCTAAACTCTGATACCACAAACTGAGGGGTGACTGCAACTGCACTGAGGCAGCAGCACTTTTTCACTTCATGAAATTCTAATTTTTTCTCTCTTTTGACCAACAAATAGGAGAATTACTGCTTAAAATAATAGGCATTCATAAAGTTGTTGCTAACACACATCATTGCCTTCTAAAACAGCCATTTCCTCAAAAAAAAAAAAAAAAAAAAAAAAAAAAAAAAAAAAAAAAAAGAGAAAGAATAGCATCATTACTGGAAAAGCAAGTTTCAAAAGAATTACTGTATTTGGCATGGCAGACACACTGCTCCTTTAATTTGGTCTTGACAGCCACACAAACGAGTCTGTTAAAAAATGAAGCAGGCATAAAATGGATGGCTCTCCCTTGAATCAAAACTTGTAACAAAGGTGCTATTTAGGTTTCAATTTCTTCTGCCACGCTGTCAGCTGTGAGCCTTTCCAAGAGTCAGTCACTGGGAACTGGAATCATTGGAGACAATTCCACTGCAAGCCCAGAGAGCTCTCACCAAGGTGCGAGCGAGGCCAGAGTCTGTCCTGAAGCAAACAGCATTTGGGTGAAATTATTCAGAGTTAAAAGGTTTGTTATGGCTTTTGAAGCACTTCTACAGCAATGGAAAAAACAAAAAAGCTGAAGTCTTCCAGTAGGCTCTGCCTTATTATTCAGCTAATCAAAGTGGATCCCATTTTCTGCTTCTTGGAACAGAAAATTACTTTTTGAGCTGAACTTTTTGGCATCAAACAGCTTTATGATTTTTTGCCTTGTTTAGAAATAACTTTTAGCAATTTTGTTAAACAGCAGAAGAAAAAAAAATTAAAAATACTTTACGTGAGATACCCTGTGAAAATAATTATTCTGTAAAAAATTCATTAGAATAACACATTTAAAAAATAAAAAGGAAAAACCACAGAACAATCAGCCTTGCCATCAAGAAAGTTTGTATGAATTTTTTTAACATGTTTGAGTTTGAAATCCATGCTCACAAGATGATCACTGTAACCCTGTAACATTGTGACCTATTCATAAAATGTGAGTAAAGGACCAGAAGGCTTTTTCTAGAATTCGTATTTAACAACTACTTGACTTCTTGTCATTATTGAAAAGAAAATTTTAAAAAAAGACATTTTTGTGTACTTTTGGTTGTGAACATTTGGGGATATATTTGGCACAGACATTTCCCTGTGTAAAATTATGACACTTCCAGGCAGGGACAGGTTGAGTGTTTTGTTGGCTGGGCACAGAGCCAGGCAAAATCCAAGTAAGTATTAAAGACAAGTTTCCCAACTCATTTTAAATGCATATATTTGTCATTCAGACCACTTTGCTTCCAGTATTGTATAAAACATCACAGAATGTAAGGTGAAAAGGTTTCCAAGAATCTACAACTATTGTATGCAGTGCTGTCATAAATACATAAAAGAAAACCAAATAAATGTTGTGGAAAAAACATTCCTAAAAGTGTTTCACATCTCATATTGCATTTGAACAAATGGATGACGCTGGAAAGCACAGCTTGCTTTGCACTTGAATACTGACGGTTATATCTGAAGGATTCTTTTTTTCTGAATAGATTATATTTTGTCTGTTTTAAGCAAGCAGTTCCATTTACATCAGATATTTTTAAGTGATTACCTTAAAAGACCATGTAACTTATTCCAACTTTTGCCTTGATTGCATAAATCAGCAGTTATTTTAATTTAAGTGGAAAATATTCTGACAAGCGGGGCAAAATTTCTGTCTGCGGAACCATCTACGTAACCCTAAAAGCTTCATATTAGTCAGCCTGCCATTCCTGTTTACTTCAGTGGGTAAAGTTGTCTTTAATCCCATTAGCCCTGCAGAAAGAGCAGCCTGGAGTCTGCACCGGGTGGAACCAGCCAGAGCTAAATGAGCAGCTCCTCTGGTGATGCTCACTTGGGCTGGCACTCAGCCTGAGAAATCCTGGGTTTTAATTACTGACACACAAAGCACCAGCGGCTCCCAGGGCCTCTCTCTCATCTGCAAACTCTGTTCTCAGGAAGAGCAGCTAAAATAAGAAAATCCTTTCCCGGGGTGTGCTGGTCACCAGCACCTGAATGCAACAGGAGTGCCCTGAGTAGTCCCCTGGGGAGGGGGTCAGGAAGGAACTGGGACCATGGGGGCAGGTTTAGGGGAGGAAGGTCCATGCAGGGGGCTGAGGGCAGTGCTTGGTTTGGAGAAGCTGTGAGGGTACCTGAGCAAGATCACAGAAACATGGAATGGGTTGGAAGGGAGTGTGGGACCATCTCCTTCCACCCCCTGCCATGGGCAGGGACACCTTCCACTGTCCCAGAGTGCTCCAAGCCCCATCCAGCCTGGCCTTGGACACTTCCAGGGATTCAGGGGCAGCCACAGCTTCTCTGGGCACCCTGTGCCAGGGCCTCCCCACCCTCACAGGGAAAAATTCCTTCCCAATATCCCATCTAAACCTGCCCTCTTTCAGTATGAAGCCATTCCCCCTTTGTCCCATCACTCCATCCCTTGTCCCAAGTCCCTCCCCAGAATTCCTGGAGATGCTTTAGGCACTGGGAGGGGCTTTAAGGTCTCCCTGGAGCCTTCTCTTCTCCAAGCTGGACACCCCCAGCTCTCCCAGCCTCTGCTCACAGGAGAGGTGCCTCAGCCCTCTGAGCATCTCTGTGGCCCCTTTCTGTCATTTTCCAAGATGTTTCACAGACCAGCAATAAGCTTTTTGTTCTTTCTCCACAGGCTTCTGAGATTTTCAAATGATGTATAAAACCAACCCTCTCTTCTTTGCAAATAATTTTTCTTTCTGTTGCCTATTTTTATCTTCCAAGCTACAAATGAATCCAACACTCCCAAGCTGGTGCTGGAAAGGAAGCAGGAACATGGAGGAAGGGCTGGTGCCATGTCCAGAGCCTGCATTCTGCTGTTCCTCTGCCCAGTGCATGAGGACCCTTTCCAGAGCTGTGACGTGGATATTCACACATTAAACCCAAATGCCATGACCCAACACTCTCCAGGCTCCCCATTTCAGTGCAGCAGGCTCCTTATTCCATCAGGGTGATTTAGGTTCCAACCAGCTGGACTTGGCCATTTAGTCACCAAACCTGATATGGTATCTAGCAATATTAATTAGTCTGTCTAGTAAGCTTAATAAAGAGCAAAGCTTTGTATTTCTCTATTCTATTTTTCTATTAATTAATTCACTGTGTGCACTTCACAAAGTGTTTTATAAGGAAACAGATACAGGCTGCCAAGTCTTCTTCCCCTGTAAAATCCAGGCTCTGCTGCTTGTGTTGGAAATAAATTTAGCACTCTGAAAAAAACACAGAGTAAGACATTGGACAGAAATAAGCATTCTTACTGAGAGGTTAAATATATTCCAGTTCAGCCATGGGATTTGGAATATTTCATTTTCACCAGTGTCTCATTTTGTGAGCATATAGGTAATTTTGCCATGGCATTGGACTGATTTCGTTGCTGCATTGTCTCAGAACTGTCTTCTCTAAACCCCTGAGTAAGGAACAGTGACCTACGTATGAGGGGATTTCCTTTCCCTCATTCCTGTCCCATCCACAATCCCTAATGAGTCCCTGCTTTGCTGCCAGCCATCATTGTAACTTGGAACAGTTCCTAAAAGTGAGGAAAAAGACTGAAGTTGTTTGGTTTTTACACCCCTTAGGGAATGGCTGACGCTCCACTGACACACCTTTGGGAATGAGTGGAACTATTTATTTTGGTTTTCCACCATTTCATTTGGCTCCCCTGAACTTATAGGTGACATTTTTCCTTAGCAGAGATCAACCTTAATGCTGATAAAAGGTTAATGTAAATGTGGTCTAGTTCTGGTAATTTATCCCATTTTGGGTGAGGGACTAAACATTTTAGGGTGTGTTTTAGTTGTTTTGGTGGGGTTTTTTTAAAGCTTTTTTTTCCCATTAGGCATTTGATGTGAAGAGCAAAGCAGATGCAAGGGAATTCTCCATCCAAATAACCTTTAAAAGTAAACGTCATGTAAGATGGCTGATTTTATCTGGCACAACTTGTTTTCAAAAGATGTATATTTATTGGTTGACACCACACCTCCTGTCCAGACTCCAGATTTTAGCCCACAGCTTCAGTCAGTTTGCCTTAAAGAAGCTCTCACAGAGTAAGAAAAGAGTTGGGCAAGAAGTTAATTTGAAGCAATTTTGATCTATGTGATTACACGTTGCTGGCAGGAAAGACGATGGCCCAGAACTAATAACAAGGAAAAAAGCTAAGCTGGAGAATGGGAGAGGAAACAAAGGTAAAAATGGGTTTAATGCACTGAGATCTGCCATGCAGAGTTGAAAAGCCAGACTGTGAAAAGCCAATTAGTGCACCAAATATGAAAAGCACCCAAATTAAACAGAGAGAACATCATCAAAGAGAGCTGAGATACGGATGTTCCCAGCATGCACACATAAAGACATTTCAGATGAGTATGTAAGAAAATGTTTTTAAAAAGAAACGAAATGCAGTGGGAATTCAGTAAAAACAAGCCTGTAATGGGCAAATGATAGGCTGTGAAATGAAAGCATAAAAGCCAAATCTTTATAGTGTCTAACACTGACAAAACACTTTAAGGCTGAGTTTATGAGGTTCTGTGCCATAAACATCAAAACTCAGAAAGCACATTTGTTGCTTGATGCATGTTTTTATTTAATCTCTTGGAGTGTTAATGAGCAAAAAGATGGATTCTAGTATAATACCCATGTTACCAGAATAAAAAAAAAGGACAAACATTAGCATTGATGTTTTAAATGATTAAAAAATGTCTTGAAAATTGTATCTCCTTTTAAGCAACTTGGATGCTCCTTGTGGTCTGAACACACTGAGAGCTGCTTTGATATAAATATCAAAATTTTAATTTTTCCACATTTGGAGTGGTCACTTGTAGGTTTTTATTCAAAGCAGATCAAACAGAAATGGTTTTTTGCTGGTCCTCTTCCATGTGGATAAAGAAAACTATTTAGGCAGTACAATTGTAAATAAAAAGTTGCCTGAGTTTCTAGCAATTACTGACAAAAACGGGTTTAAAACCCCAAATACAGTGAGAAAATATTTTGGCAAAGTATTTACACTGAGATATGAGAACCATGAATTAAGGAATGTGGGTGCTTCCTGCAGGCTAAATGAATCGGTCTCCGTATCCTTGAGTATTTTGTATTTCTGGAGGCAGTCAGTACCTCAAGCTAATGTCAAGTCAATATCCAGGATTCTCATCGAGCCCAAGTTAATATTTTAGTTCAGTCATCGTGCCAAGACGATTTGCTGTGCGTGTGGAAATTGTGCTATATCTGCTCTTCATATGAGGGTATTTTTCTCTCAAATAATAAATTCCCTGCAGTCAGAGGTTAGCTTTGCAATCTTTATTCACAGTACAGTAAATACTGAATTGCTATGAAACCTGAGCACTGCCTTAATGTTCGGGATGGGTTTTTTGAACGCTTCACCTTTGAAGGTGTGACTGCTGCCAGGGAAGGTTTGCTCAGGCTTCGAGGTAAGACTGACCTGTGTCCAGTGGGAGGTGTCCACAGCAGGGGCTTGGAATGACATGATCTTTAAGGTCCTTTCCAACCCAAATCACTCCATAATTATGAATTAAGTGTCTCACTGACCTACCCTCACTCTGACACACTGGAATCTGCTTTTCAGTCCTGGCTCAAGGATTGCATCATGACATACGATGAGAGAGCTGACAAGCCTTGGGGTTGTTGCTCTGCACATCAAGCCACAGTATCATAACATGTTGGGTATTTCACTTCCCAGTGAAGGAAGCTCCATGAAGATTCCCTAAAGAAGTTAATTCCAGCTTTGAGCTGAAATGACACAGCTGCAGGTTAGTGGAAACCTCAACAAGTAGGTATTGCTGAAAGAATGAACCTCCTGCAGCTCAGCCTTCAAGAAAACACATTCAAAGTTGCAGATGAACCAACCTCGACTGCGTTGGAAATGCCAATTTTGCTACTTTACCATCTCTGAAACTTTGAATGTTTGATTTCACAGCTCTTCAAGTGTTATTTTAAAGCTGTTGACTGAAGACTGTGTTTAAGCTCCTGCCGATGTCTTTCAATTTATTCAGTGTGTAAAATTCAAACTTTTCCTATCTTTTTGTGACTGGTTCTTTAACCCACTAGAGCCCAGCAACCTAACAAGCACAAGCACACTCTGGAGATCTTTGAGAATTTTCTAAAGCATTTACATATATAAGTGTGTGCATGTAAAAAAAAAAAAAAAATCTATGGATATACAGAACTTCCATGCCTACAAATATTTTGGGGCTGAAAGAAATTCTCTCTCTTCCTGGAAGTCTGTTTTGCTGACTGAATTTCCAGACAGCACAATTTTTTTTCTAAACTGAGTATTAAATTCACTCTATTTTACAGAGCAAATAAAGCCCCTGCCAGATGGCCAGCCAAGGCTATTACAGGCTGTCGTTACTTCCCACACCCACTTGTCCCTCCAGATTAGGAAATATGGCTGAGGAGCTGCTTTTCCTCATGCACTTTTTCCTATTTCCGTTGCCAGTGAACAGATGATGCCTTGCAGATACCTCCAGCTCTTCCCCAAGCACTCCGCTGCCATTCCAGGGGATTGCTTTGCTTTCCTATCTCAGAGAAGGAAAACGGAAGTTTTAAAGAGGTGCACCTGCTCCCTGCAAAAGGGAGTGCAGCATTTCACTGCACAAATAAAATCTGGTTGGGACAGAACTTGAAGAAAAATCAGATTCATGTCCAAAAATAGGTGCTTGCCCCAGAGCTATCAGCATAACACATCCACAATCCAACAGGAAGACTTATGCTGCAAAGTAATCATTCACAAAATAGACACAGAGGTGGTTGTAAGCAGACTCAGGAACTTCTCACAGACCAAGCTGTTTGCTCCCTCACTTCCAGCTCCTTCCTTCTCCCCCACTGCCCTGCAGGACACCGAGGCACAGCGAGCACTTCCAGCATGTGGAGGGCAGCCCCGAGGCTGGGGGGGATGGATGTGACACTCCAACCTCTGCAGAGCAGCTCTCTTAACTCACAATTTCCTCTCCCCATCCGAGCAGCAAACTGCTCCACACCCAGCTCTGGGGGCTCTGGCCGTGCCAAGCTCAGTTAATCAGTGTTAATTGGAGTGTGTGGTGCTGCCTGGAGGCAAACAGCAGCTGATTCGAGTTAGAATGTGTTGTCATCAATTACAGAGATCGATTTCCAATCAGGTCTGATTTGCCAGGACTGTATTCCCAGGCAGGTCGTAGAGATGCTGTCACCTTCTAACTTGTTTTTTGGGACTGGCTTCACCTGGTTTTTTGTCTTTATGTGCACAGGTATTTACACAGAGCCTAATTCAGTCCCAGGGAATGTTACAACTGCTCCAGCTCAAGTCTTGCCCCACAGGAAACACAAACACTGCTGTGTTCGAGCAAATATCAGCTGAGCAGCAAGGAGCAATTCAGGGGAGTTCCTAAAGAGGATTGTGGATGTGAGTGGAAAAGGGAGTTTTGACACCCACAGTGGACAAATAACCATTGCTCCAGTTATGGATGCACAAACCTCCTGTCACAGGCAGAGTGGGAGCTTCAGACAAAGTTTATCAGAGTTTAAGTGACTTTGTCCCACGGGATTTAAAGATGGCAAATCAGATACGGTTATATAAAATGAATTATTTATTATGACAAATGATTGGACAAAAGATCTCAGTCAGAATTATTTACTACACAGTAAAAAAGCTAAAACCGCTCTAGGGGAGCACGACGGAGCCGGATCCATAGGGGTGATAATCCCTGTTGCCCTCAGTTTGCTGCCTTGCTCCTGCACCATCACTCACTAATTTAGTATTTATTAGTAGGCAAGAGCTGCTAAACTGCCCTCAGGTTCTTTCTCCTCCTTGTATTTACCTTTTCTCATTCAGAGAGCCAGTTTTAAACTCCAAGGTACTGTGTCACTGTGATGGGTTAGTGAATGAGGGGGACTCTAAATTTTCAAATGAGTGTTTTTACTGTGTAATTCCAGCAGACCTGCAGTGATCCTGAACACTCTTGTGGGGACATGGGGACAGTTTCACTTGGGGAATGGCAGTGGCAGCTGTCAGCAAAAGACTGTGCTCTAGGGGCCTCAGATGTGTGATGGATAATTAAAATAATTTTAATATATGTTATGTCTTTCTCTACAATGCAACCCTTTTCCCACCATAGAGCTCATATAAATGAAGGATTAACAAGCCTGAGACACAGAAAATAGCAGAATAAAAAGAAAATATTTTTTCTTTCTTATTTTCCCCCCTACAACATGAGTTCTGCAGCTAAAGTTTAAAGAGTCAGTGGAAAATGAGAAAGTTGGCATAATCAGACTAGACGGGGTTTCCACTTCCTGACAGTAATTCTTTTTCAGCGTGAGGATTAAGTAGATGTATAAACATCTTCAGAATTAGCTTCCAAACACCAAATGGAAAAGTAATTGGAGTCAATGTAGAAATCTGTGTTCCAAATCACTGATGTATCTTTAATTCAGGGTTACAACAGGTACCTTTTATTTGCATTTTTTATCTCAGCTCTGATCTCTCTGGGCTTTAGCATGCTCAGTGATGATGAATCATAAGCAGTGAAGGACATGGCTAAAATTCCCTTTCAAAATGCCATTTACAGGGCAAGCAATAAGGCAGAAGAAATGCTTTTTTTTTTGCTTGTGAGCTGAACAAACTGACCTGGGAATAGTGAAACGACAAATAAATGTGGCCATTTCCCAGTGCCACTCTCAGAGTGACTTTCCAGAACAGAATCATACTTTAACTTGCAAGCAAAAATTACCTCTGCCAAGTACTACATAGTAAACAATGTGATTTTAATTAGAGCTCATTAGTTTTTGTTTACTGTGTCAGAAAGAGCTGAGGAGACAACAGCCTGTCCTGATGTTCGTCAAACCCTCGGGGTGGATTGCCATTAATTTTAATGGGCTAAAAATGATCCCTTGAAAGGCCTGTGTATTAAAAATTTTAAGAGTGATTTTTAATTCCTTTAGTATCAAGAAGATTTCTTACTTGCGTGTTTTTTCAGACCCAAAAGGCTTGAGAACAATCCTAATGGGGCCACTGCTCGCTGAGTTTAGTGACAGGTACTGCAGAAACAATCAAAACCTTGAAGTCTTGAACAGCTGAAAGAAAATTCTGACTTTCTTTCATGTGCAGAAGGTCACTAAAGTGAAGTTGAAGCTGCTGTGGCGTCACTGGATGGCTTCTAAGAACCTGAAACAGAGTTAGTAGAGCTTGACAGGGTGTGTCAAATCATTTCTGTGGAGCTTGAAACACTCATTTCTGATTATTTTGGAAGAAAAGTGACACAAGAATATGGAGGCTCTTTTTCAAAGTTAGATAGTGAAATAAGCTTTAATAATTTAAGCTCATCCGTGCCATAAATACCAAGCAATTTCCACTCTGGAATTTCTAACCCAGAAGAGGAGGCCAACACTAGCTCAGCAGAAGATAAAACAAGCTGAAGAAAATGTTTTGATCATAGTAGTGGCCTCTAAAGCTCTAAGGACACTCAAAAAGATAACATCAGCTTTTAGAAAATGTTTGACTTCAAAGAAATTGCTGCCACAGGAAACTGAAAATTGATGATCCCATTTCTCTATCTTCCCCAACCAGGTAGTTCAGCGCTGCTGTTGCTGTAAAGGGAGCATCACTCCATAAAATCCTAAAGTGATATTCACAGCCTCCCAGTAAGGGGGGAAAAAGTGGAATATTACCATGGCAACAGACAAAGCTGGAACCTCGAAGGCAAACCACTTTTACACAGGCTGCCCCTAATTCTGGGTCGTTCTCAGCCACGAAAGGCCAGTGGCTGCAGAAGGCTGGAAGGAGCAGAGCTTTTTCCTCTTTCACAGCCTTGCTCTAGCTGGCCATTCCTGGGCTCTGTCACAGCGAAACAGAGGCTTCTGAGGCTCTGAGGCTGAGGCTTCACCTGCCTTCAGGGTTTCTCATGATCATTTTTCTTCTGCCAGTCTGTGAGTTTTTCCTTTCTTGTTCCTCTCAGTCCAGTAGCTGGGCAAAAGTTAGAAGGTAGTGGCGTACCCCATGATAGAAGGACGCAATAAAAAGCATTTACATGCGAAAAAAGAGTGGTTTCTGTTCCAAAAACAATTTGGTGGAATTTACTCTGTTATTTATTCAGGGCTGCACTGTTTCTAGGGTTAGTGCTGTATTTGGTATAAATTAGTTCTACCTTCTGTCCAGCTACTGCACTGAAAGGTCCAGTGCAAGCTGCCAACACAAAAAGCAGCATGAAAACGTCAGTGTGTAGATAGGAAGGAACTTGATTCTTTTTCTCCCCTCATTGATCAGTGCTAAGTGTTTTCTTCACTCAAAAGTGTGAAAGATTATCTTACAGTTTTCAAAATAACTTCCAGGCCACTCCAAGCAGTGTCTTAAAGGGTGTAAGCAAACAGGAAGGGATCAAAAAACGAGAATTACAAAAGCCCAGGCTATTAAAGGGCTTTTTTAAAGGAAACAAAGCTTCTGTGAGCATCCCTCTCTTTCAGAACTTAAATTAGGTCTCTGTTTAAAGCATATCAAAGAACAGATGGTTTTCACAGTTAATAGGCAGCTTGGAACCATTCAGTATCAATCACCAATTCTAACCAGGTCTTCCCAGGGACCTCAGGAGGACACAGTTTAAGGCCAGACCATCTTTCCCAAATGGACATGCCTGTATGTTTGTTTCTAAACTGTAAGAACGGCATGTGGGGAAAGAGACGTATCAAGAGAAGAGCCAAAGTACTGGTTTTCTGTGATTGGAACTTCCAGCTTTTTCCATACAGAGGCCATTCATGTCCTCCCCTCCCAGTGGTCAGGCATTTACAGAGGCCAGTATGGATCAGAAGGACAGAATTCACTCTTGTTTTGAAAGACAGTGTCAGATGTAGGACTTGAAGCAAACTCTACCTGAAGTACAAATCCTTAATTCCAGGATCTTTAATTGGGCCTTGAATCTCATCCATGTGATGGAAGAAATCCCAGAAGATACAACCAGGTTCAGAAAAAAGGAGTTGCAGTTCGATTCTGCTTTTCTTAATGAGTACATGCTACATGGCTGAGCTATAGTAATGATCCTCTGGGTTTAATCCCTGTATTATCTATTAACTTAGCAAGAAAGTTCTCCTTAAGTTTAATCACTGTGTTCCTTCAGGTGAATTTTTTTACTCATGAGTTCTTTATTGGGCTCTGAATTAAGTGCTACATAATAAGAGCCTCTCTCTTCCCTTCAAAATCCTGTAGACCTTCATGAAGTTCTCAATACCAAACAACTTTTCTCAGCACTAATGAGAGCTGAGTGTGGCCAGAAACTGAAAAGGTTCAAGTCAAAGAACCAAAAAGAAGGGACCCTAAAGTTTCAATCATCTGGTTTCAAACCCCTGCCACGGGCTGGGACACCTTCCACTACCCCAGGTTGCTCCAAGCCCTGTCCAGCCTGGCCCTGGACACTTGCAGGGATGGGGCAGCCACAGCTTCTCTGGGCACCCTGTGCCAGGGCCTCCCCACCCTCACAGGGAAGGATTCCTTCCTAATATCCAATCTAAACCTACTCTGAAAGGAGATTATTTGTTGGTTTATTGTCTTGATAGGGAAGTGGGAGCAGGTTTTGGGTGAAGCCTTTGACTTACAAAACCAAATGAGTGCACCGTGATCTGATCCAGACACCCACCGTGATGTGGAGCCTCCCAATGCCTGCAGTAGCTCCCATATTCCAATGGGTTCATATTCTGGCCTCAAAACAGTCTCATATCATAGCAGTGACAGGCAGCAATAATAAAGCTGCTACAGGCAGTTCCTCATGTGCAGTTTGAAAATAATGAGAGAAATTGGACTTTTTACTGATTTCCCTGAAAAATAATCTTGATTGCTTGGAAATATTACAGTATACAGCTTTGGAACTATGCATTTATGTAGCTGTACAAAACCAAGCTTTTTGTTATTTAGAGGGAAACAGAAAAGAAAATACTGTGTTTTTCAGGGTGAACTCATTAAAGGCAATATTTAGGACTTGAACATCTAACTTCTTTTGCTGTAGTGATGCCTCAGTGATATATATCAATGCTTCAGTTTGTTCCACTCACTACTTTTGCCTTTTTTTTTCTGTAAGCTATGCAGACCCAATCTTAGAGACTGGACTTTCTATATATTGATAGAGGAAAGTGATTTATACATATTTACATTTTCTTGCCCTTAATCATCTCTCCCAGAAAAGCAGTGGCCAGGAATTCCTGTGAACAAAATGTACCTTCCATTTAAAAATAAACCAAATTGTAGTAGCTGGCTTCAGGTAATAACAACTACTCCTTTTAATAGCTAAATACTCTGGATGGGCATTTTCCATCCTGAGAACAGAGACTGTTACTGGTGACATGCAAAGCCCAGCTCTGTAGCCTGGTGAGTGCTGATGCTTTGATGAAGTGGATTCTCTGTTTTTCTGAAGGCTCCCAGGGAAATGCTGATGTTTGGAATGAAAAGCTGCCATCAAACAGCAGAATGCTGTCCCATATACCTGCTCTGCTGCTTGGAAGTATTCACGTTGCATTCCAAGGTCACTGAGGAGGCTGGGTCTGTGGGTGGATGAGGTGCAGAGCCCCCTGATGCTCCTGCACTCCTCTGTTCTGGTTTCAGTCATAGCAGCCTTGCTTCCCTTCTTTCCTTCCCTCAGCTGCTTGCCATGGCTGTGTCGGTCTGTTTGTGCAGGCAGAGGGAGGGTTTGAGAAATGAAGCTCAACAGGTGGTGGGATTGCTACTGGCAGCCCATTTGTTATCATTAGCTCATACAAGGAAAACAGTGTTCAAATAAAACATTTCTAAAAAAAAAACAAGCGAGTGATGGGGCTCTAATCCCTGTATTTGGCATGATTTTTAATTTCAACAAAGCCTCACAGGAACTGTTCATCAAGTTCTTTTCCTGGAGGAATTTTTTCTCTGTGTACACTCAGAGAAAACTTGCAAAAGAACTTGCAAATGTTATACTGATATGGTATCTGTTTAGAACAAAAAAGGGGAAAGTGATCCCTTTCCTTCATTCCAAAGTACATCAAGAGAAAGGCAATCATTCCCACTGAGTTCCATCAGACTGAGACCAAAGACACACAACAAACACATCAGTATTTAGCACAGTGGTGATAAAATCCACCTGGTAGGAGTTCTGCTGATGTTAACAAGACACTGAACCCTGGGAAGTATTATATAACAGGTTGAGCCCTAGATCAATAAAAAGCACATTTAACCAGTCTCCTAGAACCTATTTTTATGTGAATCATGCCAAGAATAATTAGACAGATTTTTGAGTTCATTTTTCTTCTTTTAAGAAAGAGAAGCTGGTGTGTGGTCACATTGCTGTCCTGACTTCAGCAGGAGGAGCTGAAGGCAGATTCCTGGTGAGACACTGGCCCTGCCTGCTTTAATCGATTGCTGCTCCTATAATAACCCCTGCAGTTCCAGCAGAGCAGGCAGCAGAATAAAGTAACACAAAATGCTTTTGGAAAGGAGCCATCACTCCATAATTCTCCAACTGAACCCCAAGCCCTCTGTGCCGCTCTGCAAAGTGCCAAAGTCACCTGTGAATGCAGGCTGGAGAAGCAGCAGGCCATTCATTCCATGTCCTTTCCCTCTCTGCACCTGCGAATCCACTGCTGCAGGCTTCTCCCCACTCCTGGGTTCATTGGTATGCTGGTGTGCTTGGAATGGCAGCAGCAGAACGTGCAGTATGTGATGAGTTTGGAGAGGATTTCGGGGAGTGAACTAAAATGAGCTATCACACGTGGCGTGTGCATTGCTCTGAGTGTCACAAACATTCATTACAGCGATTCACCGGCTCCCTAAATATCTCCCCCCAGCTTTGATGACACGAGGGTGCATCAGCAGAATTATCCAGGATACTTTGCTGCCACTGCTTCATTTTAACATTTTCTCTCATGCTGTCTGGGCTTTGGGGCAGGGTCCCACTTTCTGATGTTTTGGGGCAATACAGTGATTTCTACAGTATTTAAAATGTGACTGAAAGTCATAGCAGCTCAATGGGATAGAAGAGCTGCCCCAAATTGGTCCTGAACGAGGAATTCTCATGCTTCATTCACAGTAACCTCATGCTTTACACCTAGGCTGAGCTTAAATAGAATCCCTGAGCCCAGGGCTGGGGGTAGAGGTCCCAGGTGAGGCTGGTTGGTGTCACTAAGGTTTTTAGTGCCCTCAGGATGGTGACACAGCTGTGCCAGGCCCTTGGGTGGTGCAAACCAGCTCCAGCATGGTTTAGGAGTGATGCAGGCTTCAGCATTTTAATTACCCTCCATTGCCTTGGTCTGTTCTTTGCAGGAGGTGAAAGGCAGAGGGAAGGGAGAAGGGGATGAGACAGGCTCTGCATGTCCCCAGCAAAGTGTCTGCACTTGTCAGAGAGCACTGGTGGGAGTCAGGAATGAACCCACGAGTTACAGAGAGGGTAAGAATAATCAAAAGAGAGAAGTGAGGCTGCTCTGGGTTATATTTTTTGAGCTCTCTGCTTTCACATCAGTGAGTCGCAGCTGCAGCTTATAAAGGCCCCATATAAGATGCAATTCCCCCTGAAGCCCCATGGTAGCTCTGCTAATGGTTTATGGTACGAGAAAAGACTGCTAAAACAGTGCCAGGAGAAGGAAAATGGAAATCTCTTTCTTAGCTCTTAAGATTGTTTAACAAAAAAACTTCATTGGCACTAAAAATTTCATAGTGTGATGAAATACGGTACAGTGCTGCATGATTGTCATGGAATCACAGGATTTTAGGGAGCACAGTGGCTCATCTGGTCCCACCTCCCTGCTCAAGCAGGGCCATCCCGGAGCACAGGGCACAGGATTGTGTCCAGAGGGTTCTGGAATATCTCCAGTAAGGGAGACTCCAGACTCTCTCTGGGCAAATCTGTCCCAGTGCTTGGTCACTGCACAGGGAGTAAGTTCTTCCTCATGTTCAGGTGGAACTTCCTGGGCATCAGTTCCTGCCTGTTGCCCCTTCATGGTGTTTATAGCAAAGAAAACTAAAACCAGTGGCTGCTGGTAGTAAATTCATAGTTAATGATTTTAACCAGCAGAGACCACCCACAGCAACTTTATTTGCTGTCTTGTTTGGCTGCTGAGCTTGCTGGAGAACTGGCCCTGTTCTACACTAGAATAGCTCAAATTTTAGCAGGTGTCAAGAAGGAGGATGGTGGCTGTTGGCACAATTCCACCCCGTTTTGTACAGGCACAGGTGCTTTTACAGGAAACGCCCTCAGCAGAGCAGATCACCGAGTGCAGCTGGGTTCATCCTGCCCTTGGCTGGCAGTGCCACGTTGCTGTTTGAAAGCAGAGTTGTTGCTCCTCCAGGAACCAGGGAGACTCAAAAATAGTTTTGGCTGAACTTCTTTTCAGAGCTTCATTTATAAAGGATCCTGAAGGTGGTGTAAAACAACCTCATTCTTTCTTATGTACAAAGACTGCATCTAATAGTTTAGATTATCAGTTCTGACACTTGTATAGACGAGTTTATGGTTTTATGATTCAGCTAGACTGGAGAGAAAACATCATCCTCTACTGACGGGTTATAGTAGAAGCTGTACTTGTCTCACCAGTGTAAATGTATTTGGGCAACAGATTTTTTTTCTTAACAGTTTAAGGATTTTATTCCAATTATTTTGTTATGTTTTAATGAGGCATTTGGAATGAAGTTCGATTTTAATGTGTGTTGGGTTTGCTGTGTTAATTAGATCACTTCCTTCTATTTAATATAAATGCTTTGGATGTAGTTTTATACTTTCTGCAAGAACACACTGCAAGCATTACTTCTTATGAGATAATAGAAATGTCATAATTTCATGTTCTGGATTAGATATAAATGGAGCTGTCATGCAATATTCCCTTTCTGACAAGAAACCAATAAACCAAGAGAAGAAAGAAGGTAAAAAACATTAAAAAAAATCCAAAAGAAGCTGTGATTGATGAGCACAGAACTGAGCTAGGATCCCCATGAATAATGTTAGTTACACATGCCAAAAGAAAGAGTTTCCAAAGGGAGTGATTTTGTGATTAGTTGTAAATTGTAATCAGGACCAGAATAGTTCCAGGAATTAAATGCTGCTAAGCACAGAAATGAAGAAAGTGGAAAACCATTCTCATGTTAAACAGGGCTTTGTTTTTCTTGGCATCGTATTTTGTGGCAGCTGTCCTGCCTATAAAGTATTGATTTGGGGGTTTTTTTAAATTGACAGCTGAAAAATCTTATTAAAACAAAACCCTACCTGTGCTGCTGATAGTATTCCATGTTATTAAATCTGAAAGAACCTTTTAAAATCTGATTTTCCCTTCAGTAATTTACCACTCACACATTAGATGTCTTGGGCAATAAAAACATCTGTCATTACTTTGCTTTCTGGAATGTCATGTTTTAACAGGGTTTTGTAACATGTAAAGTGCTCAGAAACGTTTCTGGGTAAACCATTCCTTTCATTTCAACAAAATGAAAATACAAGAATATAATTTAATCAATATTTGATCCTACAAAAAGAATTTTGTCTTCTCACAAAACATAAGTTATCTGACAACATTAATAGACACAACTGAAGTGCCTGAGAGAGAAAACTTCTGAAATTTGGTTTTTGAGACCAACATGACAGAATAACTAACACAGGCCATACAGGTTGGTAGAACTCCAACCTGCAATTCTTTCCTTACTGCTTGGAGTTAAAACTTAAGGAAGAAAAAAATCATCAGTGTTTGGTTTCAGGTCTTGTGCACAAATTCTCTTACACAAGGGCAACATTGCATGTGATGTTCTCCCATGGATTGTCTGCACTTGCTGATAATTCATTCGTTTTCTGGCTCATCAACTCTTCCTTCCAAGAGATTAAATGGCCCTTGTGTCTCCTCAAGAAATACGAGAGAGCTTGATTGCACAGGGATGACAAGAAGGATGAACGGATTGAATTTCGACATGGTTCCTTCCTTTGCTTCTCTTATTTCTCTGCTTCTTGGGAAAAAACCATCTGCTGCCAGTGCAGGAAAAGCAGGATAGACCCACTGGGAAGTTTTACTTCCCAAAAAACAACTTAGGCCAGGTGAAATTTCCCTGTGAAGGAATGTTTTGGGACAGGAGGGTGCTGCCGGGTGGGGGGGACTGGCACAAACATGAGTCTCTCAGACCAATTCGTTTTTCTCTGGAAAAACTTCTTGCTACTGGTCTTTCCTTCCCATGGCAAAGAAGAAATTTTATTTCATGTCCATGGCTCTATTTCCCTGTTCCTGAATAAAAATATGAATGAAGACTCACCTCTGAAACACCTTCTCAGGAAAAGTCTGTGTGAGCATAATCAGTTTATGCTGCAAGACAAATTATTGTCTCAGAGCAAGATAGAGGTATTAACATTTTATTTGACCTCTTTTACTCCTGTATCTGACTATTTAATACCAATTAACATTTCTATTCCCCTTTACATCTTGGTTCTTAAAAGGAAGGGCCCATCATGGTTATTTTCACGTTCAAATAGGACTTTTGGTTTTGCTTTACATTTTTGTAAACTGCCTTTGCAGAGGCGTGGACTGAACTGGCCACAGAGAGAAGGGCAGGAGGCTGTCAGCAGGATTTGCTCTCCAAAAACATGCCAAGCCACATTTACATCCTACTGAAGCACTAACAAACTCCCATTCTCTTTCAACTGACTTTCCATTTCTGATATGATTAATCTTCTTCTTATATAGTACTTCCCACTTTCGGTACTGGGTATGAAAAACAGCTAATCAGTTTCTGCTCAAGCACCCTCAAAAAGATAAAATTAAAGCAAGTTCTGCAATATATATATATATATATATATAATGTCCAATACCAACAGAGGTCCTACAAGCCATAATTCCCCTGCAGAGGGAAATACCAGGGCTTCCCTGCCACAGTGCAGGGCAGAACCTGGTCTGTGTTTGAGCACAGAGCTGAATACTCAGCCAGGCTGTGTTTAAACCAGCTGCTATTTTTGCAGGACACGAACACACCATGGACATACAGTATCAGGGTCTCTGTTTTGCAGTACAGGGTATCTCACGGGCACCTGAGTGAAAGGCATTGTCATTATCTCTAAGAATGGTACTTAGAGTCAGTCTCTCGTGCATATTAATAATGATACACTAATTGAATCCTGAAGCTCATTGCGCAGAGGCAATGGATTTGGGGCTAATAGTAGCATTTTATAGCTTTGGAGAGAGTGCAAGTGAGGGTCTTGCCAAGATAAACTCAAGGTTTGCTTTTATTGCTGGCAGGCATTGCTGAAGCCCCTGTGTTACAGCTGGAGTTCTGCAACATGGATCAGCACAAAGCTCAGCCCCAAGTCCCTAACTCGCTGTGCTGGGGGTGAAGTCCTTAATTATCTGTGCTGAAATTCCCTTACTAAAGAAATTCCTTTCCTTCCCGAGGGAATTCTTTCTTGAAACTCAGCATGAAAAGGTAAAGATTGTGGAGTTCATTGTTATTTTAAAGTGCCCTCAAGAGAGCGAGAAATGAGCCATTTATTACCTTTGCATTGCAGGTTGCCACTGGCACATGACGTTTACCACTGGATAATGGCCAAGGTTGGACAGGAACACTTTTTATCCACCGCAAGCCCTTGTTAAAACACTGGCAGCATATTTTGGAGCCAGACACACCACCAAAAAACTGCAAGGGACACCAAAGGAATTGCACTATTCCTGTTTGTCCCCAGACGTGCTGTGCGTGACTTCTGTGGCTTATCAGGCATCTAGAACAGACTCTCTTCCCTCTGTATTCCAATGGGATTTTCTGATCACTCTCTTTGGTACCTAAAAAGACAATTCATCCAGAGAGCTGTGCTCTTCACATAGACATTTCCTGTGCAGCTCTGGAGGCAGGGGATTGTGGAGCTCTGTAACAAATCTTGGCAAGTGGCACATATTCATTGTATTTGAAAGTTGGTACATTCCTAAGGGAAATGCTTGCAAAGATGACAAGCCATCTGTCCCTACTTCTGGTGTTTTCTCTGCTTCCACATCCATAAGTGAGGGTAGAAATAACATTTTCAACTCAAAAGCCTAATTTGGGCTGTAAATTGTAGGTTTGTAATGATCAAATCTAGTTTAAGCCAGGCAGCAAGTATTTTTGCATTGCCCTTTTCTGGTAGGAATTTCTTCTTCTAGCACTGAGGGCTTGCTGGTTACTGCTGTTATTTGCATTTAATATGGTACATTATCACATCACCAAGTCCACTTCTGGACTCCTGATTGTTTCACCCAGATCCAGGGTTATTTACAGTAACCATTCTGCTGCACTGGCTGCTCTCTCCCCGTGGAAATCCAATTCAATAAATGTGGGCAGTGCAAAAAAACAATGTTGCAGAATATTGCTTTGATTAGCAAGGAGCTGCAAGGGTGTGTTGGAGAGTTACAGACACCTGGAATGAAGAGCAGTAAAAGGAAAATATTATTTCATTTCTCTGCAGACGCATTGTGTGGGCAGAGCTGAGCCCTCCTGCAGGCTCTGAGCCCTCCTGCAGGCTCTGTGACCAGAAGAAATGAGCTTAGACTCGATGCACCAGGCAAGGAAGGGTTTTTGGAACGAGGCATTTTCCTTGGCCAGGATAAGAGGCTAAGAAGCCCCGCAGAGGCCCAGTCATGCTCCCATCAGGGGCATCCCAGGTCCTGTGCCAGGTAAAGACCAGGAGCTGCTCAGCCACAGGAGGGTCCAGCTGCCTGCACAGGCAATTTTTCTGCAAAAGGTTTTTCTATTTTGCTCCCAAATCCATTTTTCATGCTGTTTTTCTTAACAATTTCCAGCAATTGAGGTTGTACAAACTTTTAATTTCCTTCCCTGTCCAACCATCAGCTTCAATGTTAAATAAATGTGGTGAACTTCAAAATCCTGACCCCTGGTAGTGAAAGCACAGGACGCCTCCAGCTTTCCTCAGGGCTGTGGCTGATAAAGCACCAGAGTTCAGCTCACTGAATCTATGCCTGTTTGGAAAGAGTTTGTCCTTCTCACAAACTTCTGAAGTTTCACTGCTGGCCAAGCTCAAACCCACAATGTTTTTAGCCTACAGATTATTTTAACTTTCACTGAACTAATCCCTAATTGCTTTACCCTCAGCACTTCTAGTACAACATCTGATATGATTAGCTAGGCCATTAATTATCTTGTACTTTAACTATGAACCTCCTGCTGAAATCCAAGGAAAGGTCAGTGCATATCTGGAGAAAATGTTGCCTAACAAGGTACATTTATCAGCAAATTAGGCACACTGTGAGTTCAGCACACACAGACTGTCCAAAGGGTTTTTACTCCTGTGCTAATGGTACTTGAGATTTTTTTGTTAAGGATATTTCCTTAACCAGTCAACAGGAGACTGCCTGGCTAAAAACCTCCCATGAACAAAAATCCTTTATACCTTATAACAATTAGTCAGATTAAAGAATGCAGAAGATATTTGCTAAGCAGTCCAGTCTGCACAGATACCAAATGATATCTGAGGAGCTGTTGTTGCAGACAGTAAGTCTGTTACATATTTTTACCTCAAATAATGAAAAAATAGTTGTTGTCACATAAACCTCCCAAGGAACAGCTTGACAGGCACTTGCTTCCAGCAGTTTTGCTGGCCTAAATTCCACATCCCCAACCTGTCGCCTCTGCTGTGGCTGAAAAGTTGTTTGGTTCACCAGAACCAGGAGCTGAACCAGAGGAAAAAGCTTTTTCTTTCTTCTGAACTTTTTAGCCTGAGTCCAGTCACGAAGTGGCCTCACAGCTGCACAGGCACATCCAAGCAGGCAGCTGAGTGATCAAAATAGGGAAAGAGGCTTGTAGGGTGATGTTACTACTCTAATATGTCAAAACACCACCTGAGTGATTGCAGAATTAATTACTAAGTGCACATTAGAGTAAAAGGAGCCTGACACAAGCCCTTTGAACACAGCACAGATGCATTTCCACCCCTACCTTGAATCTGCTGTCAGTGGTCTGCTGCAGCTGGCATTTTGAACTTAATGCCATTTAAAAGAAAGGTAACAAGTCAAGGTCATATTAAAAATATACTGGGGACATGTTAGAATAACTCAAGTGTATTTCAGTTCAATACATCTTAGAGGGTTTATAACTTGTATAATTTCTCCTGGAGGGAAGGTTAGACTTGGGATCTATTATCAAACTGAACGACAAAAGGCTGAAGAAGCTGCCCACCATCTGCACGTCTTTGGCACTTCTTTATTTCACCTTCCA
Organism: Machaerirhynchus nigripectus; assembly: GCA_013397975.1. Taxonomy (NCBI): domain Eukaryota; kingdom Metazoa; phylum Chordata; class Aves; order Passeriformes; family Dicruridae; genus Machaerirhynchus; species Machaerirhynchus nigripectus. Next base: position 222,728 of record VZRQ01002223.1, read on the forward strand.
GTTTATGACTAATAAAACACCTGGGTGCACAGAGCAGTTTTACACAGCTGGGTGAGCTCAGGGGGACTTGGGAGCCAAATCCAGTTTATTACAGCTCCTGCTCAGGCAGTTCTCTGTGCCCAGGGAGCTCCTGCTTCAGAGGTTACAGGGCTTCCAGCGCAGAGGTTCTCAGCCTCTTTGCAAATCAAGCATTGATGTTACAGGAGAGATTCCTCTTCTGTCCTCAGGACTTTTCAAACAGGTGCCTCGCCTCATTACATAAACACATGTCATATACATATGCATTTGTAACTGATTGTTAATTCCATCTCAGTTTGTAGTTTCTGTTAATAGCTCTTTTGATGCTGTTGTCAGGCACCACTGTTTTCTAAGTGTGTTATCTCCTGAGAGGATTTCACAAATCATTCAATATGAGATGTCACCACATCTCAATCAATAAACTTGTATCATGACCCTATTAACAAAGGGGCTTCCAGTGGCTGAAATCACATACATTTGTACAAAGGATGGCCTGAAAAGCAAAGCTAATCTTGTTTATTGACAGAGCTCAGCTCTGAAGAAGAATGGTTCCTTAACAAATCATTTAGCCAAGATATTTTGCAGAAATGCTGCCACCTTCATGAAGGACTTCTGGAGGTGATTTATTTCTGCTCTCTGGCTGCAACTCCTGTTCTTCACTGTCAGTATTTTCTCCACATGGAGCTTCCACTGATAAGCGAAGGGGAAAAACCAGAGGAAGTATTTGCCATGACAAAGCTCAGCTCCCCTTTTCCTGGCTACTTTATATGGGCAGAAATCTGAGAGCTGATTCTCCCTCAGCTCCCTTCTCCAGCTCCCTTCCACACCACTTTAGACCCTCCCTGGTGGCTGCTAGAGGTAGAGCTGATTATTTAGATATTCAGAGCTGCATTTTCTTAGTCCTCTGCACAGACAGAAGAAATGGGGACAGGACAATCATACCTGAACATCCTGCAATGCAGAGAACACTGTGAATCCCCTAAGCTACCAACAGATGAATAACAAATACCCATTACAAACCTCAGTGTAGGAAAACTTGGCTTCTGACTACACACAAGTGAGCTCCTGGTTTCTGAATAAACCCTGTCCTACTCATGCACTCAGAGCAGTCTCGAGCATAAACATTGCCTTGGTTGCATTCATGAGGCCATTTTAACAAGATTACATCAAAAGTTATCTGAACTCTTTTTTTGGCAGTAAGTGAGCTACAAGGTCAGCTGCTTGATTTGTTCTCTCAGGCCTTTGTTCTCTATAAACATCTCTTAAATAGACACACTTCACTTTTGATTGCCTGGGTTTATATGGATCTGAAGCCAGTTTATTGACATATAAAAGATGTTTCTTTTACAGCCTCCATATGTAAAGGAAGCCTGAGAGTCCTGCGTTTTAAGAGCCATCGAGCTGAGAGCACCACTCCTCCTGCACTTTGGGGAACTGCATTTTACCTTCAAGAGGGTGCATTAGGTGGGCTTCTCTGCCCTCCAAACAGCTCAGCTGCATGCTGGGAGCAAACCCTGTACTCGTGGCCACCTCTGCTCAGGTCACTGAAAATTTCCACTCTGGAAAAAAGACAAATACTTCAGTCTTTGGGCTCTGCAACAAAGGACAGAGCAGTTTATGCTTTTCTGTCCATAGGTGGCTTTGCAGTTAGGAATAAACCCTAAGAGGAAGCGCTGGGTGATGGTTGTGCTGCCAGTGAGGGGGACCTCAGCAGACTGGAGAAATGGGGGCTGTCCAGCAGGAAAGCAGCTTTGCAGGGACAGTCCTGGGTCCTGGTGATTGTGGATAACATCTCCATTCCTGCTTTTCTTACCCCTGTTTGCATCACACAGCAGAAGGACATAAGGCTCACATATTCCCATGTTCCTGGTCAAACACCCACATGCAGGGCCAAGGGTGCTCTCATGACCCCATTTGGATGCTCCAGATCCCAGCTCACTGCTGCAATGCCCATTTTTCCCTCAGCCTCCTTCCTAGGCTGGTAGGGAGACACCCAGGAGCTGTGTGGTACCCAGAGCCCATCTTCTGCTTCCCTTCACCCCATTCCTGTCACCATGGGAACATGGGAACTCTTTAGAGGACATCACTGGTAAATCTGCACCTGAAGCAAATAAAAACCCCCTCACTGGGTCTGTGGAAATGCCCTGCAGGCCGTTTGTAATCATATTTACACTGGAGTGGTTCCATCAGCCTTTGGGAAGTTAATCCTGATTTACAGTTAAGAAAATAAAGTCTAGAGCCAAGCTCAGAGTTTAAGAGTTGCTGTTAGAACTGTCTGGAAAAAAAAACCCAGACTGCTCCTATTAAATCCAAGCAGTTGTCAGTGACTCCACCATTTGGGTTAAGCACAGGCATGCCAAGAGAACTGAAATGGGAACAGGCATGTGAAATAACATTTCCCATTATTAAACAGAAATTAATGGGATTTTTTATTTCAACTCTGGGGAACACATCCTAATTCAAAGGGATGCTTAAAAATAATAGTTCAGTAATACAGCTCTGCAAAGGGCTGCTCCCCAATCCCTGCTCCTATTTGAACATCCAGTCTCCACCAGCAGCACCCTGGCACTGATCATTTTGTAGGAAAAATGAAATGCTAGATTTTATTATTCATCACATGTTAAAAAAAAAACAAACCACATGCAGAGAGGAACCAGGGAGAATATTATTATGGAAAAAGCACTTTAGACAGAGTTTGTAAAACGTTTGTCATACCGCAGACATGAAGTTATAAATATTAATTCACATTCACTGGGGAAGGAGCAGGACAACTCCAGCACAGTTACTGGAAATTTTCTGTGCTATGCAAGACATCTCCTAGCACAAGGAAGAATTATTTGACTATGCTACTTTTATGAACAGATGTGTGAGGAGGTGTTCCCAAAGGACAGGAACATTCCTACCGGCAGAAGCAGTGAATCTTGGAACAGTGGGAGAGAAGAAGTGGACAAAACGTTTTTCCAAAAGAAAAAGTTTTCAATGAAAAATTCAATTTTGTCCAAAGAGAATGTTTTGGAAAGGAACTGGGTTTCTTAGATTTTTTTCTCTTGGAATTAATTCATAAGAGTTTCTACCTCCTTTCCTGTCCTACTATGCTCTGTTCCATAGTTATTTTGATTTTTAAAAAAATCTTCCGGACAATTTTTTTTTATGTTTACAATCACCTCAGCACAGATGAAAATATAGCAGGGAAAACTTAAAATTTTTGTATGTTGATTGACTAATTAGAGTTTAATTAGCCTTTTCTGTTTAATTATGCATTATAATTCATACAAAAACAAATCAAAACCAGCAGCATATAGTGGAAGCTGTGCTGTGTCTGGTGTGTGCAGCAGCACACAAGGAAGATTTCTGCTGAGGAAGTAATGTATTCATCTGTAGCAGATTTTAAATTACTCTATAAATTCTATTTATTTTATTTTTCTTTGTTGTATATAACCATAGGTTACAGTCATTTTTCCTTCCTTTATGTCTAAACTTCCATTTGCTTTTAAGACGTGAGAATGACTTGTAGCTGCAGTCCCTTTTGTGTTTATATAACTAGAACTAATTTTTATGCCATATTCCCAAACCAGGTTCTACACTCCAGATGGTTCTGACTCCTGCAGCATCCCCCTCCACTGCAAAGGCAGCTCCTTGCCAGCCAGGGCCCCCCTGCACCAACTCCTCTCAACACACCCATAAAATCTGCTGCTCCTTGGTGCTGCAGCTCCTCCCAGGGGGATGTGTCACAGCCCAGCAGCTTCTTAAAAATGCTGTTCAAGCAAATTCATCACTGTGGCACTGAGTTGATAAATACAAGTGTATTTATCCCTCCACTCGGTGATATTTAACATGAAAATGAGGCCGTGGCCATGGGGTTTTTGTTGTATATATATATTAAAAAAATTTGTATTCTAACTAACAAAGGACATTGTAAAGCTTAAACAATTCTGTGTTAGAGGTTAATTTTTAAAGATACAAAGACATTTGGCTGTTTTGGATAAAGAGTTTCCTTTGGCAAACTTGCTCCCCAGAACAAGAAGGATTTTGAAAAGCCAGTTCAGTGGGAAGCCCCAAGACTGACTAGAGGGTCACAGCACAGGGCAGGCAAGGAGAGGCCAAGGAAGGTGTTGGGTCTTGAGAAGCCAAACAGGAAAATCTTGTTGTCCTCAACTGTGAAATGTGAGAGTGCAAGAGAAGACAGATGTTTTTCTTGAAGATGCAGAGAAAGGACAAAAGGCCACAGACACCAGCTCCATCTAGAAAATTCCAACTGTATATTAGAAAAAAATCTGCAATCATAGTAGTCAAACATTACAACAGGGCCAGAGAGGCAAAGGATCTCCAGCCTTGAACAAGGCCCTAAGCAGCAAAGTTAGCAAAGACTAACCAACCCCTCCGAGCTATTTTTTGTGAATTAACACAAAACCTTGTTGTAAAGACCCATTGGAAGTAAGGTAATTTTAATTACAGCAATCAAATTATATACACAATAATGTGTATTTTACATATATCAAGGAAGAAAAAACCATACTGCATTTCAAAATTTGTTTACTGCAATAACAGAGGCAAATAGTCAGGAATAAAGTTTAGCCACTAATATTTAGGAAAGCCACAATGTGTGTGTAAATTGAAGCCAGAGGAAAGCTACAGAAGCTCAGTATTCAGAGACATGAATTCCAAGGATTTCACAATACCTAACTCACCCCAACCTCATGACATGAAAATGGAGTCTGGATTGCAGGGTTGGATCTAGATTATTATCTAGCATCCATAAGCTTTGCGTTCCTATTTACATTAACAGTTTTGAGATGTTACACTGCAAGGTCAAGGTAAGTGCTTTAGTTCTCACAACTGCAGCCTAGTTTCACTAAAATTGCATTAATTACCTTAGAACAGTCTGTGATTCTGTAATTATCAGATCAAAATGTCATTTTAAATTGTTCCTCATTTCAGGAGATGTGAACACTGAACTAGCTGTAACAAACTTCTAATATTTTCAAAGTCAAAGGTTCATTTTTACTTAAAAAAAAGCCACAATAAAACTCTTAACAGAGGCTTAAAAAGGTCTTTATAAAATAATCTCCATCACACTTACAGTAGTAAGAAAATTATTCTGGTTGCTAGTTTTTAGTAAATATGAACTGGTTTGTGTAATCTGTATTAAAGATGGTTATAACTACAGTTCACATTTCATTTCGTAGAAGTGGATGAACAAATGTGTCAAGAAAAGTAGATTATTGCTGTTTCTCAACAAGTTCTTTTTACTAAGGACATGCTGCCTTGGTCAGGCAGAGCATGTCTGGCAGCCAGCTGAGACAGGAGAGCTGAAGGAGAGAAGTTATGATTTGCATGCCAAAAAAACCTTCAATCACCTTGTATTTGGCAATGGTACAATTAAACTGATATAAGATCAAAACTCTGTCATTCCATCCATCTCTTGAATGACAGTGCTGATCCTCTCATAATTTAAATTTGCTTGAAGTGACACAAGAAGGTAGAATCCAAGCAAGTTCTGGACTGGCAGGAGGAAAAAAAACCCTGATGCCTATCCTGTCCTGTGCAACTATGAAAATACCCGATGTTCTTCAGAGGGTTTTCCACCAGGTCTGCTGGAGCAACAGGTATGGCTGTGCAGAGAAAACAGAACACAGACATATTGGAAATAGGAAATATACCAGGTTTTCTATTCCTGCAGTAGTACTAATCAAATTAAATATGCCACCATTCAATTTCAAGAGGACTCAAAAAGATCTAAAAATCCATACACGTTTTTAATCAAACTTTTCATACAGCAAGCCTCTGAAATGGACTTTCTGTGGACACAAATTGGCAATTACAACTGCAAACAGAAAAAGCTCACAACAACTGCTAACAGGGTGTCATTTGTTATACATTTTAATCAGCTATTAGATTCTTTAGCTTTTGGTAATAAATTATCCTAGTGAGGATGGTGATAGTTTATACATCCAAGCTTTAATATGCTGGTGCATATTGCACTGTTTACATGAAACCCTGTATTACTGTTTCACAAAGAGCAGCTTCAAGATGGTCTAAAAGAGCTAAACCAAGTCACTTATACAAAATAAAATGGATGTTGCTGTCATAGCTACCACTGGGTAATCCATTATCTTCACACTGCCACCTTTCACGTTTGAAGGTCTTAAAAGAACAGAAAAAAAAAAAAGAGAAAAAACCCATATGACTGCTAACACTGGGGGAGAATTTTCTACTTCAGTACTTCCAGTTTTCTTGTGATGTGATAATATTTTACACAGCTCATGTAAAGACATTTCTTCTCATGTGAAAAAGATCCTGGTCTCGTGGTGTGCAGCCTTCCCAAGACACCACTTCAGTGCATCCTGCCCTCCCATTTAAGCCTCTGGTATCTGAATCCCAGCGTCTCAAATGCCGTTCAGTCAAGCCAGTGCTGAGGGACATTCTGAGCAATAGCTAATGGAATTACAGACTTCCCTGACTGTGCTCTGTTGCGTAACATCCTGCTAAACTGTCCCCCAGCTGTGTAGTTCTCAATGAAAAAACCACAATTATCCCAGTGTCTGCTGCAGCTGAGCAACAAACTCCTCTGAGCTTTGCACTGGTAAATTATCACATCCCACTCCCCCCTGCAATGAGACTTAAAGGCATTTCCTTTGCAATGAGATTCCTATGACTTCAACCACAGACATCATAAAGAAACAGAAGCAGAGAAAAAATTCTGCAACTGTGACTTGAGACTCTGCATAAGCCATTGTGATGACTGATAGACTACTGTCAGAGCTGTGCAGCCAGCTGGTGCCTTTTTCCTTTTACTTCTCCATGGTTTAAAGAAATGCATTTGATCAGCCTTGACATTTTATTTCAAAAAAAGCTGCTATCAACTGACCATCAGAAGCATTCTGTTACAAAAGAGTACTAAAACTGTATGGTAGCAATGAAAGATACCTAAAATATTCCTCTGAAATGTCAAGCATTTCTCTTCATGCTGGGTATTTATGTACCTTGACATTATCAGTTCTTCTGAAAATGGAGAAATACATCAGAAACTATCTTGTATGATTCCAAAAAGGCAAGGTGCATATTATTTCTTCCTTGCCTCTCAAAAGAAAGTATTTTCTTTTCTATAACATCCAGTGATGCAAACTGGTACAATACAGATCCTCAGTTTGGAAATGTACATCTTAAAATAAAAATACCTGCAAGAATATTTCAGATCTAAGATACTCAATTATATTGTGTATTTAATTTCTTTTCAAAGCAAACTGATTTCCATGCTGTGTCATTTCACTTGTTCTACTGAAATTCTTAAGCTACACAGAGATAATAAAATACTGACCTATGTAAAGGTCTAATTCAGTAATTTATCAATATCAACGTTTAACACCTTCTTGGGAGACAAACAGCTTTTTCCTGGAAAATGTGCACCACTGGTCAACTAAGCCAATATGGACACTACAACAGTGAAACACTTGGGGTTCTTTAATCTACTGCACTGTAAACAAAGTTTCATCATATCCAATTTCACCAAATTTTCCTATTCTTGAACACTCACTGAACAACTGAACTGAGGGAGAAGCATGATAAAGAGATCATACTTTGGTTGTATTTGTAGTGGCAATTATTATCCAGTACCAAAACCACTAACATCAGATATCTTTTGGGAATGAAAGGAAGAACTCAAAGGCTTTCTCTGAAATTCAAGTTTAGAAATTGTTTTTGCAATCAAAATGACATTTTATGGCTGTCTGCTTTGTAATTTCAATTTCAGAGGAGAAAGGGAAAGCAAAGACACCTAAACTGCAGCTGAATTTGATATAAGCACAGAAGTTACATTAGAGCAAACTTACAAATTCATGTGTTCATACATCAATGCTGTGGCTGCTCAGGATTGATATTCATAGTCCTGTATATCTCTTTGAGAAACAGCAAGGCAGTGTCTTCAGATCCCCTATGAAGAATGAAATAAATAAAACAAAAGGAAAAACGGAAAAAAAAAAGGAATAAGTTAGTTCAGTATGGTCCATGTTCTAATTCTCCTAAGTCACATTTCATCCTATTCCAGCTAAGAAGTTGGCACAACCTATCAGCCTAGTACTTATTTTTCATGAACTTGGCCTTACCTCTACCAACCTCCTCCAAGCTACAATTCTACAGCAGTTTTGAATTAGTCCTGCTTTCAGCCCTAGCCTATGCACTTACCTTTTTTCTCCTGCACTTCCTCCTCCTCTGTCCTCCCTTTACTTCCTGTGCTGCAACTCTAAATCCTCTCTTCTATCCACTTCTTTGATGTTACTTCCATGTCTTAATGTCCTCAAATAATGTGTCACTTTCTGTCTGCAATGAGCTCCTGAATATATCCCACACTTCATTCTACTCATCTTGTCCCCCTCCATGGATTAGCCCAGTGCCAAACCAGCCTTGCTGTTTGCCAGCAGCAATGTTCTCATTCTTCTCTAACTGGCAGGACCTTAATTGTAAACAGACTGCGTTAAATACCTATAGTCTTCCTCTCTTCCTTATCACTAAAATGTAAGATAGCTCTCAAATAATTCAAAGATTAATATAATTCAAGTGCCATGTTTCCAAGTGGCTGTTTTCCCTCCTCTTTTCAAAAATCAAAGCTTCAGGCTGTCTGAATTTAAAGTTAACATGAATAGACTTAATTTTCTTATTCATCTATAAAATGCTATTTAAACACACATAAACAATACCAACATAAAAAATAACAAAGTTAAATGGGCAAATTTAAATTAAGTTCCAGAGCTGCAGGAGTTGTTAGATGAGGGCAGCTTCCTGTGCTTTTTAAAATAAATGACAGAAGGCCAGTAAAGGAGATTTAGATGGTCAGAACTGTGATCCTCCAAATTCGAGGAGCCTAATTTGCAGAACACCAGTACGAATTAAACATGCAAGCTAAGGGACTACATGTATTTTCCACAATTAAGCACAGACATTTCTTGCTAGTCTCTGAATTTATTGAGCAGCAAACAAGCAAGCAGAGGGTTCAACACAAGCTCCAATCTCTCTAACACTCAGAGCATTTCATTTCAAGCTTTTCTCACCATTCCTTAGGAAAAAATGCTCTCCTATTTGGGTCATTAATCACAGTGCTTATCTTCCTTACTCGAATGACAAAAACAGCTACGGGTACCAAGTTTTCAAAAACCTGGCAGTGATCGGCTGCCACCTTGTGGAAAGAATTCCCATTCCTTCAGCCCCGCCTGCGGAACGGCACTGCCACCACCGGGTCACCCTGAGAGAGCCCAGTGCTCACAGCAGCCTCGGCAACCCCTCCTCTGGCAGGTGCTGAGCTTTCACTGGGGAAGTGATGATGGCTTTAACGAGACCCTTCAGGTAACGCTTTCAGAGCTGTATTTTAACCTCTGGAAAAAATGCCTGCTGCTAAAATTACCTACTGAAAATCAAAACCTGCAAAAAAGAATGTAGAGCACTCTTTGTCCAGCACCCACTGAACTCAAAATGAGAGACCAGTCGCTCTTCCCTCACCAACACTATTTTGCACAGCTCACAGCTGACACCCAAGGCTGGCTATTACATACAAAGGTGTGTTGTTAAATATAGTTCACACATCCTTTGCTCCGCCAGAGGAAGCAATAAAGTTTTACCGCTTATTGTAATCTAATAAAATTCCTTCCTGAACAGTTTTATTTGAAAAACTACAGTTGTGAAAATGCTTCCAGAGCTCTCCTCGTTTTGAAAATGACAGTATCTAAAACTGTGTGTTTGGAATGTCAAAGATCAAGAGAACAGAGTGTAATTTCTTTATTGCAAACAGATTTGTTTACTGTGTGTTAACACAGAATTTTATTTTGAAATAGGGTTATCAAGTAGTGACATCCAAGCACAACACCCTGAGCCTGACACTCCTGGACAATCATATGCACTGTGTACCTTAAGCAGTATCCCTAGAATCACAGATACTTCCCCTTACCAGTAGCACAGATGACTCTGCAAAGCAAACAGGTACTCATTGAAGCTTTCGATTGGTTTCTCTTGTAGAACATAATCAATGCGCCGCCCTCCATTCAGCATTCCAACCTTCACTGAAACATCTTCATCTTTTGGAGGGTCTGGACTTTCAGTGATCTTCTCAGCTAAAATCAAAGAGTTTCAGATTTAAACTACTTTCAAGCACAGCCTGCTTGACTATAATTAAGAAATATTACCCGTTCTTCCTGCTGTACTTTTCAAGTGTTTGTGGTAAGACAATAATAACAACCTGAACTGCCCCGCATGGTTCAGAAAGGTTACTGAACTATAGGCTTACTTCTTTCCTAACTGATTAAACAGTTTTCTTAAGAAGTAACTGCTGAGTGATCTCTCCCTGAACTTAGCTCAACCCACAAACCTTTCACTGTATTTTCTCTGCCCCAGCTGAGGAGGAGAGTAAGAGAGCAGCTTTGGGGGGACATGGCACTTAGCAGAGGCCTCCTTAACAGGGTCAGGAAAATCAATAGCAAACAGTCACTGGGATACTCAAATGTCAACTTATTTCAGATAAGTAAGTTGCAGGAGAACCAATAATGTGTCCACATACCTTCCACTACCTGCTTTTCTTCCTCCTCTTTAATTTGGTTAGCTACTTTCTCCAGTTCTGCCTGCAGCTGGGTCGAAGATGTATGAGCACGTGCAAATTCATTAAGGGTCTGCCATGCACTCTTCAAAGAGCTAATAAAGCCCTGCTTCAGATCAGATCCCATACGAGACAGAGAGTCCTTCAGCTCTGAGAAAGAAAAGAAACAAACAAAAAATTTAATACAGAAAGATTTAAAATTACCAACTAAAACCAGAATGATGAACATCTGTTCAACAAACATCCCGATTACCAGGAGAAACAGGCCTGCTATGTCATAAATGTGTGTTTCTTGCTTCTCTATTCAAGACTGGGTGAAATGCAATTAATACACAATTGACTTCTTACTGAGTGAGTCAATTAATCCACCTACATCGAAGTAAAAGCAGTAAAGAGCAAGACCATATTTTTCTCCTTTCACTACACACATTTTTGTTTTCACTACAACTATTTTTGGAGAGTTGTAACCTAGAACAAGTATTTTGTCTAGTCTAGCAAAGCAGACTCCTCTAATCTACAACTCTAAAGGACAGATGCTGCAGAATCTCTCCAAGTGTCTGAAGAGAGGCTTTCAGGAGGGCTCTGTGAACTTGCAAAAGTGACTTTCCTTACTAGATGTACAAAATTTAAGTAGAGCACTATGGTCTGATGTGCACCCATGAGCAACAAAATCCAGTCCCTGCCCTCCAAAGGCTACAGAAACTCCTTTTCCCTCAGGGTTTCCAACACTGACCAGACTCTGGTTAAACACATCATGGTGGTCATTAGGGTCCAGGCAAAAGAAACCAGTAAATTTAGTTTCTGTTTCACATCTTAGAAATGAACAAACAATGTATAGCAATTTTTTAATGGAACTTTGGCAACGAGAAAGTTAAATCTGGAGGAAATATAGTTATTACTTTTGAATGAAATTGTGAATGCCCAACTTAGGGTGCTGGGTGGAATCACCTCTGATGTTTAGGAAAAACACGGAGTCAGATATCCAGGATCATTCATTAGTCTCTTAAAATCTTACACTATTCTAATGCATCAAATGAGTAAATAATGAATAGAGTCCATATGAAGTAAGTTTTCTTTTTACCCAGATGAAGTCTTTTTCTGCCTTTATGATGTGGAATGAGAACTGGTTTTAAATCCGTGTCTTCGATGATCATTGGTTCTAACCTGTAAGCTACTGGATCAAGCTGTTAAAGAGACAACACACTGACATTTAGTTATCTTTAAAATTACTCTAATTCACACATTTCAGTGAAAAAAAACCCCTATTTATGGTTTATAGACAACCATTTTTGAATTCTGTACTATTTGAATTCACAGAAATTCAGGTAATGACATATTAAGCAGGTTCATTAACTACTTTGGTCTTATTCTCCTACAGAAGATTCTAATGAGGAAACACAAGAGCAAGATTTCCTTGCACTTAATCTCTATCAATGTGTCACGGTTGAAATGTTGAGCAAAATGAGACACAAGAGGACAAACACTGCATGTAAAAATACAAACATTCCATAAAAATCTACAAGAGTGGCTTCAAATTAATGGAAAAAAACCCCAACCAAATCCAAAAACTTCCTTAGTTCTGAAAAGAAACAAGGCAAGTATTATCAAAACAACCCATGCCTGGAAGTGTTTTGGGAAATGTACATAAGGGAACAAGAGGTGTAATGCTCAGAAGCCAAAACTTAGTATTCTGCCTTTTTTGTCATCTACATCAACTAAAATCAAATCTCAAAAGCACTGCTACTCACTGGGTGATAGATATTGAAGAACCCCTTGCAGGTAGGGAGCCTGTAGTTTTCATCAATCTTCTCCACACCCCTCACAGTAAGGAACACACCAATGGGGGAACCAAGAGCAAAGAAAATATCTGGTTCAAAGTCCAGTGCGCTGTAAACCACAGAAACCTACCAGACAGAAATCAGACACATCATCTCTCAGAACTGTCAGCTCCAAAGCTTCAAAGAAAGCAGCAAAAGGTCATCAATATTAAAAAAAAATAGAGTGAAAAGACAGGATTGGTCAAATTCTTCAAACTGTTCAAATCATTTAAATCTATGTAGTCTCACCTGACCAGTTCCAACTTCAAAATACTCATAGTCAATGTTCACAGAAGACACGGATGCACCAACTGGGAGCTTCCTCTTTGAGTGCATCTGACCAGACTCTGAAGGGGAGACAGAAGAAACTGCCTCTTTTGGTTTCTGGGTGTCTTCCTGAGTCTGAAGTGTGGCAGCCAGCACAGCTTTCTTTTCTGCTACTGCTTTCTTCTGTTCCTTTTGAGAAAAGTATTAAAGTTAGGGAGAAAAAAAGTTTATTTCATAGTTGTCAAAATTCATTTAATATATCCAGGATGTTAACAAGTGTGTTCAAGAATAGAAGCTACTCCACAGCAAGGAAGTAAATTACATTTGCTTGACAACTTTTTATTTCAATCATGAAATATGTATTTACCTGCTTGGCTGCTCTGTCTTTTACAAAATTAGCTATTTTCTTTCTTGGTCCAAGAGGTATCCCCATCTCCTTCAGGTCATCAACTGTACACATGAGCTAAAGAAACAAACCCCAAACACACACATCAAAATGTATTTTTCTAGTAGAAAAAGTACTTACAACTTTTCTAGTAAAATGAATCATTTCTTACTGGCAATGACTTAGGAATTTGTTAAGTCGATTTGTAAAGCTACAGAAAATACAAAAAAATTGAAAAGACGTGACACAAAGTGCCTTAACATAACTGGGGGGGATGCACCACACCAAGAAACAACCGACAAGAGTCACAGAACATTTAGTCTTCAAGTCATGCACTGATTATCTTATCTTTGCAACTGTTCTCATGGCCACAGAACTCAAAGGAAAAACGAAACAACAATAAGAAAACCCAAATGTAAACCTCCATGCCCTGGGCAATCCCTACAAGTCAATGAACATTTTTGTACCAGAGACTCCATGTCGATTCGCTCCTTTTCAAAGGTGCTCGCGTACTCTGACAAACTGAGCATTTCCAGAGTCTTCTGCAAAGTAGGAACATCCTCATCCGCTTCAGGCTCGCAAAGATCATCACCAGAGGTAGCAATGGAGGAGCCCAAGGAACTGGTATCTTCAGTCATCTTAACAAAACAGCACAGAAACAGAATCACATCCTCTGACAGTGAAAAACCAATATGCAGCAAACAAAACCAAGCTGGACTACTTTCTCTTAAAAACATTATCATCCAAGCTCTGTAAACATACATCCATTTTTAGTGAAGCAGGATACAGATTTTCCACTAAAACAGACCTGCAAAATAAATATTTAAAAATTACTAAGAGGGACAAAATGCTCTCAAAAATGCTTCCTTTTATTCAAACAATTGGTCACCATTTCTAGTCTAAACACAGATAGATTCTTACCCCCTCATACATCTCCCCCACCATTTAGACAGTGTTAGACCAAGTAACATGTTCACAAGGGTCAAAGCTGATGTTCACCATCAAATCTCATTACTGGCCTACTTGGAACTTAAGAGAGATCTAATTAATTTGTCCTGAGAACTGACAATATTTACAAAGCTGCATCTTTCCATTAACATGTTTAAATGTACTATCAATGCCCACAAACTTGTTTCAGCTAATAAATACTGAAAAGTTAAGAAAAAAATGGCTGAAAATATCAGATCCATTGGCCTGGAAAGAGTAGCATGCAAATTACCTGTTTATCAGGAACAGCCACATCCTTCACACTCCCATTAACACCAGAGAATGGTCCAGAATTCACTGATGAAGCCAAGTCCCTCTGGTTAGACAATATGTCAAATAGAATTAAGGAACCTGCAAACAAGAATTAGAGTTGACTTGGGAAAAATATCAGGTTTTCCTGTCCCTAAATCTTGAGCAAGATTTATATGCAATAGTAATGTCACGGTATAGATGGATCAAAAGAGATGGCTGAATTAAAACACCCATATATTAACTTGAACATAATCACTCTCAACTAAAGGCAAAAGCAACCCCTTTTTTTCTCTGTTCATGCTTTATGGAGTTGCCATGACTAAACTATTTTTCCTGCAACAACTGAGACTGCTTGATGAACTACAGGAAAAGTTCCAGTCCAAACCAATATGTCAATATGCTGCTCTAACACTTACTCCATCTTCCAAAAAGTGACTGTACTCTTACAAGAGACACAGAAATCACCCACCTAACAAGACACCAGGTAAGCTGTTAACTTCTAAACGCAGATTAGACATTACGTTTTCGTGAATGGAAGTACTAACTTTCTCTCAAAGCCTGATAAACTCAGCTGTTGAGAAGAGTTTGTCAGCTGCTTTCTGAAAGACAGCCGTGCCCTAACAGCTAATTCGAGTCTCATGCTTAAGGAAGGGTCCAATTCCCTTAAGAAGGAACTGATTTGGGATAAAAGCAGCAATCCTCAGAAAATCACCTAAGCTGTGCCCAGCCACAGAGACTCCCCCTTTGAAGTCGGGGTTGCGGCTCATGAAAAGCGCGTACAGGCGGTTCATTTCCATGCCCACTTTATCCACGATGGTCTGGCAGTAGGTGGGGCTGTTGTAGAACAGGATGTCGAGCAGCGTTTCGTTGGTGAAGTGCCTCAGGCGACCAATGCTTGGCAAAGTGATTTTCTTTATGTTCCTGGTAACACAGAATAGTTAGAAGCGTGAAAGGCTTTAAAGAAACACTCGTGAGGACTTTGTTAGCTTTTGAAATTAATGCGATGTAAATGCTGCGGAAAAGGTCTCTATAGAGATTTTAAAAAACCATACAGCCTTCTGGCCTGGTTGCATATTCACACATTAATGCTACCTGCTGATTGTAATATTTGAGAAAGATACAGCTCCCTTTTTTTTCTCTCCAGGCTGTAGGAATGCCTGAAATAATCTCTTCTCTATCCGAACACTGCTGTCATAAAGTACCAGGGAAGTTTGGTGAGCAGAATGAAGTGAAAAAGGAACTCGCATATAAAATTAGAACCATAGAATCGTAATACTCTCTTTTTGAAGAAAAAGCTAGGCATCACCATCTGCCTGCTTGGAGTCAAGACAGCTGCAGTGGAATTGCTATAGACTTGAGACTGCCTGGTTTGATTAACAGAGTAAGGATCCCTCCTCATGCAGTGCTCAAATGCAAATAAAACAGCAAGGCTGGAAGAAAGCAGTGTGATTTGACTGAGCCAGAACAGTCTGGAGAGCATCAGCGTCATCGTAAGAGGCACAGGTTGCCACCCTCACAATTTCTACTTCCCCAGCTTTGAGCAAGGGAAAACAGCTTGAAATGTGAAGCAAAGGGGTAGGCACAGAGAAGGGATTTAAAACAGATTTTTAAAAGCTGAAACACTCCTACCCAAATATAGATACTTTGCTTCAAAAAAAGAACCCCTTAGCTCAAGTGCCCAATCATAATTCAGGTACTCCTCTAGGACTGGACAGAGGGCTCAGTGCCCTCCTCAGAAATAACTCCTAGGGTCAAACTCAGACTGCAGGAAGGTAATTAATAGAAAACTCTCCACTCTGAATTGTCCACACCTGGTACTGGACAAAACATGTCCATGCTCACCACCTCATACTTGTCATCACAATCTCTACACACTCATTCATCATCAGGTATCATGCACTGGCCACTGTCATGCAAATGCAGTACTGAACAGGTGTGTGCATGAAAATAAACAAGAGAAAATACTCCTCATGTCTTTTCAGCTTTATTCATCAAAATATTAACTTTTAAAAATTAGCAATTCTCTTTTGTAACCCAGTCATACATTTACTCATCTAGCCTGCAGAGCATATGAACTGCTCTTTTTCTCCACTTTCCAGAACCCCTTAAAAAGCAGCTTTTAAGAGGTTTTCAAAATTAAACAACATTCTCACCTGTCTACACCTGTTGCATCTCCATGCAGAGAACTGTGCCAGTGAACTGGAAGGAATTCCACCCTGCTCACTTTGCATTCCTCCAAACATTTCTTAAAGTGAGTCTGCAACAACTTCAGAGAAACAGTCCTAAAATCATCAACTGTAAAGAAAAAGAATAACGAGAATCTGACAGCTGCAGTACTCAAGTAACACATAAATAGTCCCTCCTTCCCTTTAATTTCACACATAGTCAGAAAACCATTGATGGAAACTGAAAACTGGAAAAATCTTTTCAATTATTACTATTCTAACAATAAGAAAGTACACATTTTTGTTAAGAGTGGATTTTCTAGCAAGCTTCTATTTATCTCACAATGACTGCCTGTTCACTCCTTAACCAGACAGGGCTTTCTTAATTTATTCAGTTGTACTGGAGTGTATTTTATTAAAAAAGGCAAACAAAAAAACCACACCACACACACAAACCACACAAAGCACACACATTCACTCACACTACAAAAAGAAAAAGAAAAAAAAAAATCGCCCAAAAAAATCCCTCACCACACATCCCAAAACCCAAATCACCCTGCAAGTCTGATGTTGAGTACTAGTAATAACAGCTAAAGCTTCAAGTTTGGCAAAACACAGATTCTGCCTTTGGAAAATAATCATGAAGAAGCTGAACTTCTTAACATTAGAGACCTTTCTTAAAAAAAAATTATAAGGACATGCTAATCTGAATATGAGTTAGAGACAGCCACATTTAAACAATTAAGAATACAACTGCTCATTATACAAGCCCAAACCTACCACATTCAACAATGCTTCTAAACCTCAAGTCACATACAGGACCTATGCCATGAACCATAAATACCAGATGGTCAATTTGGGACATTTCTCCTGTAGGAAAGAAAAAAAAAAAAGGAAAACATTCAGAGTACCAGTAAGTACTGCAGGAGTGAAGTTTACAGCCAAGCAAGTGTAATACACACTTGTTTTATAAAGTCTATTACATAACATGGTTCAGGACATAACAGAGCCCCCAAGACTCCTTTGATTAAAACCAGATAACCTCATTCAAGCAGTGTAGATGAAGGAATAACTTCAATCTTTAGACTGCAGATACAAAGAGCACACAGCCACTCCACCCACTACTGTCCAGCTTTTGCACAAATCCAAAATGACTGCTCCCAGTGCAGACCCAAGTACACCAGGAATCTCATCACCTACCATCAGGAATCTCATCATGGTCATCATCAATTCCACGTTTCACTACCCTCGGCCTTGCCTGGCCATCTTGGCTGGTGCCCCATTCATCTGGTGTGGCAGAAGGCTGGAACTGAACTATGACCTGCAACAAATACAGTGTCCAGTTCTAACCACAGAAAATCCTCATGACTCACACTGTTAGTCTGAAATCACTGCATGGTTTAACACATTTTTGATTGCTTTACCTCGCATCTGAAACTCAAATGTTTTCTTCCACAAAATCCTCATTAGTATGAAAAGCAAACAGATGACTCAAAGTAACCAACAGGTGAAGAAGCTGGACCTGCTCAGTGATTCTGAACCATTTTAACTCCTCAGCTAAGCATTATTCAAGCTCCTCTTTCCTACTTTCCAGTATCCACTGTTCCTTAGCAGATCGCTGCTTATGTAAGGAAACTGAATACTACCTTATTTACAGTAACTGTATCACAAGGAGAAAATGGAAAAAAAAATCTGCAGTGTCTTTCAGGGACGGACAACAGTATTTGAAGTAGTCCAGAAACACTAAAAAGTGAGGAATTTAGTAGTACAGCTGTTTATAGAACTTACAGTCTGAATTCATATTTATGACACCAAGTGGTTTAAATGTTCCTTCTCTAGGTTTTTACTGGACAGAATTCCCTAACCAGCATTATTAAACACTTAAAGTAGGAGCAACCATGATCCTTTCTGGCCCTTGGATATTCTATGTATTAATTACTGCATCTGTGATAAGTGAACAGTTAACAGCATTGGTCAATAAGGCCTGAAGTCCATGTTTTAATCACATGAGATTGTTCACAGAGTATTTAGATTAACTTTTACAGCTTGTCTTGCTATGCTTTCTTATGGCCTAAAAACAGTCACAGCAGAAACTTTCTCAGGGCTTAAATAAACTAGCTATTTATCTTATTAATAGATTAATGCTCTTCTCCAGAAGAAAGGTCTTAGTTTTAATTATCTTTCATTTGGTACAGACTGAGGTTAAACTAATTCATATTGCTTACCATTTCCTGCCAGTTATGCTTAGCCAAAATATTTACTATGCAAACCCCTATTCTCTTTAGGTTTCAGAAAGCATTGTCTTTTAACCACATGACAGCACACTCAAGTTCAGTGTTCTGTAAACTTGATCATCTTTAATGCACACACACTCAGAAAAACCAACTGGTACCATTTCATGCAAGATTAAGACTGCATTCAATTTATGCTTCCATCCATTTGCTCGTTCACCCTTAATGAATCCTGAGAGACACAATTGCCAAAATCTATTACCTTGGGATTATGCATAACAATTGTCTCCCCATTTGGAAATTCAAGTCTTCGATGCCATTGATTTGTAGTTACAGCCCTTTTATATTCTGCCTGAAACAGTAAACAAGTTACACAAAATCAGCACGGCAACCTTCTCAGTATTTTGGGGCCTCATGCATCATCTGTAATCCTACAGTTAAAATGTATGTAACTCTGTTCATATAAAAATGCCACATGTAGAGCTGCACAAGTAGATTTTAGGTCACAGCAGTGCAGGACTGATGCAGGAGCAATGTGGCCTTCCAGACACTCCTCTTTCCAGGACTTGCTTATGTTCCAGAAAGTGCATTTTGGAAATCATCTTAATGAAACAGAAAGAACTGTTTCTAAGATGAGTAATACAGTGAACTAACACCTTGTGACTTACTAACCTCCAGTTTGTCACTAAAATCCTCAGTGTAAGGGATGAAGCGGCTGTCCTTGTCCCCCTTGTAGAACCACATGCAGCGCCTCACTTCCGAGGGCTCCTCGTCCCAGTACACAGCTTTCCTCACGCGCTCGTACAGGAAGACGTCGTAGCGGCCCCCGTCCGTGCTCAGCACCACGCTCTCGGGGTCAGGCTGGACTGGGACACACAGCCACACGTGGTTACCACACTAACACACATCTCTCCTCTCTCAGCCCAGCCCCAGCCACTCCTGGGATCAAAATTAGGCCATTAGGGCTGATAGTCACACTATGGCAGAGAAGCTTTGTAACATTGTGATGCTTCTAAAACGCTTCTATATGCTCTGTACACAACAAAAAAACCTTTGAAAAACTCCCCAATATGAATACTTATTCCAAAAGTGGAAGTTTAACAAAAAGGCAACCCAAGGCACAAATAACTGGGAGTTCTATATGAAAATCTGATACCTATTTGGGATGGTACATCTCAACACTAACAGCATCAAGCAGTAATGATGTCAGTGAAATAATTAAGTGGCACAAAATACATCTTCAAAACCTTACTTATTACCTCCATACACGAGTGGCATTACTCCAGTATTTTCCTTTTAGTCCTTCTGCTCACCTCTAGGTAACACAGGACTTACCAGAATTATAGACCTCCTCTAGTTTTGCAGAATCCAGAATGCTGAAGGGCATCCATATTTGCTTGTCCTCCACCTCCTTACAGTAGAACCAGTGGGGCTGAACTGGCTCATATTGGTTCTGCAGCAGCACAGGAGGGGCTGGGACCAGGGGCCCTGCAGGCCTGGCAGGCTGGAGCTGGGACTGGGACTGTGGAAACTGAAAAGAGATGGGCTCAGAACCTCAGTCTCACATGGTTTTTACAAAACCCTTCTATACTTTGCCACAGGGAACACTCTGAACCTTTATTTCTAACATTTTTTCCTCCCCAAGAACCTTACCTTCCATTCTAAAAAAACTGTCCACTTTATCATGTGTTTGAAAACTTACACCTTTTCAAACTGAGAAGGAAGGTGAATTTCACTCCCACAAACATGTTAAAAGCCGCCAAATCACCTAAAATCAGTGAGATTTCAAATATTCTCCTAAATTTTCAAAACTCGAGCTGAGCTTGTTTCTTACAGCCACAAAATTTGACATGAAAATAAAAATGCATTATTCTCATTATTCATTTACACATAATTATGCTTTTGCGTAAAGACTCCCATTTTAACAAGTTGCCACTTCAGTAACAGCTCTCTTCCTGCAAAGTGATCAAAACAGGCAGATTTCAATCTCAAATGTACCATCAGTGGCACAAGAAAAACAACTGACCTTGAAAGGGTCTACAGCCTACATAAAGCTGATTTCATACAAATTGTACAAAAATCCCAGTGAGTACAACTAAAAGCAACTGATGTCAGCAGCAGCAACTGCCTTGGTTGATGATATATTTAAAAGAAAAAAAAAAGGCACAAAAATATTGTACAATATATAAAATTCAACAAACAGAAATTCTGAAATTATATAACCTAAAACTCCAGACTGTTTAGGTTCTACTGCCTTTGCTATGTTTTGTCATTGTAGAATCCTTACATTCTTTATTCACGATAACAGAAATGTAGCAATAGCTCAGGCAAAAATAAAAACAATTCTTACTGTTTTCAAGGCAAACGTGCCAGGTTTTACTAAACCATTAGCTTTATTTTAATAATGATTTTGTGCAGGTAAAAACAAATGGAGATTAATGCTTTATATCACACAAAATCCTCACCCAATGTGTTTTAAAGAGTTTGCTGACAATTTTATGTGACTTAGTTTCAAAAAGTTCTGGCTTCACCAACAAAACCAGCTTCAAAAGAGATTTTTGCCCATATCCTGCAAATAGCTGAATGACCTGATTTACAGCTGAGGCACAAAAAATGCAGCAGCACGGCTGAAACTCAGCAAACTCAGAAACCTCAGAAAAGAGCAACAGAACTTCACAACCTGGCTTTGTTTCTGATGCCCAGAGGCTCCCACAGCTACAGCCTTAGGGTACGCTCACTTCAAAGATCAGGAAGTTTTCCTGAAACAACAGTTCCAAGCTATTTCTAGTGAAAAGGCTTTGTTGTTATAAATGGTTCAAGACTTTTTCTGGGGTTTTTTTTCAGAAAAGAAAAATCTTCAGAAGATAACACACACAGTTCAAAGAGGAAAGTGACTGTTTTGCTGTGGTAGCCGCCAAGGAGTCACATACCTGCGTCAGTGGCCCCGGGGGTGTCTGGTACATCTGCACGGGTGGCACTGGGGACGCTGTGGCAGGGGGGTGGCTCTGCTGCAGCTGGGGTGGGGTGAGGTAGGGGTTGGCCCTGCTGCTCAGGGTGGTGTGCCTGTAGGGGTTATAGCCCTGCTGGGGGGTCCCTGCAGGCAGGGCAGTGCTGGCGGGAGGGGGACAGCTCTGCTGAGGGGGCTGATAAGGAGCCATTCCCACCTGGGAAGTGGGTGGTGCACTGTAAGACTGGGATTTGGGAATATGTGGTGAAAAGGCATTTTGCCCATCCTGTGACCCAGACACGAGTGGAAGTGAAGTGGGAGGTCTGGAGAAGGCTGGTGCTCCGACAGGTGTTGAAACAGTTGTTAAGGGTGGCTGTCCAATACTTCCAAAGGGATCACTGCTACTGGGAACTTGAGAGAAGTAGCTGAAAGTCTGTGGTGGGTTGGGGCTGGCAGAAGTCTGACCCAAGAAGCTGTCCTCTTCCCCCACATCTGCAGAATCATCTGCAATAACAAAAGGATCACGAGCGATCTTGTGAGAGCTTTAAAGCACTGTATGGGGTCAAAATGTTCCACAAGATCATCAACTATTGCCAAAACTGTTGGCCCCCAGAAAGCCAAAAAGATTACAAAGCTTACATATCCTTGGTTCAGCACGTCATAAAATGAAACAAAAGATACCAAGTCTTCAAGAACATTTAAAATGGGCCATGAAAGTCAGTGTACAAAGAAAAAGCAACAAACATTAAATAAGAAACCAAAATATAACTGGAGTCAAGACCTTCCCAGGGCAATTTGGCAGGCACTAAAATCCCTCCCAACTTCACTTATCCCTCAAATGCAAGAACAGCCTTGGTTCATATCCTTTCACCATGAAAACAGCTACTAAGCATAGGACTTTATGCTCCAATTTTTAGGATAGAGCTTAAAAACATTCCTAAATAAGCCAAACCTATAGGTTAACCCATCCATTCTTGCCTGCTCCTTCAGCAAAGCCTTCTCAAGGTTTCTCACTGGACTTGCAAGGTGGCCGTAATTCATGATCCCAAGTCACTTCATGAGCAGGACTTACTCCAGTTCTCTCTAAAAATCCTACTCTGGATTTGCATAAAAGCCACATCTCTGGTGCAGAAAAATCAGTCCTCATTCTGCATAATTGCAGGAGAGGATTTAAAAAGCTGCAAGGCCACGAATGCCCTGTCACATTGAGAAAATAAATAAAACAGGTCCTGATCAATCACAGTTTTCTACATTGCAGTGATCAAGGAACAAGTGGGAAAAAAGGAGGTTTGTCATGATTATAGGTCTCACAGTAAGCTCACCTAAGGCTGTGATGGCCTGAGCAGCACTGCCTGCCTGCTGAGGGAACAGCACCTTGTGAGGAGTCAGTGCCATCTGCAGAAACCAGCAGTGTTTCACCTGCCTGGCAATCAAATGACCCCAGGCTGTGGGGAACACACCACAGAGCATCTCTGCTGCTCAGTCCCCAAGCAGAGAGACACCAAAAGCCTCTGCAGTTACAAGCAGCCAACAACAAATATCTTTATCCACACTCAACACAACTGTAATAGGTAGTATCAAGGGAGTACAGGGGAATCCACAGAGACGTCTCCCTAGGAAGCTGCTGTTCTAATTAACTAATCATAAAAGACACAGCTGACAAGATTAAATGGAACTATTTTAACCATCTTTTATTTAGTCTTTGCAGATGTTGTCAATTTGAGGCATCATCGGCATTTATCAATTCCTCTTACTTTCACTTACAGCACTTGATCCCCCTTTGAGGAATGACAGAAAAATTTACGTGTGTAAGCCACTGTGTGGAGAATGCTGAAACTGCTTAGACCAAATGACCACTCTGAAGCCAGGGCTGGGGATTATCTCCCAGCTGCAAGCAGAGTAGCCATTTATACTAAGTAAAAGGTCTCAGCTTCTAAACAATAAAATCCATGTTCCTTTCACATTTCATAAACACTGGGGGACAGAGAGAAGCACACTGCAAACCACACTGTCAGCTCTCAGCTTTCCCAAACAACTGGCAGCAGAGCAGGCCCTTCACCTCACCGTGTCAGGTCACCATAAACATGCAGCAGTGTGCTCAAGAGCTCTCAAAACCTTCAGCAAATGAATGTTCACAAAACACCAACTATTTTCCAGTTTCAAATAGGTTTGGAGACCTAGCCTAAGTGCAGCTTTCCCTGCAAAATGAATTTGACAAAAGTTCTGTCAAAAAAACCACTATACATATATATATGCACATACAGTTTTCCAAAACATTACTTTTTATCTTGCCTTTTTCTAATTTTGCAAAAACTATATTGGAAAGACAAGCACATTATACAAATGTAAAAAATGAGTGTACAGCTTTGACACGTGTTCCTCCCATGAACAAAAGAGTCTTTCTTCAACTATGATTGTGTCAACCTCCTGTACATCCCTCCCCAAACAAGGTAGAACCTTGTCACTCAGACTGTCACCAGCCAGCCACAAGTGCCATCAGTCCACGTCCTCACTGGGAACACTCCTCCCTTCCTACAGTAAATATATTGGTTACATCACCCACACCCGAGGCAGAGAATGTATCTTATTGTCAAAGTGTAGAGCTCAAACCACTAATTACCCACCCTTGGAGACAGAAAAACAAATGAATGACTGCACACAGCTCTCTCATGTTGGCTTGTCAGATGACAAACAAATCCCAGGATTGATTCTTATTACATTTTACACAATTTAAAATTCAAACTCAAGAGCTTGTTCTCTCCTGTTTCATACTAGGATTCCAAATACAAACTGTTGTGCTCAGCAAGATCCCAGTAACACCTGGCTGGACAGATGGCGAGTACACTTGACATTGGAAACAGGACATGGGCCTAACTTAGACTGACATGGAATGTGGCACAACCTCTGACACTGAAATTCACTCCAGCAGCAGAACCATGAATCCTCACTCAATTAAATTGTAAGTCACATGGAGAGTATAAGATTCACCACATTAATCAAGTTCCATCCGATTTTATCCCTGGCTGGCTTCAAAATGTTCAGGAAATTGCCAGAACAGTCATTTGTGCAAAGCTACTGGCCAGATCAGTACTTAAAAACTACTTCATTTTCTTAATGAAAAATTAATGTATATTTGCATGGAAGAAAAACTATGAGGATTACACAATGGAATTAGTAAATGTATCAACTACCTAGATATCTCAAGTAAGTGGGAATAACATTCTGATGCTTTTATCCCTCCTACCCAAAAAATGTGGTTGATCTAAAAAACTATTCCAAAGGCATACTTAGCAAACATTTTATTAAATCTACAGAGAGGTACTGCACTGATTTCCAGTTATATTTATACTTTACCTAAGACACAACAGTGTTGAAATGAAGCCTTGAACACTCAGCATAGAATAGTTTGGGTTAAAACGGACCTTTAAAGGTCATCAGTCCAATTCCAACACATACAATGCAGTAAAATTTGAAATATCTGATTTCTAGATGCATTTCTAATGTTTAGAGCTCTAATCGCTGACTGAACACACTCCCAGAACAATCCATTCCTTTATCTGAAACTGCCTGAGCATCAGATTTTAAGTTGCACACGCATGTGTTGGAAACACCCTTAAAGCTTTAGGTGGCAAGGATATTAGAACCAGGATTAAATTAGCAAGGATATTTAAGGTGGCTGCTTAACGTGCTATTTTCAAACTGGGAAAACAGAAGATACCACGAGAGAGCAGCTTAAAAAACGCGAAAACATTAAGCACACACTGAATGGAAGCACTGACGCGTCGGTGAGCTAGAAGAGCGATGGTCAGCGCCGGTCCCTAAACACAGCACTTAAAAACCACACACACAAGCACTAAGGAGAGGGAAGCAGAAGAAATTAAGTGCAGGAAAGCGGAATATGTAATCCCGAGCAGTGTCTCTCCTGAGGCACCACCAGGGACACCCAGAGAGCCTCAGAGCCGGGTCGAGCCCACACGTACCGCGCCCCCCAGGCCCGCAGCCACCCCTGGCAGCCCCGGCTCGGCTCTGGGGGCTCCCCAGGCCCCACCGCCCCTTCCCGGCAGCGGCGGGACCCGGCGGGACCTCCCGGCTGCCCTCCCTCCTTGTCTCCCTCCCTGTCTCACTCTCTCCGTACCGGCGGGCAGGAGCGCGGGGCCGGGCGGCGCGGCCGGCGCTTGGCTGACAGGGATGAAGGGCACGTTGAAGCTGAACTCGGTGGCGGAGGAGGAGAAGAGCAGGTTGGTGCCGGTGCCTCCCCCGGGCTTCGCCGCCGCCATGGCCGCGCCCCGGCCACGTCCCTGCCCCGGCCCCTTCCGCCCTCAGTCAAGATGGCGGCGGCGGTCGCGCGCAGCCGTGAGGGGCAGGAGGCGGGCCCGGCCGCCATTCCCGCAGGAAGAGGAGGAGGAGGGCAAAGAGGAGGAGGAGGAAGCGGCGGCGGTCCCCGCGCTGGGCTGGGGAGCGGGAGTCGGCGGCCGCAGGGTGTCGGCAGCCCCGCGGCGAGGCGCGACCCCGCCATGCCGTGCGTGGGAGACTGGCTCAACAGCCCCCTCAGCATCGTGCAGGGCTTCTTCGGTGAGGCGGGGCCCGCGTCCCCTCGGCGGCAGCGGGAGCGCCCCGAGGGCGCCCGGAACCGGACGGCGCTTTCCCTCGCGGGGTGGTGGCGGGAGAGCGGCGAGGCCGGCTCTATAGCTTATATATCTGTCGTATATCGTATATACCTTATATATAGCGTATATTTCGTATATCTCGCGTATCTCTGGGTTCCGGCAACAACGCGTGCTGTCTGCACGCGCTGCCTATCGGTGCTAATGTTACCAGTGCCATCAGCCGTGGCTGTTTCCGTGCTGGGCTTGATTTAAACTTAAAGAATGCTGAAATAAAAATTTCCGCAGCCGACACAGCGTGGAAAGCAGTGCCTCGGCTCCTGCCCTTTCCCGCTGGGCTGTTGTGGAGCTTTCCCTGGCTTCCAAGAACGGCTCTGTGCTTCTTGGTTGGCCTGAAAGGGTTTGAAAGGGGAAGTCAGTGAATTGCAAGGGGAATAAATTAGTCTAAGATGCACTTACTTCCCTAAGATAGAAGTGAAAGTTGGGTTTGTTTGATATGCTAGGAGAATGCTGGATAAGAGTCTCTTATGTAGTGCTAATAGGCTCGTAAATGTGTTGGTTTTTGTAGCCCAAAATGTTCCAAACTCTGATTGGGAGAAGAAGGTAACCGAATACTTCAAGGAGAAATTAAAAGAAAATAATGCTACCAACTGGGTAAGAGTGTTTTATTCTTTTCGAGTTACACTTTTTCTTCAGCTTCACTGTTTTTTACATTTTATTGTAGTGGCTTGCTTTTGGTAGGTTCTGCCTTTCCATGATAAGCGTGCAGCCGAATTTCAGGCCCAGGCTTTAGGATGTGTAATTTACACCTCGGCGGCTTTAACCTGAGTGCAAAGCCAGGATGTGAAATCCCACCTGGAACAGCCCATCTGTCCCCTTGCCTTCAGCACCCTCCGTCCCCCAGGCCATCACTGCTGGGTGCTGCCAGTCTGTAGCACAGTCAGTAGATGGCAGATGACAGATATTGTCATTTTTGGGGAAGTGTAAGTCCTCAGTGTGCACCACGAGCTTCTCAGCTGCTGGTTATAAACCTGTTCTCTCCGGAGCTTTTATCACGATGCTCCAAACTCTTGTGTGGGTTGAATAAATAGCTGCCTGGGTCTTCAGGTTTTAATGCTATTCCTTCTAAAACTGTACTATATTGGCCTGGGTCAGGTCTGGTTTGTGCAGTTTAGCAGAGAAGCTGTGCTTTAGGTTTTAAAAATAAAATGTGCGCAGTTGAGTTCAAAAGTTGGTATTTTTCTAAAAGGCTGTAGCAGAAATGACATCATGGAACACGGCTAAGGGGATTAGAAACTTCCAAATCAAATCTGTTTTACTTGTGACTGAAAGCAGGTGAAAATGATTTGTTTTCTGTCTCTGTCAGTGAAAGTATTCTGTACTTAGTATTTAAACGGTAGCTTAAATCAAAGCATAGATGGCAAAATTGACTAAAATTTACAACATTAGAAGGAACTGAAATCACATTTTCTTAGTCAAAAAAACCATGAAGGACATACTTTTGTTGAAATGCCACTTCCTATAGGGCCACTTAGGGTTTCTGTTGCATTTTAGTGTTAGATGTGGGCTTTTTCAACAAAGATTTTATCTTCAAATTTAGAAAACTCTATTCATATTGCAAGTCTCTATTATATAAAGTTATACCATGTGCTTAGGCATTGATTTTTTTCCTTTCTATTTTTCCCATTGTCATGTAAAACTGTGTGAAGAAGACTTCCCTAATGTGGACTTGGAAATTAACATACAGGTTTTCCAGGACCTTTTGTTATAAGAAATTGTGTATGCAAATTGTTCTGGTACTGCTGGTACACAGCACATGATGGAAATGCTGTTAAGTAGAAATAAGATAAGCAATAAATTCTGTTTAATCCTGCAGCTGCAATAATTCCAAGTTTAAAAGTTGGTTTCAAATGTTGTACAGTTTTCATACAGTTCCAGTGACCTATAACTACTTCTTTCATAGTCCAGTATTGGGACTGGTGGCTTTGGGACAGGAAAATTTGAGAGCTGTTAAGTGCCTGATAATTGTAACTATTATCTACAACAGCCACTGCAGAAAAGTGTTGGCATAGATACACTTTGTTACTGCTTAGATTGGGGTGGGAGATGCACTCAGAAAATACTAAGTGTGTTATGTATACAGGGGCTTGAGGGGAAGGATCTACTGGATGATCAGAGATTAGGATTTTGTGCTGGTTTTGGCTTCCTTCAGAGCACTGCTCAACATATACCAGTTGTGTAAAACAATCTCCTTTTTCACAGGTTCCATCACTGAATGATGTTCCTGTACATTACCTAAAACCCAACAGTTTAGTGAAATTTCGCTGCATGGTTCAAGATATGTTTGATCCTGAGTTCTACATGGGAGTGTATGAAACAGTTGACCCAAACACGAATGCACGTGTAAGTGAAATACTGAATTACTGTTTTAGCAGATGTTTGTCATTTTACTTATTCTGGTCCTTGTATTTCTCTAGTTTGTGAGTTAAACCGGTGGAGTCTGGACACTGATAGTAACTGTGTTCAGCTCCAGTGGCATCAGTAAAACATCAGTTGTAACGTTTCTGCTGAGGAATAGAAAATGCTGAAATGATGAAAGCTTCGGCAGTATGTCTGTGAGGGACTTTGGACTGCAGTGATTTTGGTGTGTTTCATGTTCAGGATGCTGTCAGAAACAGAATGATTGCATTGCTTTTTCCTTCTCGACAGGTTTTGCATTTTGGTAAATACAGAGATGTGGCAGAATGTGGGGTAAGTTACATAAATTATATGAACTTTGAGATGAAATATTAGATAGAAAGTTGCAGTTTTATAAGTGTAACTTATAAAGAGCTTCTTTGGTACTTGCCAGTGGATTCTTGAAGATAACTGCTCTAAATGCAAAACTAATCTTTGGTTTGGAAAGCAGAGTATTCATAACTGCTCACTGGCATTCTAATTTCAGCAGGCTTCCAGCTGTTTCTGTTGTGCTTAAAATTTGTTTTGGTTGAGTGGAGGGGGAGTACCCATGACCTTGAAACTGTCTGCTGTGGAAAACAGTTACTTTTGGTAGTGCAGTGCAATTTGAATCAAAGCATTATATATTCACTTTTTCCTGAGTTATGTAGTCTTGCACGTTATTTGTAACTTATGGCTGAGTAGCTGAATCTGTGAGATTAGTTTAAAAAAAGAAAACAAACTGTAATCAGGTTTTTAAGACAATTTCTCTTGGGATTCCAGCCTCAGCAGGAAATTGACCTGAACTCCTCACAAACAGTCACCTCGGAGAGACAGACTTTCTACTGTGTTCCAGTGCCTGGTGAATCAGCATGGGTGAAAGAAATATCTTTTTTGACTGAGCTGGTGCTTTATGCAAAATCAGTGGTCACCAACTAATTAATTCGATATAAGGAGATAAGTTTATTTAAAGTTTCCTTTTTTGTTTTTTTCTTAGAGAATCAGGCAAGGTGGTAGGTGTAGAAAGAGAAAAAAGGAAAATTGATGCACTAAGAGGATGCAAATGAATTTAGGAGCATTTGTTTTGATATAGTAGAGATTTTTGCTTGGGAGACTCTTGAAAATTTCTGTTAATTATTATTTGTAGACGTTTAGAAAAAGGAAACTTCAGTTGAGCCATTGGCATTTTCTACAGTAGGACACTGTTACACAGTGAGAGTCTCCTATAAAACACCTGTAGCTGAGCATGTTAGGATTAGGATTTTGTTAAAAAAATAAATAAAACTTAGAGTGGTTGCTCAGTCTGTGCTTCCTTAGCCTGCAATTCCACGCATACATCAGTGCCAGCCAAGCCCGAGTGAGCCCTTCAACCTCCTACACACCCAGTCGTCACAAGAGGAGCTACGAGGAGGATGAGGACATGGATCTGCATCCCTCCAAACAGAAGGAGCAACATATGGGTAATAGTTGCTGTTGATGGATAGTTGTTCTGATATCTTTCCAGAATTTGTCAAAAATTCGTTGCTAGAAGTTGAAATATTTGCAGCTGTTTGAATTATTAGTGTTGTTGCAGCCTTTGTGATTTGGGGGCTTTGCTGAAGTCAGTGGCTTGATTTGAAGGAGCGTGGGAGAGCCCACAGTGTTGTTTGCGTGTTGTGTGACTTGCTGACAATCTACAGAGATTTTTAATGTAAACTGCGTTTTATGCATATTCTCACCTTTAAGAACTGTCTTTTTAAACATGAAGTGCAGAAAAATACTACCTTTGCAGTCCTATGGACTCTAGGGAAAAAATCATTCCCCTGGTTTAAACATTGCATTTTGAAAATCAGATTTCTGGCCATGTCTTCTGGCCAAGACACATAGATCTTTGCCAGTACTCTCTCTCACACTTAACTTGATAACATAAAATACGCATTTGTGAGACTTCTCATATTAAGAATATATTCTGTTAAATATATTGCATTATTAAATATTTTTGTCTCAGATGTCTTGTTAAATTAGTTTTATTCTGTGTTGCTCAGTGAAGGAAGATGTTCAGTTTTGCATTTCTGTTTAAAGACCCTGCAACTGCTGTGTTTTTCAGGCAGTGGAGGTGATATCCATGGGTGTGTGGAGCCAAAGAGATTAGAAACAGAAGCTTCTGCAGGTCATCACGTCATTTCTCCCAACTGCTCCCCTCCACTTGACCTAAATTTTCCCTTGCCAGGAGAGAAGGGGCCAGCGTGTCTTGTAAAGGTAAGAGGAGGAGAGGTGATCAGCAGGGCTGTGCGCTCAGTGAGGCAGACAGAATCAGCCTTGCAGTGGTGTGTAGGCACAGAAATTGTTTCTCAAGCCCTGAATTTTGTTTCTAGAGATAATTACATTCTTTCTCTTCACTAACACAGTGTTTCTCTTCTTGAGTGCTGCATTTGAGTTTCTGAAATCCTTCAGCAGCATTTGTTAGAGCTTACACCTTCTTACTACACTTAGTTTAAAAAAAAGATTCCAGTACTAGGTGCTTGAGGATGTAGCTGGTATTGAGCCCTGGTATTTTGCTTTTAGGATATCTCCTCTAATTGAAAAACCAAGCTGAAAAACCAATAAAGTACACGTTTATGTATTGAATTTGAAATGATCCTTCACTGAGATTCACTGATAAGACTCATAGCAGATTCACTGCTATGCTATATTACTATGAAACTTTTAACACAAAACTTCTCTGCTGTTGCTGTGCTGTTCTCTTATTCAGCAAATCTTGCTGAACCAGAGTAGAGTACAATTGTTCACACTTCGTGTGGCAAAGAATGCCAATAGAAAAAGTGTGGAATCACAGAAACTCCCTTTTCCAGTGTAAGCTGACACCAAGGGCTGGGGGAGACCTCTTCACTCAGACTGTTCTGAGTCCACAGCTGAGTCTCCTGAGTTTCCTTTGTCTGTGTTTTTCTGCTGTCCTGCATCTGGCCCATCTGCCTCTGCATTTTATTTTCTGTTTGGGGCAGGTCTATGAGAGCTGGGAGAGCTTCAAAGTCAATGATGTGCTGGAGGTGTTTGGTGTTCTGTCTGTGGACCCAGTGCTGAGCATAGTGAACAGTGAAGAGAGGTAAGGCTGCCCTGAAATGCAGGTTTTTATTGCAGTAAGCAGGCTGCCCCTAATGCAGACAAGGAAATGTGTAAATACATGATAACTACGCTTAAGAAGTGAATTTTGTTGCTTAAAAATAGCTTGATGAGGAAAGTGTTATATCCAGCATCCTGTAAACTGAAGTCCAATGTGCTCTGGTACATCCATATCCTTGGATACCCAGTGCATCTGTTTTTAGATTGTTCTACAGTCTGTAAAGCAGAAAATGCTTCTATAGCTAAATGTTTTGTGCTCTTTCATGCCTACTAAACTTTCAGTGAATGAGTAAATCATGAACAAAGCTTTCAAAGAAGCTTTAAAATGATAAAATGGCCTTTTGAACCAATTTCTTAGTCCATGAAAGTTGTTACCAGAAATGTAAGCATTTCTGAAGAATATTGTAAAAGTTTGCATGTCTGCATGGAGAGTGATAGAGACCAAAATGAGTAAAAAACTGGTTGATTTTTCTTTAATTAAGATATCATCATGTTGTACCACTGCTAGAAACTTCCCATTTCACCTGCTGTTCTGCAATTCCTTGCCTGACAAAATACAAACTACTCCAAGACAAGTCAATTTTCAAAATAAAACTCTTGACCGAAATCTAACATATATACTGCTGATGTCTTGAACCATTGCACTCTGAATCATTTCTGTTGGTGAGTTTGTTTATCTGTCTGGCACATACAAGATCCAGAGTGCAATGTGAATCCTTTATAGTGCCAACTTCTTAAAAATTAACTCAGCCTGGTCAGCTGCTTTTTGTTATCATCTGTGTGACAGCTAATCCCAGACTGGCTGCTCAGTTGCTCTGTCACAGGTGCTTGTGGGTTTTTTCCTGTGTCATTCTGTAACAAGAAGACAAAATGGTGGCAATTAGCAACATTTTGAATGCAAACAAAATAAATCTCTTTTAATGGAAAGAGTGGATAGTGTGCGGGTGAACTGCTGAAGTGGCTTTGAAGTTATAAAGCCTGACAGCTTTTAAAACCAGTACCAGAAGATGAAATTTATGCTAAACTTTACTATCATCTGATAGAGTTGCTTAGGGATTTTACTTTCTAAAACTGAAAATGAAAAATGTAAACCACCTGGGAGAAATTTTGTAAGACATCTTCAGGGAGCGCAAAGCTTGTTTATCTGAACTCTTGAATTTAGAGGTAATACCTCCAGGTTCCAGCAGAGGTACATTAGGGTTTATTTATTCATAGATTTTTACTCAGCCAGTGATAGAGCTGTGATGTGACTATCTAGAAGATCTTGTCGTTCTCCAGAACCTGGTGGGATATGAGAATCTCACATGTGCATACAGAGACAAATGTAATAAATCATGAACTTTTTTTTAAAAAAACTGCTGTTTAGGCTTCATTCTGTACAGGCTGGACAGAACAGTGTGTAACATTTTACTTGAAGCTACAGCCTATTAAATGGTGCAGCAAATAATAAATGTGGTTTGGTTCTGGGAGTTTGGTTTTACGGTTTTTTGTTTGGTTGGGGTTTTTTTTCTTCAGAAAAGTATGACTTGATTATTTTCTGAAAATAATAAAATCCAGATATTTGGGTCAAGCCTGCTTTGGTGTTTATATGTCATTATATAATTGTGATTCAGTATTTATGGTGTTTATAAAAGATCCTAAAGAAGGTAGTTTGAATGTGGGAGGAGTCCCCAGGAGCTGGGAGTGGATGTTGTTTGTTCCTCTGTTCTTGGCCTGGTTCCAGCTGCTCTGGGTCAGAGGGAGAGAAATTCCTGTGGAATGTTTCTAAGTCCAGCTGTGCTGTGCCCTCTCCCTAGGGACAGCTCAACCCTTGATCCTATGGAGTGCATGGACACGGCAGAGGAGCAGAGAGTGCACAGCCCTCCAGCCTCATTAGTGCCCAGGATCCATGTGATTTTGGCACAGAAGTTGCAACACATTAACCCCTTGCTACCTGCCTGCCTTAACGAAGAGGAGAGTAAAACCTGTGAGTGTCTGAAGTCCGGGCACCCCACGTGTGCTCTTCTTTCCATGACATCTGAACAAATACTGCTTTGCTCACAGGCAAATGCCTCAACAGCAGGGTTTGAATTTAAATCTTGTTAAATGGAAGAACCATGCAATGCTGCACAGGATGCAAGTGTTTGTGTTTATGTGATGTTCACTTTTTTATTTGGCTGAAATAAATGTGATTTATGTGGAACTTGGTTTTGCATTCTACGTGCCCGTGGATTTTACCAAGTTGTTCAGCCATAAGATTTGATTTGTTTTCAAATGGAGTTGTGAATTGCTGGAAAACTAGATTTCCAATTCAGTATGACAGTGGAAATAAGAAACATCCTGATAATACAGAGAATCATAACACTGTGCAGAAAATAAGCCGATTCTGCTTTTAAGCAATTGTGCTATTCCTTGTTTGACTGTTATTTTTTTTCATTGAACTATGGCTTGCAGACCTCTGATAGTTACAACTTTCTTCCTTGAGTGCCTTGTATTGCTTGTTCTGAGCTATATGTAAGAGGTTTTTTCTGCCTTTAATATAAAACGGATCAGTTGTGGATTTTAGAAATTTGGCTCTGAACTTTATAGCCTGCTGTAAATGCATTACACAATATCTGATGAAAAAAAAAATTTCCAAGGAAGTGTTGAGTGATTCAGGTTATCCAAAGCCAGTTGGAAGTACCAGTGAATGTTTGTTTGTTTTTCCTAGACTGCTTTGGAATAAACATTTTTCTTCATCAAACTGTGACAGAAAGTCAAATTTATATAGAGTGAAGAGGGTGAAAACCAGCACATTTTCTGACATTTGTCTTCTGCTCTTTTGCCAGTTGTTTCTAATTTCATGTCTGAGCTGTCACCAGTGAGAGCAGAGTTGCTGGGGTTCCTCACCCATGCCCTCCTCGGAGACAGTTTGGCTGCTGAATACCTGATACTGCATCTCATCTCTACAGTGTAAGTATTTAGATGTGTGCTGAGAATTTATTTATCATTTAAAAGAAATCTCCTTCTATGGGGTTCTTCACCAGTCAGCAAATAAATGGCAGAAATAGCTTAAACAATACTTATTTCAGTAGTATTTTGTCCAGCTAGTAGAGTTGTCCTGTCACAATACACAAAAAGGCAGATTTCATTCTCTGAGGTAACAGTAAATATTGATAAAAGACCAGCTTTATGGCAGTGTATCTTTTCAGTGCTGTTTTGGAGCTGACAAAATCTCCAAGACACTTTTTAAACAGAGGTATGAAAACATCTTTCTGCCTCTGACTTCTTCTAACGAGTAGGACATGCCACTTATTTCCCAAAGACAGCATTTCCTGACTGCAGGAATTGCTGCTTTGCTTAGGTACTACAAGGTACAGAAAGGTCCATTCTGGGAATTTGTTTTATTCAATGTAAACATGTTTAAGGGTAAGTTCAAGTGACCTGTTCAGCATGGGATAGAAATTGGCTCTTATGTTGATTTAAACTGTCACTGAATGAAAGGGCAGCATCCTGTGACTCATTAAAATCTCTAGTGTGAAGCTTCAGTGTACTTGTCAGGCCCAAATTTAATCATTAGGCATTTTAGTCTTCAAAATGAGTTCTGTTTTCGTTCTTTTTAGTGGGACTATGAGTGTTCCAACACTTAGACTAGAATGTATTTTCTCTCTTAGCTGGTATCACAAAAAGGTTGAGAGCTGGCCAGAATGGGGAGAAGATACACAGTGAGAAGAGGGAGAGGAAAGCTGAGGGCAGGTAAAGGAGATGAGCAAGTGTGATAAGGAGGGAAGTTGAGTTTGGGCACCAGAAAGGAAAAGAATGAAGTGTGTTCACTGAGTAACAGCAGGCTGCAGGAGAACAGAACGTCTGGAAGGCCACTGCAGGATGCCAAGCACTGTAAATTACTGCTTTTGTGTGGTGCTGCAAAGCCTTGAGGAGCAGCTCCAGCCTGGCTCAGCTCCTTGGGCACTGCAGAAGGAAGGACGAGGAGCTGGCTGATTTTGGTGTGTTAGTTCTGAAATCCTGCTGGCTGACAGAGACACCACACAATTCTTATGCTGAATGCCACCTGTATTCAGTGTTAGCCAGCTGTTTGCCTAACCTGTGTCATTTTTGGTGCAGTTATGCCAGACGGGATGTGCTTCCTCTGGGAAAATTCACGGTCAACCTGAGCGGGTGTCCCCGGAACAGCGCCTTCACGGAGCACCTGTACCGCCTCATCCAGCAGCTGGTGCCAGCAGTAAGCACTGCACTGGGCAGGGGTCCGGGGGGACGTGTTCACATTCATTCAGCCAGGCAAATACTGCTTTAGGTCAGGGCAGGCTGAGTAAATGCTCTCCTGCTACCCATTGAGAGCAGACAACAGCAGAGATGTGGCTGGCCTGTGTGCTGAAGTCTTTGTACCTCATCATTGAAGATGAATATGGAATGAAATCCTCTCCTCAGAGGTATTGAACTGACAGACAGCTGCTGCCTGCTTTATTTTGTCTTTTGGATTGATATGTTTAGACATTTGGGTCATTTAATTATGTTGTCATTACAGTTTATTCCCAAATTTGTGGGTACTGCTCTGCAGAAAATTCATGGTAATTCAATTTGGGCTCACACTAGTGGTATTGCTGCAATAAATCATTTATTACTGAGCTCATCCTAGATGTGCAGGACAGGTGACAGGAATTCCTAACAGTAGTATTTTCCTTTGGGAAATTTTTACTCTTAAGTATACGGCATTTGGATGTTTGGGATAAAATGTTGCAGCGACAAGTTTTGTTTTACTTACCCTGCAGGCTCCCAGCCCAGCTCTAGCCGAAGGAAGCAGCATTCCCCAGGGAAGCTGGAGGACAGGAAAGGTGCTGCTGGTTTGTTGTCTGATGGTTTGGTGTCTCGTTGCAGTCCTACCACCTCCGGATGAGCATCGAGAGCATGAACCACTCGCGCTTCATCCCTCACAAGGACTACACGGCCAATCGCCTGGTCAGTGGGCTGCTGCAGCTGGCCAGCAACACCTCCCTGGTCATAGATGAGACCCAGCTCGAGCAAGGACATCTGGACACAGCAGGTACACAGGTTTTGGTGTTTAGAATCTCATTTGGGAGGTTCAAAGCTGTTATGTTTTAAGACAGTGATGATAATTGTGTCTCGGTGATAAGGGTCTATTGCAAAACTGTGTGGTTTCTACATCCTATTTCATTGCTTTGAAGCAGCTTCCTGCAGCCTTCTCAGCCAACTTAAGACAAACTGGGAGAATTCTTTATTACCAAAATAACTCTGATTCATTAGAGTGGCCTTTCAGTTTCCTGTGATAGTGCATGAAGTGGGCAAAGCATATGCTGATGCCTTATGCTCTATACTTTTAGTGTAAATCTGGAAAGCACCCTGAGAACACAGCTAAAAACTGGAGAAGAAAGATTGCTATTACTGTGTTAAAAAGAGTGGGGATTCTATCTTACAAGCCAGACAAAGTTTGGGCCTGAAATCAAGAATTCTTAATTTCAGTTCACATTAAGAATTGGTTGTCTCTATCTGGAAGACACCTCAAACACAAGGAACAGGATCCTTGCAGGAATCCTTCTGCTGGCTGCTCATTAAAGACGGATGGGAAACAAAAATCAGGGCTGACTTTTGCTTAGGTCCAGTGGTCAGGGGATTTGTTCTTGCTCTTGCAGGTGTCCATAATGTGACAGCACTGGGTAACCTGATCACTTGGCAGAAGGTGGATTATGACTTCAGTTACCACCGGATGGAATTCCCATGCAACATTAATGTTCTGATCACTTCCGAGGGCCGCTCACTCCTGCCGGTATGGGAGGGGCTTCCTGGCTCTGCTGGGGAACTGCAGCTGGCAGCTGCTGCTCAAAGCAGGCCCTGCCAGGGACAAGTGGGGGCAGGAGACGTGTCTTGTGACCAGGGTGGGTGTGACACTGGCAGGAGCTGCTGCCTTCTCCCTCATGGCTGCAGCTGGGCCAGAAACCTGTTCATGGGAAAACACAGAGAGGGAGCTTCCCTCCTTTCTGCACAGGGGTGGTGAGGTGGTGAAGGACCCAGTGATGGGTGAAGCTGCAGAGATGTGCCACTCTCAAAGCCTCCCACTGGCATGGTGGGTTCTGAGGTGATGGCCACAGATGTGGCATTGCCCCTGCAGTAGCCTGAGCTTGCAAACATCTGCTTGCTCTCTGACATTGCAGCTTTGGCAGCTGAGCCTTTGCTGTCCTGCCTCTGAGTGAAGCCAGCTCCTGCTTGAATCAGGAGCTGTTCAAAATGGGGGCTGTGGAATGTTTAAAGAATTGTCTTACCTTAATTCTGGGAAACAGTGCCTTCTGCTGGTTCTGAGGGTAGATTAGTCTTGGAATAGAAAGCAGTGGGACGTGGAAAGAGATGAAATGTAATTTTCTCTTTCAGTCAGATTGCCAAGTCCACTTACAACCACAGATTATTCCCCCAAACATGGAAGAGTACATGAGCAGCCTCCTCACTGCAGTGCTGCCCTCTGTGCTGAACAAATTCCGAATTTACCTGAGTTTATTGAGGCTGCTGGACTACAGTATATCTGATGAGGTGACCAAGGTATGGACACTTCACTAATACCTTTTCAACTGTGTATTTGGATAGAAAGCACCTTAGTAGACGTTGCTGTACTTTCCCATTGCTCTCCCTGCCAGTGATCCCCCTTTCAGTTTTATAAAAACCAAACAGAAGCATTTTCACATCCTGACTGCACCTTCAGTGATTTGTAAAGTATATACTGAATTTAGTACAAATAAGAAACAGCACATGTAACCTGCTTTCTAACACTCGTTTTGAAAACGGGTTCTTCTCAAAGACAACAAATAAGCTGGTTTTGCTCAGGCTCACTTCTGGACAGCAATGAATTGAAATGTTCTCCTATAGTCTAATGGTAGTTGCAGTGTTCAGTTCCTTAAAAGCCTACCTTGGAGAGGAGATTCTGTTTTGCTCCATAACTCCACGCTGTGTTGTTCCAGGCAGTAGAAGAAGACTTTGTGGAAATGCGCAAGAACGACCCCGAGAGCGTCACGGCCGACGACCTGCACAAAATGCTGCTCGTGGCCAGGTGGGTGTGGGGCCCTTGTCACCACTCAAGGCTTCCCAGCAAGCTGCAAATTGAGCCAGGGCTTGGTCTGCAGCTGAACTGAGTTGTGCCAGACTAGCCAGACAGAATCTCCTCTGCCTCCGTTCCTCTTAGTTAGGCAAAGTATTCCCTCCCTACTTTTATCCCATGCTTTCTAATTCCCAGGATACTGAAAGCCAGCTGGCTTGGAGCTGTACTGGGTTACCAGCCCCTGCAGGAGCTGTTCCTGACTGGCTCTTTGTGCTCCCCCAGGTTCCTGTCGCTCAGCGCGGGGCAGACGACGCTGTCGAGGGAGAGGTGGCTGAGAGCAAAACAACTCGAGGCCCTGCGGAAGGCCAGGCTGCAGCAGCAGAAGTGTGTCAATGGCAATGAACTTTAACACCTGCTGGATGTCACCCTGAAAATTTCTCTAATCCTAGGTGGAACCCATACTAAGATTGGAATATTGTTTATACCAGTTTTTGTAGATAATTTATACCAAAAAGTTATGGATATTTACCCTTGCAGTCTGAACACACTTAACTCTGTTCAGCCACCTAAACATATTTTATGGAATTTTTTTGGACCCTGTTTTGTAATTGAAAATTGGTAACATTGAGCAAATTGTTTGATATTAAACTTTAATACTGAGGTTGTGTAAACTTATTTCCTTTAATAAGAAGAAAATTTAAGCCAGAGCCCTTCATACACAGCAGTGGTAGGCTCTGCTCTGGAATACATTTGTGCTCTAATTCCTGCATGGATCAGAGATCTCACTTGGTCAGCAGCTGCCCCTGGAGGAGGTGCTGACTTCACTCTCTGTGCTGTTCTGTGAACTGAGGCACACCACACTCAGAGCAGCAGCAGCACTGTGATCAGTTGGTATCAAGCAGTGATTTGATCTTACCCATGACCAGCGTGGGGATGAAATACATTTTCCTTGTGCTTAGAGCAGACCATGACTTCCCAAATTTCTCAGATGAGCTTTATTCTCGTACAGCTTCTTTAAAAAACCCTACATTGACTGGACAATGGGTGATATACAAAACTTACCTTTGCTTTCTACCTTAGCAGGGCTGCAGGGTCGTTAAAGGGTTTGTATAACATCATTGAAGCATTAAGAATGGTCCTTCCATCCCTGATTCCTGCTGGACAGTTTGAGCTGGTCCTCAGAGGATGTGCTGCCCCTCAGGGGACTTGCAGACCTCATTTACCAAGGGTGGTTTAAAGAGTGAAATGCTGGGAGTAATCCAGGTAGGCTGCTGTGTGGAGAGAGCCTGCAGGAGCCTGTGAGGGAGCCACTTCTACATTTTAATTGCTCCTGTTCTGAACAAGATAAAAGGCTCCTGCCACATTTTCACTAAGCTCAGACCCCCTTTACTTAGTTCTTTCCCCTGATTGAAATCACAGGGGCAGGAACCCCCCTTTTTACTGCATTTTCCTGTTCTAAAATGAGGGGTTTTGCTGTACAGCCCAGCTGGATATTTTGTCTCTTTACACTAATAATGAGTACTTATTGTGAGAAACATTTTTTGTGTATCCTAAACTTGAGCCAAGCTTGGTGCCATTTCAAATCACTTATTACTGTTTTTTGAGTGTTAAAAATGAATATTCATGGTGTCAGCTGACTTGGTCTGCATTACTGTGAAGTGAAGCAACTGAACAAATAGAGGAAGGAAATGAAGTCTCTCTTCAAAAGGCAGCTGGGCTGGAATGCAGGGTTGGGATCTAAGATTGTCTCAGGATGGTTTTGTGCACGTTGCCATCTCAAATATTTCACAGCCAGGGATGGGACAGTTCCCAAGCTGGAAGGACGTTGAGCTGGAGAGGAACAGGGACAGGGCAAGGGGTGATGACTGCAAACTAACAGCAGGTAGGTTGAGATTAAATATGAAGAAATTCTTCCCTGTGAGTATGGTGAGGCCCAGGCACAGGTTGCCCAGAGAAGCTTTTTAGAGTGGTAGCAGCACCATTTTTAAAGGAAAAAGAACTAAAGTAAGTGTCCCTTGACTGCCAGGGGCTGTTAATGTCTGTAACTTTGAAACAAATCCCCACATCCCTTAACATCACACCCCAAACCCATCTTTTGATTCCACTTTTTTTATTAAAATATCTCATGTATATTGCTCACATTAAAATACAGCAGTAGTTTAATTTTAAATATAGCCACAAGTATAGACACTCAAAAAAAAACCCAAACCCACATCACTTTAATAAAATAAATAAACCAAATTTGTTTATCAAAGTTTCAGACCATCAGGGTTAGGTGATAAATGATTTCAGACACAGTACAAGTCCTAAGACACAGAGCTACCCTACCCCAGGACACGACGCTGTGGGGACACCACGTGCAGCCTATCTACAGTACAGGGACGAGGACAGAGGCACTGGGTCTGTCGGGGTGGTTATAGCCACAAACCACAGCACAGGCAGGTCCTGCTTCACAGCAGCTTTTGGACAATGTCCTAGACAAGCATGGCATGGCAAGGCATTCCTGGGAAAGAGTACTTAACAGATGGAATCCTTTGACACACAGAGAGGGGATTTTTTATCCAGGTCCCAGCATGAGCGGACACTTTACCCTGCAAAGCTGGAGTTGGTCATGAATTTGGTCTTGAGTAGATGCTGACAGCTGTGCTCTAATGCAACACTGATCTCACAAAGCAGTGCACTGGCCTTCTGCTTTAGGCGTTAGTTGGGATTTTGCATCTGGGCCGTTAGGATACATTTGAAGAGAATCCTAGCACAGAGGGACACAGTGCCTGGTGGGCAGGTATCTGGCTCGTCTTGCTTTACACAGAGACAAAAAATTAGAGCAAAGTGGCAGAGTTTGGAATTAAAGGAATTGCTTTAACATGGGCAAGACAATTCAAAGACGTTTGCTTTGTTTCCCCTCACCTCAAAACAAGTGAGGAAAAAAACCCAATCTACAGAAGAAATCTGCACTGCAGGATTGTGGATATTTCAGATTGGGTCTTAAAGCTTTATCTATAATGAAAGTGTCCCAGGATATCTGGAAAGAGAAGGATAGCAAAGAAATCTTACTTTCTGGTTAACATACTTAAATTCAACAAAAACACATTGGCTTCCATTGTAGAGGCACAATTCATAGAGAGCTGCATCTAGAACTTCAATGAAAAGAAGTAAAAATACTAGTCCAAAAATAAATAAAGTGTAATTTACCGGTACGTTATTTTTGCTGGTGTAGTGCAAGGTAAGTAAGGTCAGAGAAGTGCAGTTATCACCTTTGGAGTATAAATACTTTCTACATAATTCAGAAGAGCTACAAAATTAGTCTCAAAAAAATAACTGTGCAACACATCTAAGATAGACAGCATGCTTATTGAATCCCAGTGTCTAAGCTACCTGCTTAAATATGGTTTATACAGGTTCTGTCTCACCTGCCTGAGGGAATTCTGAAGCTTGACCAGAACCAAATTCATTTGCATCTCTCACTGCCTGTAAACAAGTTACCTGTTATCAATCCCAGTATCCAGTAGCAGTTCATGCCACAATAGTCCTGATGTCATTGTGTTACTTTATTAGAAGCCACAGCTAGAAGAACACTTCCCAAATTAGCAACTAGATCTGAATTATTCGTGTCTGGCATTGCGTAAACATTTCTCTCAGTTCTTTCTGTTTGATTTCATTTAAAGCTTCTGGTTCTACAGGGCTCTTCTGGACCTTTGCCACAGCAAAATTAATCCCTTGAGTCAATCCTGCCTGGGTGATGTTGGCAACCTGGACCATGGAGCTGCGGATTTTAGCAAAGGGAGACACGGCCCTGCTGCCGCTGCCGTCGGCGGGGGAAGGAGTCATGTGGAGTCCTGGCTCGTGGTTCCCAGACACAGATCCCGGGCTTCTGTGGGATTTGCTGAAGTCAGGCCCACCGACAGCCAAGAGCTGAGGATTTGGCTCAGAAGACTGAACATCCAGCTTAGATGGCCTGGAAGGAATGTCTGCAACAGCTTCAGCCTTAGGTTCCGCCTTCTTGGCTGCGTTCCTGCTGGTTTGGGTCAGTGCGTGATGGGGCTCTTGAGAACCAGCCTCAGGCTCCAAAACGTCGGACCCCTTGCTCTGGGCATCCTGCACGAACCTCTGGCAGTACACATCCATGGGCTTAGCAAACTCCAGCTCTGCGCTGTCAGCAGAAGGCATGGGAATGTCCTCGCAGCCGGAGCGGCCGGCCGGGCAGTCCTGGCCCTCGGGCACGGGAATGCTGATGCTCATGTCCGTGCTACTGAGGGACTGCGAGCGGCTGCCCAGCCGCGGGGCCGAGGCAATGATGCCACAGCTGGGCAGCACATAGTCTGTGGGGCCGATGTTCTCCAGGGAATCCGTCAGCTGGGTGTCCTCATCCGATTTGGAATTAGTCAGGAAGTCATCGGAGTGGAACGAGTCATTGTCCGAGCCTTCCGTGTCAGATTCACTGGGGGCTTTAGCATCTACCCCTGGATTATCCAGAGTTTCAAGGCTGCTGTCTGATTTCCAAAGATTCACTTTCAAATTTGGCTTTAAAAAATTGACTTTCACTTCAGGTTTGGCAAAGCTGCCCAGCTTCCGCAGGTTGCTGATGTTCACATTGGATTTGGTTTGTTTCACCTTTTGATTGAGAGAGGAGAACTTGCTCAGTAAGTAATTCTTGCCTTGGGCCAGGGACCCTCTGTTCTGAGACCGAATGCCAATGATGTCTTCATGAGCTTTGCTGCTCCTCCTAGAAGAGGAAAAAAAGATCTTCAATGTACAATCAAAGCAGTCCTTTTTATAAGCACCAAATATTCACAGTCTTCCAGTCTATTTCCATAACAGAGATGGACATTTGAGTTCCTAAGTTACCCTTTCCTTACATAAATAATAAAGTTAATCCCTTTTTAACATAGTAATATTGTACCCATATAAGCTAATCAAGCTCAAGCCAACAAAAACAAAGGAGGGCTGATATAGAACAGTAGCCAAACAAGGGGAGCAGACAGTTTCTGCAGGCACTTTAGTTTTTGATGAAAAAAGATTTGAATTCTCCATTTTTGCAGCCCTGACTTTGTGTATGCTGTACTTAGTAGCCAGATTTAGCAAATATTCAGTCTGCAATACCTGTAAAAAAGAACAAGATATTTTTGCTACACTTTATCTGCTCAGCTGGGAAAAGCAGCTGAGTTGAGAGCAAAAGTGGGATACACAAGGGTCACATCATTTAGGTACTCACCTCTCCAGCTTCTTCTCAATAATGGGCACATCCGTTCCCATTGCTTGCTTGGTGATTCTCAGCATTTCTGCAATGCACTGAAGAGTGTCTGAAATCCAAGCAGCAGCCTGTCAGACCCTTAAAAAACACCCTTAAAAGCCCATATTCTACAATCTACAAAGTAACAGGTCTAATTTTAACATAATTTTGTTTCGTGTTACTGGGGTTTTTTTTCTTTCAGGCCACGGAACAGTTGTGCCCTACAAGTTGCAATTCTGATTCAAAGCTTATAAAGCAAGCCTGAAGAATAAACTCTCCTTCAGCCCTAAATACTCAGCATTAAGTGAATCACTGCCACATTGCTTCATTTGGGGAAGGAAGAAAAGCAGTTTTATTTATTCTAATCCTTGCTGACAAAACTCAGTGCTCCAGGTATGGGTTTTTTTTCCCTTGCTAATGTTCATTTAATCTAGTTAAACAACAAGCAAGAACATTTCCACACACTGATTTCACTAAAGAAATCAATTTCTTTACCTCTTTAGGAGCTAATTTTAACTTCATTTTGTAAGTTTTTGGAGCAGTAAAGACCTGGACTGGGAAATTACTCCAGTTCTAGAAAGATGTGTTGCTTCAAAGCTGTATCTGAAACTAATTTTTCTTTCTATTAAAACAGTAACATCTGAGTGTTTTTTTAAATTGTTTTTCCACTTCACACAACTGGATTTTATTAGAATGACTTCTGAAGAAGGATAAATTTTAAGAGCAGTGGAATGAGAGTTTCTTACAGAAACACTGATACACTGATTATACTTCTATGCCTAAAACTTTTCCACAGGTTACAAACCTTTCCCATCTTCTTCTGGGCTGCGAACCACAGCCCTGAGAGTGTGAAAATATCCACTCATTTCTTTGTATCTGTAATGCAGCCTCATGCAAGAGAACTTGGGTTTGCCA
This sequence comes from Machaerirhynchus nigripectus, assembly GCA_013397975.1. Lineage (NCBI taxonomy): Eukaryota > Metazoa > Chordata > Aves > Passeriformes > Dicruridae > Machaerirhynchus > Machaerirhynchus nigripectus. The sequence continues at coordinate 267,672 of VZRQ01002223.1, forward strand.
AAGAGAGTAGGCTCAGGCCCTGAGAGAGAAACCAGATTAGAAATCTTTAGAAATCTGTAACCAAACACTGAAAGAGGTCCTGCAGAGTCTGTACCTTAAGGCATGTAAATGCTGACAGTCTTTTTCAGCCTAAAAGGCTTCATGTTTTCATTAGAGCAGGACAGACACTTTAAATGAAAGATTTTCACATTAACTAAACAATCAATAACTTACAAAAAGCAATCAGACTTTCTGTATGTCTATTACAATCCACCCTGATTGTTTATTGCAGATCACCCTTTCAAACAGAAGGAAAAAGAAGTTTTACACTTTTTACATCCTGTGGGTTTTTTAGGGAATGCCTCTGCAAGGACTAAAGGGAAAGCTAATATATTTTTATCAAGAGGATGTAATTTAAATGTCAAGGTTTAGATCAAGTACTTCAACTCTTCAGTGCACTGCATCATTTATAGCATTAAATGAGGTGCAGATGTAGATGTTTCACCCTGTTCTGTACCTCAGGATACAAATCTCCACAATACACAAGTGAGGGAGACCTTTCCCCTGAGCTCTTGGAAACTGCACAGACACAGTGAAAGTTACAGTCAGGGGATGATGAAATCACTGTGTATTGTGCAATGGAGGATTAAACACCATCACAGGGCCACACACTCCCTTCTCTCCAACTGGATCCAGATCATGATCCAAAGACATCACATTTTTAATGCTCCCAGCAGAAAATGCTGGATTTAGCCTGCAGATGTTACATTCTATAGCAAATAAATTAAATCAGCATAACCAGGTGCTTTTGTAATAGCATGTTTGTTACCAGACCTTGAGAAAGAAGTTTTACAAAGCCATGAAACAGATCTAAAGTACAGTTCCAAGCCAGCTGCTGCATTTGGATCAAAGGAAGAGAGCACTGAACGCACAAACCCGTGACTCATTGCAGAAGTTGATCACATTGTTACTGCCATTTGATAAATAATGAAATCTGTTTGGATGACTCTGTGGTTCCTTTAGTTTGAAAGAGGGAAAACTTTAGAACTCTTCCAGTGATCAAAGCTTCCATTTGCAGCAGTAGGAAGAGCCTGGCACCTGCTATCAGCCAGAAGGGCCAATTCTAGGTGGGCTGCCCAGGGTATGTGCCACACTTCAAGGACTGCTGCTTCAATACATTTGCAGGATGCTTTGGTAAGTGCTCAAGCCGTTGTTAAGAGCATTCAAAAAACACAGAGTGACTGTTTTCCTACCTATTTCTATTTTTTCCAGAGCTTCAAGACTTAACCTTTGGTACTGATTCACTTTGTCGATTTCATCATCGTAACTAGAAAAAAGAAACAGGATTTAGTGCCTCCTGCTAATCTAAAGCAAAGTTACTAAAATAAACTACACACAGTAAGGGAAAGTGGTAACTTACTAGGCCACATAGTAGGCAGAATTTGAAAGTAAAAGCAGAACATCCACATCCCTGTGAGTGGCATCGATGAGACTGAAGGGAAGAAAAATAGATACAGGGTAGAAGGTTTTATTTGCAGAGCTGTAACCCATGCCCAGTGTGTTCTGGAGCCACTCTTTAAGAGCTGAACATAAGTTACAAGAAGTTTCAATCACCGTGTGTTATCAAATGGATCCATGTAAGCAACACCCTCTCTCAAACCTGAAGTTACCTAACAGCTCAAATACGTCAGCAGAAGGTCCAAAAATAAATAGGAAGCCCACAAGCTATTAAAATTCCACCAGAGAAATGGAAAAATACCTCAGACTCAGTGAGGGAAATGAGTCTGTGCCCTGGATATCTGTCATAACAACCTGCTCTGCTATTTTTAGATGCTGAAGTTTAACCTGCAGGAGATACAACCACTCTTTTTCTCTTACAAGCTACTGAACTCTGACCTTGATAAGGAGTGAAGTTCAGAGTTTATGCCCATTACTTTCCATGCACAGAAATCTAGACTGACCTACTGCTGACTCATTCCCCAGGGATTCAATCTTATCAGTCAAGCTACACTTTCCCTATAAAGCAGTAAGGAACAACAGCTCCTCGAGCACTCCCTTCTAAACCCCCTTAGTTCTACAAGTTCTCCTCATGGTACCTGCCACACTTTGGCAATATTAACCAAATGCATCCATTTCCAGATGACATCTCAGAGGTAATTCCAGCATGCACCATTTCTATGGCACTTGGGAAAAAAGCACATGTTCAGACGACAGTTTCTTTTAGAATTTTAAGTATTCAAGCCCTTCAAGGATTCCTGTCCTTCTACAGAACTGCCCACTTGTTTTCTGTACACCCATCTGCTATCAAAACCTTTTAACATCAGCAGTAATTAATAGAGGTGTCAGAGCAGCAGCTGATCAATTTTAGCTTTGCTCAACAAACCTTGGATCACAGTCAATGAGTGCCCAACCTCCATGGAATTTTTCATCATCTGGCAAGAGCAGTTTCATGTAGCTCTGCAGCAGCTGGCTGATCAGTTCCTGGTGGCTCCTCAGGTTCTCCTTGTGCAGGGCTTCATGCTCCTTCTCTTTTGTAAATATGGAGTACAGGTCCTCTGTCACAGGGATACCCTGCATCAAATCTAAAAAACCCCATAAAATACCAAACAAGAAAGAAACAAATTTAAAAGTGATACATGGCAACAGTTTTGTAAATTCCTTCCAAATGTTGCATTTTAATGCGCTCTTGATAGCCTTTCCTGAATAAAATATTGCCTGAAACTGACAGTAGGTATAACCCTATTTTCAATGAAAAACAAGAGTTCCTCATCATTTTAAGAGACGCTACAGAAATCTAACTTTTGTCTTAAAGAAAAAGAGATGCCACAAGACATTTAATGCTGAAATGAAGCTGGGGCCAAGTCTCCAATGAGTCACACTGCATGCCATCACTCTGAATTGGGCGTTGCTTAAATTCCAAAAGGAGTGAGACTCTTCCTTACAGTGGCCAGCACAGACATGAACACTGTACACACTCAAGGTGCTTTTAAGCAACAGGAAAAAAAAAAACCAGTCAGAAAGATAAAACCAATATGATTTAATAACCTTTCCCAAATACCATAGCTCAGCTTGGTTGGAATTGTGCTCTTACCTATGACTGCTTGCCTGTAAGCATCCCTGAAACGATTCAGGTAGTATCTGTTTGCAGAGTTCACTCCATCCTTCATCACCCCTGCCAGCTTCCTTTCACCAGTCCTCGTGAAGTCACCCTGCCACACACAACATGCAAACCATGCACCTATGAAGCAGCAGGCACATTGGAGCAGCAGGCTCAGCTCAAAGGATTTGGCATTCTGAAACTCAGAACTGAGCAGATGGCAACTCAAGCATTATCTTCAAGTAACCATTTCATATAGAAGCTGAAAATACTGATTTTTTCAAAGAGCATCTTCTGGCATTGCTTGACCCTGCAGAGAATCCTATGTTTTTTGACAGACTTACAATTTCAGGAGGAAATTCCAATAGAAAACAAATCTGGACACATAAGCCAGCTAACACTGAAGCAGGACTTTCAAGACATCAATCACTGTGATGCTTCAATACCTCAAAAAAAAATCATCCCTTTATTTTTTGGCCTTTAATGTAAAAGGAACACTACTGGAACAATAGAAAAGACTGAAGCTTACTGAGAAATGGTTTTCATCTCCTCTGCTTTTGCTACCAAAACAAGAGAAGCATAACATAGTGATGGAAAGCAGCACATATCCTCACAACCTCAGAAACAAGGAAGTTTCTAGGCCATGGAAGGCTTAGACTTTGAATAAAAAGTTGTTTTGGTAGTTACACTTCATTACAGGATTCTATTTTCAGAGACACTCTGAACACTGGCACAGAGCAGTTCTAAAAGCCACATCAACTGCTGTGAAGAACATTTCAAGTGTGTTTCATTTTCAAATTACAAGAAATACCACAGTTAAAATTTATTTAATCCATGAACCTCAACAGTGAGTAATCTTCCAGCAGAAGGCCTGAAAATTTAGATCTATAAACTGAGGTCTGAGCTTCAGATTTAAAGTTTAATATACTTAATGAAAACAAGCATGTCAGGCTGGGTTTTGAATTTTTTCTTATTATTAGTGCAATCAACTAATCAAAGATCAGCAGAGATATTTGAAGAGAGATTTAAGTGTTAAGCATGTCCACCATAATGATTTTTCTTATGCCAAATGCAAATACTACTGCAGTTTGTTCCACCAGTTACACACAGCAAATACTCAAATTCTATGACTTTTCAGAGCAGCAGCAGTACAGAGCAAGGAGTTTCAAGCTTAATCTTGGTCGACAGAGTGCATTACGGCTAATTAGGGAAAGTCTTTAGAAAATGTAACTAATTAATATCACCCTACTACCCACACAGCCCGATCTCCAGAACTCTGGAGTATTTTTTAAGTATTGCAACTGCTTAGAAGTACTATAACCATGCTAAAATTTAGATGGATGTAATAATTAACATATATCTCAACTCTTAGCTCAGCTCTGCCTTGTACCCCGACATGAAGGGAACAGAAAGCAGGTGAGGCACAGGGAGCACTCAGCTCTCCTCTGATTCACACCAAGGGCGACACAAAACGTTCTTCTACTGCAAAGCCTCACCTCTCCAGAACAAAACCACACAGAATAGTTGGTGGAACTTTTAAATATCCCAGGGGTTTCCAATGCACACGAGCCCTGTAACACTCCTGAGGGCAGGTGAGGCTGTGTCCCTTACCTTCAAGGCTGCAGTGCCTGCGTACTGCCGGCTTATGGCATCGCCGTTGTTGGCCCACATGATCTGGTAGATCCTGTTGCATTTCACTGGCAAAGGCTGCTCTGGTGGCATCACACCCAGTTTTTTGAGCTGGAATTTGACATATGTGTTAATTCAATGCCCAAAGCAAAAGTCATTCTCAGTATCAGAGCTTGGTAAAGAAAATGGAAATGCATTTGCCATGTGTTTAGTTGTTAGATTTTGTATGATCAGGGAAAGGAAGCCACTGTGCTAATTTGTCAGATTAAATTAATGAGTTGGTGATTTACTGCTAAACATCGTATCACTAGAGGCAGCAGTAACATTAATTATAGATGTTAAGTCAATCATCAAAAAAATTAGCTGAAGGAAAACAAGTTACTGTAGAGTCTCAATATACAGGACATTTTTTAATAGAGAATCCTCAAAAAAGAAAGACATCAAGAACTGTAAAATAAGTAAGTTAATATGTCTTCTACTGCAAAAGCATTCATGACCTCAAGGGTCTGAAAACAAAGAAAAATAACTTCTTATGTTGGTTTATTATTAGTGTGTCCTGGGGTGACTTTATGTTGTTGTATCCCTATCACCACTCTATGCCCAGACAGGATTCCTGTGCCTTTCTGTGCCTTTAAAACTGGGTGCAAGATGGAGAGAAAAAACGGAGCGAACTTTTCAAACAGTCTGTACTTCAAGGACACAGAGATTAGCTGTTGCTGCTTCTTGCTGAGGAGCAGAGGCAGTACTCTTCCTGCTTTTCAGCCAGTTTTTTGGCTCTGCTTCTTCAGAGAGAGATGAAGAGTGGTTTTTCCGGGACTTTGGTTTCTTTTTTCCCTCTCTTCTGGACTTGTTCAGAACACCAGAGCATCACAACTGAGGGACCTTCCACCAGCCTGGAGGGGGGCCCCCACGCCGACCCAGCTCCGAGGAGAAGGAGAGAGACCACACCCACAGAAGGACTCTAAAATCTTTCTGGTTTTCTCTCACAACAAGAGGTTTTTGTTATTTAGCATTATTATTATTCTTTTCCTGTGTGTTTGTTAAATAAACAGTTTTTATTTTCTTTTTCACATTCCTCCAAGGAAGATCTTCTTTTCCTGAACCTGGTGGGGGAGGGGTGGCTATAACCCGTCTTCCTTTGAGGAGGAGATGTTCTTTTTGGACGTTTCCCTAAAATTTGGCTCAAACCGCCACATAGTGCTTGCACATTTTGGACAGTTACTGTTTGACACTGATACTAAAGTAAGACAGCTCCCTCTTAGAACAACCAGTCCTTCAGTTTTCCCCAGATAAGCCTGGGGAACAATACCAACGTCAGGCTTTGTGCACACTGAGTTGGCAGAGCAGCACAAACATAACTGCAATGCAGGCACTAAATGACAGGGATAACTTGGAATAAATCATGGGCAAACTTCAATCTACAACTGAAACCGAATGTTCAAGCACTCTTTGCAAGTTAGGTGAAAATTAACACAAAGCTGCTCATTAACTTTGAAAGCCCTATCGACTTTCCAGATGAGAGAGAGCAGGTCCTGTGGTTCCAAGGAAGAGAAGTGTAAGGTCCATGTAACTCTCAGGCCTTCCCTCCGTGTCATTCACCCTGCAGTGCTCAGGGAGTTTCTCAGTCAGGAACTGATGCCCAAGGACTTCAGCTACTGTATGAGAATGAGGCAGCACATCACAAGCTCACACTTCAGCTCACACTTCAGCAATGATTACTGAAGCCTTTTCACAACAATCTATAACACTCTTGGTTTTGAAAGAGCTGCCTTGGAACTCAAGAGTTACCATGGATAGAAATCCTATTCTGAAATAATGATTGTGGGATTGCTGATCCCTCCCCTTGTCCTCAGTACTCCTTCTGTGCCAGGAGCTCCTAACAGCACATCACAAAGAGGAACTGCCAGATACAGTGGTCAGAGCCATTCACTTTTCACTCTAATGAAGGACCCCCTTCATCCTTTCTCCTTCACTTTAACCATAATCAGGTTTGCTCATTTTGAGCTGTGACTGGGGCTTTGAGGTTTCAGTTACAGGACATGAAGTCTGCATTAGGTCTGCAGCAGTACTGTGTCAGTGAGGTCTTCACAAGGGAGAAGAGTCACCACTGAGCTTCTAGAGCAAAAAGCAAATGGGGCCAGGGCAAAGAAAAAAAACTAAGGGAAAGTACTCTCAGTCTGCTTGGAAATCCCTGCTCTGTACAGGGAGAACTCCACAGCACAACAGTCACAGCCATCAGGGCTATTTACATCATGAATTAATTATTTCTCTACACACAGAAGGTACAACTAATCTCCCTACTTGCTGCATCACAGTATCTCACTTCAAAGCACCTGAAGTAACATCCAACTTGTTAGGTTTTAGTCCTTTAACATCGTTTTAGTGAGGGACTTGTTGGGGGGAAGGTGTCTTGTTTCTCAATTCTACATATTTTTCTCAACTCCACAACTCTGTGTATTCCTACATAACTTAAACTGAAATTTCTAAATCCAAACAAGACAATCCTCTCCCCAAGACGTGGACAGTCCATCCTTTCTGAAGGAGGACAGGAAGCATCACTACTCAATAAAGATTTCAAGTTTTGCATTTCTATTTATTATTCCTCTCAGCTTCATGGCTCTTCAAGTATTTTGCAAGGATTTGTTAGTAGATGTCAGTTTAGCATTTTTCAAAGGCACAGATTTCTCTGTGAACAACAACTAAGGTACTTGACCCAGCCCCTCAGATATACGTGCCTGCTGCTCCATGACCACTCTGGCAATAGCAGCCTGCACAACGTTGGTCCGATCCAGGCAGTCCATGCAGTTAACCCGGAAAATTCCTTCCTGCTTACAGATCACTCCAGCTTGGTCAACCCTTTCAACGGGAAGAGAACAAAAGCACACTGAGACAGGTAAAATCCAGCGTAATTCATCAGCTTCTATCAGCAGTAGAACATTTGACACACTGAGAACTAATTGTGGTTGCACTCACCACCCCAGCCACACCCCACCCTGAATTAACTCCTCCTGTTCCAGCTTATCCTCCTCTTTAATCGAGGCTGCATGTCAGACATAAATCCTGCTGGGGCCACAAACTTGAGATGCAATCAGATGCTGAATTCAAGTCATGCATACATAATGCAAGCTTTCAGGAGCAAGGGCATTTAATTTCAAGAACAGAGAAGCCAATGATAATGACAGCAATACAGAACAACACACAGCAATTGACTGAGGCTGCAGCCACACTTGTTACCCAAATGCATGAACTTTAATCAGTTCAAACCAAAGGTCAAACACTGTCTACTTGCTGTCAGTAGTAAAGCTGCCATTCTAGGCTCTGTGGGTCAAATAAGAAGTGTTTCACATTAAATGTGAGTGACCCTGAAAGTGTGAAATGCAGTAAATCTTGGGCAGGAAACAGCACCTGAGAATTTTTGCTGTTACGTGGGTAGAACACCAACACTTCAGAACACAAAATCTCTGACAGACAAGCTGGACACCAAAAGAGAAATATAAAACACACTGGGTTAGGAGAAAATTAAGGTCTCTAAATATCTACTCTTTGTTGGGGTTTTCCTCTCCAAATGTTCCCTACTAGTCTAAAAACAGTGAAGTACCTACCAGCACCACTTCATGTCAAGAATAATATCATGAATGGCATCAGTCAGTGTTTGAACATTTTCAAACTTCATTCCTCGGCTGAAACACAGAATTTCACAAAAATTAGTTTGAACTAGAGCAGTGACTTTACTTAATAACTTTATCTCATTTGTAATGTTAACAAAAATGTTTTGGCTAAATGAGAGAGACAAGCATTCCCTCCTGCAATGAGCTTTAAAGAGGAGCCAATATTCAGAACTATTCTGCAGTACAGTTCAACATCCAAATCCAAGGCAAGAGGTTAAAAGACCACGAAATTCTCAAGGATTTGCATTTTTTAATGCTGCTTCCATTAGGAAGAACAAGTGTGCAGCTATTCAGGCATGTGCAACATTCTGTTCTCATTTTAGTCTCAAGAGAAGTAACTGCTGCAGATTGGAACTGGGATGGTGAGTCCTCTTTTGCCAGTGATTGTACAGAGAAAACCACCGATAGACACATCACCTCCTCCTCCCTCCACCCCATCAGGTTGTTTTTCAGGATTGTTCTCAATTCACTTCTGCTCACAGTGCAGAAACAGTCCTGGTCACTACAGCTGCCCAGAGGAGAAACGTGAATTAAGGAAAACAAAAGCTCCTTCATACAAAAGATTAATTATCAAATCAATCCAGGGTGCCAAAAGTCCTACAGAACTCTCAAAGGCCAACACTGTTCTGAGAGGGGTTTCCCTTCCCACCACCCCCTCTGACAATATCTACTAGTGCCATACTCGGTCAGTCAGTAATGCTCTCCCAGGCCAGCTGCAATCCCTAGATTAAGTCTGAAAATGAAGATTAAACCAGTTTAGACCCCACATAAACGCAGCCTGCCTGAGGAGAGCAAGAGAAATGCATGCCTGTGACAGATGAGATGCTTGGGCACGTGAGCACTGCTCTAGAGCAGGGCAGCATCAGAGGGGAGTCATGAAAACAGCAACTACTCACACTGGATTAAAATAAAATCCAGTGTACTTTATATTGAAATAACAGCATCAGGGTCCTGAAAGAACCCATCATGTTTTTATAGGAACAAGCAAGAGAAATAGAAGTAGAGAATTAAAAGTAAAATGCTACACAGCTTGAAAAAGCAGGGCAGCCACAGCTTTACATTCACTGCATGTTTAAGGAAACTCTTAAAATGTGTGACAATCAAGCTTTGCCCAATAACTGACTGCACATTGAACAGGTCAGGGACACAACATCACAAACAGCAGTGCTTGGTTACCCAAAATTTATAGTGCTTTAGTTGAAAAACTGTATTCTTGTTTGAAAGAAAAGTGTTTCATGCAGAAGTAGAAATAATAATGGGTTTTCTCCTCCCTTATACTCTCCTTCCATGCCAATAAAAAAGATGCAAAGTGACATTTTTAAAAGGTTTCTTACCAGTGCTCATGGAAGTCAAATGAAACATAAGTCAGATTTGCATTGTTGTAGAGAAGAACTTGTTTAAGGTAAGCATCTCCAATAATCTTCTCTCTGCCTGTTTGATCCACCAAGTTAATAATAACCTGTTCAAAAGTTTAATTATTTAACACTCATCATCTGCTACACAACTTGCTTAGATTTACACCTTGCAATAACAAATAGCTCACAAGTTAAAGATTTGTAGCAACCTTGCTGAAGTTACAATCTTTGCTAGATTGTACTTAAAATAAGTAAGTTCCAACAGTTCCCTGCCTGTACAAATTTTAATAGAGAAGCTCTGAATGCACAGGACAGGTACACAGAATAAGGATTTACACATTTCCGTAAGTTATTCCTGGGTTTTACTCGTTACTTACAAGGATATTTGAAAAACCTAAAGTAAAATTCTGTTTATGTACCAACCTTCCAACTGTCAAAAAGCTTCTAAAAAATCCCACAATGCATCACCAAGAAAAACAACCTAAAAACATTAACCTTCATCCCCTGCATTTTCATGAGATTACTATTCTGTCACATGGCACTCACCTGCTTTTTGTAATTTTTCAGCTGTTCTTCAAAGTGTGCACGAAAACAGGACACGGTTTCATTTTCACCTGCAAGGGAGAGCAGTGTCAGACACAAACAGCCTGTTCAGCAGTAAGTCCTGTTTGATGTACCAAATCATGCCCAAATTTGCACTCTCAAAAACCAAGATAACTTAGCTTAAAGTTAATAATGCATTGTGCAAAATTACTTCAAAAGGTCTTTTGTTAATCTGCTCAGCTTCAGCGTTGCTGTTATAATCTAGTGTACAGCAAACACGTTCTTGAATTCTGCTATTTTGCCTTTTGTGCAGAGGAGATGGGACAAAAGCTTAACTTTTAATAAACCTGCTTCATCCTTCTACACATGCACCACGCACCCACATAAACATCCCTTCCAAAAGAAAGAGTTCCAAGGGACCCCTGATTTTTAGGTTTTCCACCCAAATACTTACTCTTGTCCAGCCGGGGCCGTGGGTTATATCTGTATCCAACTTGGCTCCAGAAAACAGGCACAGAGCCTCGAGTTTGGATATAGGAAAGGGTGTGGTTATGGACATGGATCAGTTGCTCTGTCTCCACGTAATTTGCCACATTTCCATTTTTATCAACGCCTCTCCGCTTATACCGCATTCCTGCGGGGAATGAGAATGGTCACATCGTCCTTAAGTATTTGTCTTAAACATTCAGGAGTTATGTTGCTGGTTTTGACCATGCTAACACAAGACAACAGTTCTAGCCCAAACCCATGATCAGTGGTAGAAGTCACTCTTATCCTAGTTTATTCCCCAAAAGTCATCTTGGCTATATGGGTAAAGTTTATTTACTGATACACTACGAGCAGCAGAACGTAAGCTGACAGGGCAAGGCAGTTTAAAGTCACAAATACCTCTGGTCCACCTTAAAAGGCACATTTCTTCCTGTTCTGTCACATTTAGCAGAAAGTTTTAGTGCTCAGTATTTTCCATGAACCTAAAGGCCACTTTTAAGGACAGAGGCTCCACTTCTCACAGAGATCCCACAAGCAGCCCAAAAAGATTTGCATGTTCCACAAAACAGAAGGCTTCCCCTCCTTGTTTGAACCTGTGTAACTAATTCTGCTCATTAAGAAGAGATAATGCTCCTCTGACTACAGTTTTATGCCTACCCAGCTCTGAACTGCTCATTAAACAGAGAAGTGTTTGCATATCCTTGACTCAAAGGAGAGTACATCATTACTTCAGAAAGGATGCAGGTGGTAGCAAAGGATGGGGGGGAAGGAATAAGAGAGCTGGAAAAATATTCAAGGTCATAGAAATTCACTTCCAATTCCTGAAGTAGCACTGAACCTTGAACTTTTCATCTGAACCTTGACAGCACAGAGGGGAAGAGGTTAAAAGTAGGGAAGGAAAAGGAATGCAAAATGCCCATAACAGGGACCTTTATAAAGATTGTCAGAGCAGCATTACAGCCTTTAATCAGACAGGGAGAAAATTCTACACAGTTTATCCTCTTCAGCTGCTGTATCTGTGTAACAGTTTAGTATTAAGAAGGCAGACTGCAAACTAGATACTGCTCTGAAACCCTCAAGTATTTACTCCAAGTTGTTCTGACAAACTGTTTTCCTTGGAACTGAATTAAATGCACCCAAGTGAGCAGTGGTACAGAGGTACAGTCTGTACAGTGGTACAGAGGTACAGAGGTTGAGCTGACCCTGCTATAAGGTTTTTTCCTGGGTTTTCTGACATGTTAAAAACCCAATTGTGTAAGAAAGGAGTTGGAGACATTGAAGAATATCATAATAAAAGTCAGATAGACTGAAAAGCCTAGAGTTGAACAGGACCCATTACGCAGTAAAGTGATTTAATCTTTCTTTCTGAGATCCTGAGGGCAGGGAATAATTTCTGTTTGCCTTGCTACTCTAAGTCAAATAAGGCACAAGACCAAAGCATGGTCACATTTCACACCTTGCCCCTCACAAACACCTCCTGGGACACAGGCATGCACACACTTGGCTTTTCAAGTCTCTTTAGCTGCTGTTAAATCCCTAAAAGGCAGACCTTTGAAAATCTAACTCCCATCCAAGCCTACCGAAATATATCAGCACAGAGTTATAAGCAAGGTCCTAATCAGGGGGATCTCTGTAAAAATGGAGCTTTACTCAGGAATGTGACCTGCAAGGATGCATTCAGTGCTCCTGAGCAGCCCAGTGAAGCTCACTCAGCAGCTACCCCAAGTACCAGCTGTGCACTGCTGTAGGCACTGCAGCCTCTCCTCTCCCTCCTCCCAGCAGGGAAAACTGCAGTGCAGACTCTGACACAGGCTGAGCAACTCAGCACTCTCCAGTTTCCCCATCTGCATCCCCCTCCAGTGCTCAGAGACAACCCTGGCACCTCGAACCGTGTTTGCCTACCAGCTCTGTGCCGGCTCCGGCGGGAGATAAGTGCCACCAGAAATGCTGGGTGAACGTCATCTACACAAGATGATTCCTGGGGAGGAGTTTCAGGACTGCTCTTATCATCATCAGAAGATTCGCTATAGTTTACTACAAGTTCTTCAATTTGCACAAATCCTTGAATGATGGGGATAATCCAGAAGTCCACTTCAGCACTCTGAAGGTTACAAAAGACAATTACTTTCCTGTTGGTCCGATGTTACCTACAATTATTTCTGCCATGTCTCATGTTTATAGAAACAGTTGCTTCACATGTTTTTCATGTTTTAATTCTTGCCATAGCCTTATTTCTGTAAGAGCTGTAAGAGCTACCAGCATTTTTCCTCCATCAGTCACAGGGCTATTAAATCAGGAGGAAGAAAGCAAGCAACTTTTCAACCTAGTTCCCACTTTAAAGCAGTTTTAAAACTTCTGTGTGGAGATACACTGTATCACATTTATACAGGAAGGTAGATGTCAGCCTGTTTTCAGCAAAACATACCACCAGAAAGCTTCATATGGGCTAACTTGGTCCCCAACAAAACTGGTTCAGGGCTCTGCACCCTAAAACATTGACTTCTTGAGCAGAATTGAGATCTAAATTCCCCACTAATTCAAGGTTATCCATTTATACCTTATAACATGAAAACCACAACTCATTAAACTCCTGCATTACACACAACTTTTCACAGAGGACCTAGGTTTACCCTGCTGTGACTCCACAGCCATTTGATTATGTACAATTATCAATGAAAGAGGAGCAGGGCATAAGGTAACATGTTTGCTGTCATCCCTAAAGAAAATTAGAGTTGGCCTGAACTGGCATACAGAAGTTAGCAACTTAGTCCTTGATCTACAAGGTCAATTTAAAACGATGGAGGATCACATACTGAAGGAAGAGTGGTGGTTTTCCATTTCTTTATGTGCTCATTAGCCAAGAAAATGCTTTATTTGCTCCGAGCAGCTGTTCAGAACACCTTGCTGTACACTGTTTTTACACTGATCAGCTACTCTGCTCAAGGGGAAAAAACACTATTCTCCACTATGGAGGACCAAAATCTTATCTGAGGGAAATTTTGTAATTCAGAGGTTATTTCTCTTCTGGCTCCTCCTTATTATCAAATTCAGCTCTGTTCAGGGATGATCCATTTCACATAAGAATACAACTCAAATTTACCATTAGAAATCAGCACAAACATATCATACCAAGTTATTCTAGGCTGCTTTATTGTAATAAATTTTTTAATTCAGCTGAAGTTCACTCCTTAGCAATGATCACAGGCTGACTGGAAGGCTGGCTGGGGGAAGAGGGCAGTGCCAGCTGCTCAGCTGCAGAAGGCACAGCCCTGGTCCTGACTTGTCTGCCAAGCAGGTTTGTAATCAAACTTCTACCAGGCCTTAAGCAAACATTTCAACTAAAACTAAAGATTGGTTCTCCTAATACACATGTTAGAGATAAGACTCACATCAATGTTGATGAGATCTTCAATCATGTGCTTGTTCCAAAAGAATCTGTCATCCACCTGTTTAAAAGACAAAAGGGCAGTTTTTGCAGTGTTAGAAGCAGGGCTTGGCAGTATCTGTGGGAAGGACACCAGAGTCCATGAGTTTATTCCCTCCAGCTGTACAGACAAGTCAGTGCTTTTCATACAACAGTTCAGGTCACCCTGCTGGACACTTCTGTTTCCCTGCACCTGAGCTGGTGACAGAACAAGGTGTTCAGCTGCTGCAGAATGTGACCAGCCAGGCTTGGACCACGACCATTACTGGACAGTTCATCTCCCAGGTGCAAGAAACAAGCACAAAGCACTCACTTTTCGCCACAGGGGTAAGTTGGTTTTCTCGCAGGCGCTCTGCCTCTGCACAGAATTTGTCAGGTCGTAGCTCAGGCTGTAGTAAAAGGAGTCTGAATCCATGAACATTTTGAACAACTCCTCCAGTAATCTCTTCTCCAGTCTCTCTTTTTCTTTGCTTTCTCTAATCTGAAAGAAAAGAATGGCTCTCATGTCTCTCTCTGTGAGTGAAAAGGACTCCAGTCCTATTTTCCATTTCTAACCTTGCAGGACAAACACGTTCCTAGTGATGAGCAGGACCTTAAAATGCCCAGCAGAGATAAACACAAGAGACAGCAGCCTCAGAAACGTAATTCCAATTTTAATAACTATTGTTTTGACTTCCTAATCCAAGCCATTGTTGTGTTAAAAGCAGTTAGATGAGATTGTATGGTGTTCTCTGAGGAACCAAGCACCAAATTTTGTGTCCAATTCTGTATTATAGGAGATACTTATGCAAAGCAATTTCTAGAAGTTTAGAACCTCACTAGGAGCTAATCCTGGTAAAAAAGAACTTTATTAGCAACTCTGCCAAAATTATGTAATTACAAAATGAAAAATCACAGAAGAGCCACAGCTAAAAAATCAAAAAAATTAAACTGGGCAGCAAGACAGTAGTTGCACATTCTGCAGTTTTTCACTGGGGTTTTTTTTTAAAAGGTCTTTGGATTCCATTTGATCATCCATCACAGCCTTTGAATGACAAACTTAACATTTTGGAACAAAAAAAGGAAGCATTACCTTCTTTTTATTTGGAGCAGACACATTAGATTTAATTTGAGTAAGAGTCTTCAGCAGGAATTTTGTGTCATCTGGGGACTGTGTAATCTTCTCTGGCTTGTTTATCCCAAAATGGTGCTTTTTACAAAGCTAAAATAATGACATTGAATTAAAGCCAACATTTAAATATTCTTTAAAAAGTTCAAAGAAATCTTTAAGTCCACAAAAGCAAGATTTTGATGTCCACAAACCTAGGGGAGACACTGAATTAGAGGGGGAACATGCAGGTCTCCATCTACAGCCTAATTCTCACTATGTTTTATAAAAGGCATTTTCTCTTGTGGTTTTGAGAATCTCTGCCTCAATGTGACATCACTTGAGTACCCAGACCCACCCCAACTTCCCACCCAAACTACATTAACACTACTCATTTTTATTTTCGCTCCTTTATCCACTCTCTTTTGGGGAAAAAAAATTGCAACATTTTAAGTAAGGATTTCCCTTCAAGCCAAGCTATAGAATTAAGATTCCAAAGTGGGATGACAGCATAAGGATCCATTAGAAAAATATGCTTTCTCCAGATTCAGTACATCTTGTTCTTGTGTGGTATTCCCAATGACCTTTAGGAAATTTAGGTTATTATTTTATTGCAATTTCCCTCCCTAGTAGAACTTCAGATTTCTTTTTATAAATACTTTTAATCAAAAAAGAGTATTTGAAAAAGCACAAAACATTCAAGATGTCTGCTTATACCAGGAAAAAGAGCTAAGAGGCATTTGACTTCTATTTCACTGAAGCAGGAGGGGGACAGTCAGAGTCCCTTGAGGACAGCCATACCTCCAGTTCCAGATCCTGAGGTTCTGTCTCAGAAAGTGGAATCACCGCAATCTTTGTTATTTTGCAAACCTCATGATCTCCTGGAAGTTTGCCAATCAATGCTTTCTGACGAATTAAAAGGAGCCACCATGGTAAATCTGGGAAAAAAACAGATCAGTAGATGCTTTTGTTTGTCTTGTCAGGCATTTATTTTGATTAGTGTGCCAGAAACCATTTGACTAGAACAATCCAGAGAATGATGATTTGTTATTGTTGTGTTATTACGCATTGCAATAAAATAAAATAAAACTAAGAAAAAAAAAAACCCAAACTGACAAATATTTATTCAGTCTCTAATATAAAAAGGAGATTGACTATTTCACAGACTTACTTTAAGGTTACCCCTGCTTCACCTATAGCAATTAGCAATCTCTAGGATGATGCACATTCCCACCAATGGCAGCACAATCTGAGAACAGCTGGAGCTCAGACAGCAAGTTAAGATTTCCCTTTGTACCTCCTGTCATGTATCAAACAGCAAACAGGACAGACACACCTAACATCTGCTTACGAGACTCATGAGAGAAGAAACCTGATGAGCAAACATGGACTGCACCACAAAGAACTTTACACGTCTTTAAAGGCTCCTGAAATCATTCCTGAGGCGCATGAAGTGGCAGAGACATTAATGAGATTAAAATTAATGAAGATACTGGTGACAGGTGCATTCCATACACACATCCAGCCCACAGCACTTGCAGTTATAGCACCCACACTTCAATGAGACAGGGAAACAGTGCAAACATTCCCACTGGCTGCTGAAGAGTGCCTGGACATTCCTAGATTTCAATCCCTTGGTTAGAGTAGTAGTTCTATGCTGGGCTTTTAGGAGCCAAAAGCAAAAGTTTTGTTAAGGGAGATGGAAAAGGCAGAGAAAGTCTTAGAGACAAACATACACACTCACTGCTTCTCCCAGCTGAGAAGCAGCCTACTGAGTTCAACTGAAAAGGTGATATAAAGACATAAAAAGCCTGCTGTGGTAGACTTAAATATGCTCCCACACTTGTGATGGCAGATTGTGTCACACATTATACTCTGAATACAATATTCAGCCTTCGAAAAGCCTATTTAGCAGCTCTATAGCAAATACAAAGTCTGTTCTCCTTGCTCAATAAATCCTAAACAGTATTTTATCCTCTGAATGCTTAAGAAAAACACAGAAAACCCCAGCAGCTTCTTTTATCTTAAGAATAGGAACAGTCATTGCCAACTGTGTTATGACACTCCACTCCTCCCTTTGATTCTGTATTACTGCCTTTAAGAAAGAGATATGTTTATGTCAGGTATTAAGAAGCCCTTAGAAATTTCAAATCCTCGTAACAACAAACGTGCTGTGAGAGCCAGAGGGTGCCCACCAAAAGGGCAATGGGAAGGGGAATGAAGACATGCACCACTTCTTTAATATACATGATCCTGTAAAGGGAGTCCTGTGCTATTCCTGCACACCGCAGCAGAATCATAATCTCTGCAGGATCAGAGACACTTCAGGTCAGGAGGGATCTCAGGGTGTCACCCTGATCAAGCAGAGCCAGCCCTGAGGCTGGACCAGGTTACCCCAGGCTGTTGCACAAGGACCACCTCCCAAAACTGGTCAAAGGATACCAAACCAGGACAAGAGAGTGACAGCAAACGCCACTTGGACAGTGATCCTCACTGACAGGCAGGGGCTGGAACAGCTCTTCTGTGCAGGTGTAGGGAACACGCCTTGGAGAACACATGCCTTTGCCCCCAACATCCCATCTAGCAGCCACAGGAAAAAGGAAGCTGAGGAAAATGACAGATTTTATGCAGCAGTGAGAGGACCAATGAACAGGTTAAAAAAACCCTTTTGAAAAGGAGAAATTGAAGCGCTGCCAAAACCCACCAGCAACAGATAGAGATGCCTATCAGTTCATATGAAAAGAAGGCCTACCCTTTTTATGCTACTTTCTAGTAGGCAAACCCAGCAGCCTCTGCCAAGCCAGGGCAATCCAAGCTTTTAACAGAAGGGAAGTTCAGCAGGGCATCCAGGCAGATATTCCTGCCGGGCAGTCCTATCTCATCTATTCCCACCTACAGAAAGTTAGGCACACAATTTATTCCTAGGAGATCACCAGTGTACATCAACAAAAAAAGCCAGACACTCTTTTATGAAAGGTGACCATTTGGAGCTCCAGTGAATTAATCAGTAGGGTTCTGTTGGAGATAAGCACAAGGCAAAGGCATTTCTGAGCAGATATGCCACAGTAAAGAACTGGAAAAGGAGAAATCTCTGCCCAGTCTTCCCTTTACCTATATTAACAAACCCTGGTAGCAGTAAACAAGAACTTAAGAGTTTAATAAAGACAAGTGAGTTGAGTATCCTTTTGTCATTTTCTAAAATGCACTGAACTGTCATCTTGGTGTACATTGCAAACCTCTTTGTATTAGAGCCAGAGCCACGGAACATTGAGAGAAAACAGGAATTCCCCAGCAGATCAAAAGCAAACAGTCAGGAAGTAATTATGCAGATAAAGTATGCCCTGAAGTAAAAGATTCAACAAGAGCCATAAAAGCAGCATATTATAATAGCCAGCAATATCTAAATAACTGAATCCCTAAATATAGAGCATCTGCTTCTGCAGTCAGAAAGGAAAAAAAAAAAGCAGTTCTACAGAAGATTAGTTATTACCTGCTCGATGTGTGAGGGATGGTGTGCACAGAAGAACAGGACAGCTGTGGGCCACTCCAGAAAAACGCATGTTTCAAGTCATCTCTCAGGATCTAATGTTCATTTTTAGTGTTTTATGAACTATGGCAGAGCAGATGGCAATAACTAGTTTGAAGTATTGCATCTAAAGGAAGCTATTACCTCTCATTCCTCACTAAAATGGAAATTGACTCCTCTGTTGTTTCAACACTGTCAGCACAACGCTGCTGTTTTTCTCTAACACTTCCCAAGCAATCTAGCATTTACTTTCCCCAAATGCTTTTGCAGCAACTTTCCTTAAACTGTACATGAGTTTACTACAAATGCTGCTTTTTGCAAGTATTTTGATTTTAGCCAAGAAATTATGTTACCACTTTCATACTTTTTGTTACTTGAACAACTTAAAAATTGGCTGCATGCAAAAAGAATGCTTTAGGTTGTTGATTGTAGGAAGTTCAGTTGTGTCTCAGCAAAGAGATTTCAGATGCTGAAAAGCCTGTTGTTTCTATCAAGATTCAGAGGCATGCTAACAAAGAAAATCTGGGGATAAGGAAGGAAGAACTCCATTTCCCTCCTGTTTAGAGTCTGTGGAATCTTGCCAGCAGCATTTAACCCGGGTCTTAATTAACCAGCACTGGAAGAACATTCCAAATGAGTACAAGGACACCCACTGCACTGCACAGGGATGTGCTTTGACCAAGAAACAGAAGAACCTGTGGCAGAAATGATTGTGTTAAGTGGCAGTGGAACTGGTTAAGAAATCCAGCTTTGGTTATAGCCAGATATACTGAACAAGAGAATTCATGTTCCATAAAGGAGACAATTTATGCAAGAGATGTGTTTGCCTCTACATGGGAAGATCATGCAAAGACAATTGTAACTGTGCATCTCACCAAGAAAATGTGCAATGATCTGTTTCAGTAACATTTCCACGATACATCCTAAAACCTTTTCCTTTTGTTCCCATTGTTACTGTGCATTTTCTTACAAGTTGTCTTAGGATGGACCAGAAAATGCAGTCAAATTCTTACATTCTGATATTCAACCAAGGTTTTATTGTTTGGGTTTGAGTTCCCTACACACACCAAAAAAGAAAAAGGTATCTATATGTTTAAGAAAATTCACTTTGGGGAAGAATAAAATACTACTTTAAAGAGACTTCAGTCCCAAATGTGAGCGTACAGTTATGTGCAGAGGTATAACTGGCCCCCTCATGTGAAAAATTCTTTAAGGAATTAAAAAATAAACCCTGTAAAATTGGCTAGCTGGTTTCTATGAGACGGCTTCCCTGTCACAGCAGCTTTCCTACAAATTCTCCTGTATGAGACAAGCAATAAAACCAGCAAGATTAAGAGTAAATTGAAACCCATCCCTAGTTACAGCTCATTGGCAAGGGTATTCCAGTGCTAAATTACAGACAGCCCATGACTGACTACAGGGACATTTCAAGGTCACCTTAGACAATTCCAGCCTTCTTGCAAGAGGCAAATCCTTCAAGACCATATGAGGATCTATGTCCAAGACATTCAAGTGCACACAGGCTTAGTGACAGCTCTAGAGTGCACTGGTAGCAACTCCAGTACGTAAAAAGGCATTTGAAGTTTCCAGGACAAGCCCAAATTCACCAAATGAGCTTCAAATTAAGTTTTCTGATCCTCATAACCCAGGGGCAGGGGACAAGAAATCAGAGCAGCAATTCCTCCTGCTGCAGGTCAGCTCTGTGAAGAAAGCTTTTCACCCAGCTCCTGCAGCACAGTTCTCCTACTGAGTCGGGACAGAAAGGTCCAGCAGTGTTAAATATTTATATAACTTCTGCTGATAAAGTTTCCAGGTGACAAAGATTGATACAAGAATAAGTAATGAAGACAGGTTACTGTTACAGACTGCTAGATGATTCAGCCCAAGGATAACATCAAGCTGCATTTGAATACGATCAGGTAGGAGTTCATTGAAAATAGCAGGTTTGAAGAGACCTATGTAAGACATCTCAGTCAGCCCTCTCGCTGTGACTGCAGCCTGATGGATGACACTCACCAGGAAATGTCAGCAAATTCAAGGAGTTCTCAGAAGAAGAGCAAGGATAAATAGCTGGAGGCTATCTTTCTTCAGACATTTAATGGTAGAAAACAAAACACCATTTATAGGACAGCTGCATCACCACATACCAGAATATCCACAACAAAAAGGATGAACAGTTTGTGACGGTGTCATCTGAACAAGGCAGACACAAAAGAAAACACTTCCACTGGCCTAAGCAGCAACTGAGTGGAATGCCTGGATGAGCTTAATTGATTCAGCAGCTCTATAGGACACATGGAAAGAAGAGATATCAGGCTTATTACCTGATAATCTTAATTTACCTGACAACAGCAAGCTGACACCTATTGAAGTGTCACACTCTAGGGAAAGTTTCAACTCGGATTTCATAAGCAGAGGAAGCAGCTCACAATAAACACACATGCAAGGATCTTCAGTTGCCACAACATACTAAAAAACCTTCCAGAAAGCATTTGAGGTCTCCCGTTTCAAAGGCTTTTTCAACTAGACTCCCTAGAGAGAAGGGGGGGGAAAGGCTTTTGTGTACCCAAGGGCCTGGTTTTAAAACAAAACACCACACCCCACACAAACACAAAAAACATGTGTCAAAACCATCCACTGAGCATTTTCCCACAGCAGAAAAAGGTCATTACTGGAGTCTAGCCATCATTTATCATGGACAGCACGTGCTGAACAGCACAGACAACCTGGATGAAGAGGAGAGAAAGTGAGACAGCAGAGTCTGAACCACTTTGTATCACCAGATCTGAAAAAGGGTGGCTGAATAAATCTGTAGAAGGAGCACAGATGAAAATATCAGGTGAAATTCCAAGAAGATGAAGCGATGCAGCTGGAAAGAGGCCGTGGTCATGGAGAGGTCATTTCATGGAGAAATGGGCTCTGAACTATTACTCTCAGAAACAGGACCAGGGGTCACAGCACCCATGGAGCCACGTAATTCCTTGGACTAATCTGCCCTACACTCATGCCAGGACATCCCAGACTCTGTTCTCCATCCCATTATTGCCAGTAGGACGCTGCCACCCTGACCAATCTGTTTCTATTCATGGGACCACAAACATCTGATCCATCTCAGCACTTAATCCATCCTGCTGTCCTGGAACACGCTTGAAACTTTACCTGTATTGATCATATTGCCAGGCACTACTTTAAATGCAGGGTCTAAGCACTCCCAAAAAGAATGGCACACAGCAAGGCTTTATGGCTACCTTTCCTACCTGCCAGTAAACAGACAGAGCTCTATGGGCAGAGGTGTCCTTCTAGACAAAGCTGGTATATATCAAAATAAATACTTATTATGGCTACAGGAATTTGCAGCTGATAAAGCAAAAGGAGTACTGAGTTTATTTTATAGGAAAGCATTACTACTATCAGTTAGAGACAAGCTTATCATTAAAATAACAATGAATTCTACACCTGCTCAAATTGTATAGCTCTGTCATTTAACTGCAAGCAAGTTTAAGTGCTCCTTTTGCTTTCAAATATTCCTCTACCAAGGCAGCAACTGTCCTTCAGATTTTTATATAGCATTGAGAATTCAGGCCTTATACTTTCATGAAAACTTCCTTTATTAGTTTTAGTACCATAGGAGAACAACAGGAATCTCCTTGAATGGATTATTCCAAAAGGTTTAAGAATTTTATAAATCCCACATGGAGCTTCAGAAAGACCTTCAAATACAAGTTTCTACTATTTGTGAATGCAGTTCTCTGTCTTTACAAGACAGTGTCAAATCAAAATACATACATTGGAGAGCAGAGTGAATTTACATGTGCAGCTGTCATATAATCACTTTGACAAGTCCACATATTTGGGGAGTACAGAGCAAAGAATACTACATCATTCCACTGCAGTATTACTTGTAATATCACAGAACTTCAGCAGTAAACAAAACAAATTAAAAAGCCATCAAAAGAGAACTAAGCACAAACTAACATACCTGTGTGAAGCTGGACTTTACCAATGACTCCCTCTACCAGGCCCAGACAAATGGGATTCCAAGCCAAAAGAAGATCGGTGGCTGCAAAAAAGAACAAAGCTCCTGTTTTTAAACAGTAAACTCAACAGGACAATTAATCCAGTGATGGTCACTCTCCCCACTTTCCCCACTTTAGAGGGTAGGAAATGTACAATGATTCCAGCAGCAATAAGATGATGCACACTTCCATTTTTGCTTGTGACCAAGTAGCTATGACCAAATGAGTAAGTTTCCAACAAAAAAGCCCTACCACAGATATTCTCCAGATTTCTGACGGGGGGAAAAGTAGCTTTGGGCTACAGTAATTGAATTTAATGGAGGCTTAACTCTTCTAATATCCACTAGAATTTTTAATGTAAGCAAACTTCTACATGGCTGTAGTGAAACTGAATAGAGGTCACCGAGTTAACACCACAGCTTCAAAACCCAGCAGATGTTGACTTTCACCCCCAGCTCCCTCCCATTTGTATCCAATTACTATTACTTTCACATCCTCTTTCTATAAACATGCACACACAGACACTTCCTCTTTTGTTAAAACCCTCTCCACAGCTACAAGGAATATCCAAGTACACTAAGTTAAGGTTTAGGTTTCTAGTTCTCCTACTGTTAACAAATTCCAGTGAACCACGCAGGAAGTAGAAGAGAAAGCAGGAAGGCAATGAGTTTCTAACCGTGGTGCAGTAGGTGTTCAAGGGTTTGAGAGTGGGGGAAAGAATCAAATTCCTAATTCAAATCTTTAAAGTGAACACAAATACTTAAAAGCAAATAATATCTGTGTAGGAAAGAAAAATCTCAAAGGAAAAGAGGTTTTTCTATCCCACAAAGGAAAAGCTTGTTATTTTCTAACAAAACACACTTGTTCCAAAGCAAAAGAGTTTCTCCAGTTTTAACATCCAAACAAATAAATAGCTGTTGGTGTAAGTAGATGAACATTTGAAAGAAAAAACACACACAATGTAAGAGTACAAATCATCTACATAAAAACACTTTATTTACAATACCTTCGTTTCTTCCTGTAAATCTGACATCTGCAGGTGACAACTGAGAGTATGATTATTTTTTTTTACACACTTATTTTAAAAAACTGAATCATCCTTGAAACATCTGTAATTAAGACCTTGATATTCTAAGACCACACTTTCTTTTCCTAGCTTCCAGCACAACATTTAATACTACACTAGGCTCAGCTAATCTCCTCGTTAAATAGAACGATAAATAAATATGTCCATGAGCTGTGATAGAAACAGTTGAATTCAGGGTAGATCTGGAATGAACTCATTAAACGGGATGGATCACAAGTGCCTGGACACAGGCAAGCAAGATCTAAAAGCCCACAGTAGCAGAATTTAAAGCAATGTTTGCAAGCAGCAGTGCAGGGCTGCAATTAATGTGTGTAACCAGGCTGGACCGAATTCCTGGTTCTTCCTTTCTCTGTAGGAGTGCTCTGGACAGTGACTTGAGCTGCACAGAACCTCGTGTGAATCATGCCAGAATGAAATCAACTTTAAAGAGGCTAACACAGTTGAGCATCAGGAAATCAGGGATGCTGGGTATGACAGAGTGAAGGGTTTGATGTGCCCTCAATCCCTGCTGAAGTACCTGAACACATCTTGCATCCTCCTGACAGATTTGTGCTCAGACAAAGTTCCAGAACAGCCTGAGCTCAGTTTCACTCCAAGTAAGACACAGGAGTATCTCTGTGCTGAGTGGGAAATCTGCACTATCAGCAAAGAGGAATGCAGGCAGCCTTCCTCACTCCCAAACCTTCCACCTTCTTTCCCAGTTCACCCACACAATCCTGGTTTTGTCTTCACCCTGGGACTCTTCTAGAGCTGCACTGTCTCACACTTCATCTACTTCTTGCTTTGTAATTAGCTTTAAACTCATATTTCCACCGTGATAGCTAAAGAAGAGAATGTATTTGGAATCAAATGCATATTCCACCTTCAGAGTTTAGAGGCAGCAAATATGGATCCACCAGCTGGGCAGCACTGGCTCTAGAGATAACTGTAATTATCAAGCTACTAATGGTAAAGGCTGACTGCTCTAAGAATATTTTCCATGCGGAAGGCAGGGCATAGGGGAAAAAAAAGACACATATTTAGCAATATATAAGGAGATTAACATGGTTTTTTTCAATGTCCAAGAAAACCTAGATGCAAAGAAGTCTTACAGGAGAAATGCCTGTAGGCTGTGAAAAAATTACAACTGTGGAATCACACTGACTTCCTTTTGGAAAGAGCATCACAAAATTTGTTTTTGTTACACTATTTCTAGAGAACTTTCTATAGGAAAGTTTGTGTGACAGCACAGAAACAAGCCAGTTGTTTTAAATAAATAAAACGTATCTGGTTCCAACCTTCTGATTAGAACTTTGTTACTGGTTAGAGTCCAGTTTCCCGTGTGACAATCACAGCACAGAGCCAACACCCAACCGTGCTGAATAAATACCACTACAGTAAATACCAACATGAACCTCTTGCTCCTGAAGAGTGCACTGTGGAAATGGGAGATGGATGAACCACACCAATTAAAGGTTTAAATATCATTCCCCTGTGAAGCCCCAAGGATAGGCTTTCATGCTGAGTGCACTCCTATTTACTCTGTATAGGAAGAAGCTGTCTCAAACTTTGGTCTAACACTAAAATTGTTCAAGACTGTTCCCTTGCAGCCATTTGGTCTGTCTGGCAAATCTGGCAGCAGCAGTCTCCAGTCACTATCTTGTATCTTTGAAAATTATAACCACTCTATATTTAAAATCATTACATAAGTAAAGATTCAGAGATCCAAGTAAGTTAACTGCAAGCCTGCAGGTTAGTATTTAACTGTAATATATTTTACAGAATTGAAGAGGCAGTCTAAGATGGTAGACAGTGATACACGTCACAGAAGGTATCCACATCCTCCTAAAGTCATAAAAATAAAATAACCATACGAAACAAAACTGAAAATCCTCAAAGTTTTCCGATAGCATACATAAGACCTGACCACATTTCTGACTGCTGAATGAACTCATGACAAGTTTGATTCTTTATTCTTTTTTAAAGAAAAGCCTATCAGTAAGAATTAAACACCACAAGGCTCTATCAAAGGAAACACTGAACTTTCCTTACACATTCAGACTGAATGTTTTGAGATATAATGTGAAATACCATTTATCAATAGTTACTCTTGTTTCCCCACACAAACTTATCTTCCTATAAATGTCATACTAGTCCTCTTTTGAACCTCAGAGAGCCAGGAATAAAGACTTATCAACTTTAAACTGCAACACAGTGATGCTGAAATAGACTTCTTACAGTATTGTGCTGATGATGAAAGAGCAGTGTCAAAATAGTCATTGTCCCTCAAAGCAGAAAGTCAGAAGCTGTGTCCAGAAAGAATCACTATGAGCAGTGAGATGAGTCCCATGGAAGATCTTCCCTGACTTGAGGCATTCTCTGCTGTCCTCAATGTGTTCAAATTTGAGAGAATTGCCAGTGTTTGACAGGCCTTAACACTCTGATGTATACACTTGCTCACTAAGTTTCCATCCTGAAGCACAAAATTGCTCATTCCTTGCCTTATCCTACTAAATAAAATCAAGCCACTAAAATAAATGCTGGGGTTTTTTGCTGATTCCTGTCAGAGATTAATGATCACTGTGATGCATTTACCATTCACAGTGATGCTATCAGCATTCAGTTGCAGCACAACAGAACTTCTGTCACAAATTCAGAACAAAACCAGCTTTGATGTGATTGACTTCCACCACCACCCTCAGAGCTCACCAGCAGCGATGCACAGCCGTGCAACACCAGATAAAATTTCTTTTCATTCTTTCTGTTTACATAAACATAACCCTGATAAAGGTGATACAAAAGCAACTTGGAAGAGCATCAAAACCCAAAACTGCTTTCTGGCTCTTTCTGCAGTCTACCACCAGCTGAGTTGATCCAAGGTCAGGCACGAACTCTGATAAGAAAACAAACTGCTGCTCTGGGATAAACCACTTGCTCAATACAGAATGGCTGGAGGCAAGTCTGGAGAGTTTGGGGAGGCAGGTTGGCAGCTTCCTTTGGAGAAGGCAAGAAGAAAAAACATTTAATTTGTTATCATTTGAGTCCAGCCCATACTACTTAGCTGCTGCCTGGTTCAATCCATTTGAATAGCTGTAACTATTTCTCTTCCAATCTGGCTGTAGGTCAGAGGGAAGAGACATACCTCTTATCTCCCTCTTTGTTGGCCTTCGGGAATGAACCTCAGCTAGAAAGTGTTTCCTGACAGTGTACTCGATATAAAAACATGCACACCATCACTGAATTTCCCTCAGGAAACACCTAAGTGTATAAGCACAGACATTACTGTGTCAATTCTCAAAAAGCCTTACTGGAGCCTGACAGAGCATTAATTCTCACGCATCTTCACCATTCAACACAAGACATACATACTTGTATACAAAAAAATAAAAGCAGAATAACTCACTGTGTATAGCCACAAATAAATCACTCGGCTCTGCTAATGTAAATTTTAACACCAGAAGTGTTAATTTCCAGGAAGAAGCTTCAATACTATTTTTAAATAGATTTCAGGGGTTTTTTTCTTTAAATTGTGTCTGCTTTAGATAAAAAACAACTGCAAGACTTTATTATTAGCATTATTTGACCTTTATGACCTCCTGTGGCTTTTCAAAAGAAAGTCTGCTTCCAAGTTCCAGTTCATCTTTGAATAGTGTTCTGGAATTTTAGCCAGGATTAAGAGATTAAAAATTAACTGGGAAGACTTAAGAGTATAAAGTTGAACTTCTTTCTCTTGGATGAAATAAAGTACTACTTAATGCAAATAAAACTTAGGCTAATTGAGTTTTCCTTTCAACAGAGATTCCTAAAACTGTATTTAAGCTACTTGCAGGAAGATGGAGCATTAAGACATTTAGTATTACAAAGTTCTTAATTGTCAGGAAGTGTTAACTTTATTTACTTGCATGTTCTCCTCCAAACTTTAAATAAGTTATCCCTTCAGCTAATCACCTGATTAAAAACACAATCTGTTTTTATATTACATTTTATATTATTGTTTTTTATATTACAAATATAATCTACAAACACACAGCTTGTGCTGTCTGTAGGTGTTTTAGTCTTGAGAGCCCTCCATCACTTAGAGCTGAAATGCTTTGCTTTGGAAGAGAAATGGGATCACCACTGCTCCCCAGTCTGGCCCTGCTGCAGGGAGCCCACAGAAGGGTGGGTGACACCAGGAGGATTAAATAAAAAATCCCACCTAATTTTCTCATTCCTGCTGCACCTCAGAGCCTCCCTGCAGAGCCTGCTTATCCTCCCCTCGTGTTTTCCACCAGGAATTCAGCGCAAGTTTTACAGTGCCTGAGTCAGTGGCAGGAGCCAGCACACTGCAGAGCACACACCTCCCCAGCTGTGCTCAGGAAAACCAAACAGTTTATTTCATTTATTGGGACACTGCCCTTCAATATCACAGCAGTTAGACTGCATGAACACAAACAGGTCAAGCACAATTTAGTGACAGATTTAAAGCAGTGGGGACGGGAGCATACAATACACATTTGTATTGCTGCTGCCAAGGCAGGATGCAAGCCCCAGAGAAAGCACCTAACAAAAAAGAATCCCTACTACTCAGCTGGATAAAGAAATACTTCTTTGTATTCTGGTGCAGTCAGAAAATCCCTTGAGTCACCAGGCATTGCTTGGGAAACTGGAAAACATACGGAAAATGTTCAGTTGTCTGGAGAGTATCCAATGTTACATGGAATTGCACAAGGAACTCCTGTACTAGAAGAGGAAACAAACTGCTGTTACCAGTGTTTGCCCCAAACAGAATCTGACCCTGTGCATCAGTGGCCTCCAAACCTTTTTAATCAAGTACCACACCAAGAAAAAAAAAATTACAACATCTCCCAAATACGTATACTTATTTATTAGTCTTTAGTGTATTAGTATACTTATTTATTAGAGTTGAACGTGTAAATAATTTATATTGCATACATTATAAAACATACAAAAGATAAAGAGGTTTTTAATGAATGAATAAGCACTATTTTAAAACAGTGTTTATTTTTATTAATGGCATAAAATATTTTCTTCCAACACCCCCAGTGGACTGCCTTGAGCACCCACAAGGTGTGTGCACCCCACTTTAGAGACCACTGATGTAGGTGGCTAAATATATGCAACAAGCTGTAATGTGCATTTCTACCCTTTGAAATAAGAACCATCACATCCCTTCCACAAACCTGTAAATACCATTCAGAAAACCAGGCAGCAGGGACTCCTAAAATGCAAATAAGTGCCAAGCCACTGGAGCTCAGAGAGTTGGTTTTTTGCTTGGTTGGTTTGGGTTTTTTTTTTTACTTTAGGGCTTCCCTTTATTCTTCACATTGCTGAACACTGTTAGCAAACACATTTTCTCAGAAGTGATACAGAAAAGGAAAAAATCTCTTTTATCCTTCCAAAAGCAACAACTCTGCACTAATTAATATTATTCCACACCAAAACACATTCATTCCCATTTTTAGCTGGTATTTCAACAAAGCTCAAGTTGTTTGAGGATATACCCCTAAAGCTAGAAAGCAGTAGGTTGCCTGCATTTTTTTTAATCCTATTTACTCTGCAAGAAGGAAACTATCAATCAGGCAGGAGAAAGATTTTATTCAAACCTACTTACAAAACTGACAGCTTAAACACTATGTTCACTCATTCTGAATATTCTCTATTAAAAGTTTGCTCAGCTACAGCTATACTGAAAGAAGAATGCAAAAAACCTATTCTATCCTCAAAAAATTCAAACATAAACATTAACTGAGCAGAAGGATTTCACAATTATGGAAATTAGCTTGTTTTACTAATCACTGAGCTGACTTATGCTAATGCTTCTTAAGAGCCATGAGAGAATTACAGCGTGAGCCAAGTCTAAGCAAGGTAAAGTTTTCCCTCACTGTCACCTGTTCTTCTGACTGCACAATTAACT
The DNA here is from genome assembly GCA_013397975.1 of Machaerirhynchus nigripectus. Taxonomy (NCBI): domain Eukaryota; kingdom Metazoa; phylum Chordata; class Aves; order Passeriformes; family Dicruridae; genus Machaerirhynchus; species Machaerirhynchus nigripectus. The sequence goes on from VZRQ01002223.1 coordinate 297,468, forward strand.
TTTCTCTCTATCTAACTAATCAGGCCCAAAACACAAAAAGAGTTATGGATTGGAAACAACCGTTTCTAACACTAAATAAGGGTGTTATACTCAAAACCTTGGCTCATGCTTTAGGAACAGACAGGATTTCACACCACACACCCCCCATATATTCCCCCCTTTATTTTTTTTTAAACTGTTGGGGACAATTTGACTACTCAGACAACAAGCAGCAACATATTATTTAAATGTTACTGGAAGACATGCAAATATAGGGAAAAGCTTAACCATCACCCACCCGTACGTGCAAAAGTTGCTGTTTTTCTTTAACTGAGAAACAGACAAGGAAAAAAACTGAAAGATAACAATTAATGACAGACCAGCTTATTTGCCATTTACATTTTGCAATTACCTCTTGGGCAAGGTCATTTACTTTTAAATTTGGCTTAGAATTCTGTTTTTCAGTTCAAAGCATGTTCAAGGGCCTTGTTTTCAGTTTTTCAGAGACTCAGCAAACACTGCTCCAGGGCTTTATTCAAGCAAGATTTCTCCCTTAAAAGGCAAACCTCAGTGTTCCAAGTGGTATTTCATTCATTTGCATTCAGCTTTTCAGGAAAAAAGTCCTCTCCCAGTTTTTATTGGGGAAGATGTTTAGAGCAAGAAAATCAATTAAGAATTAATAATCCTGTTTACTAAAGCCAAACTTTTATAAAAAACAGTTCTTACACTATTTCCAAATTCTTCCTCTAGAAATACAACCAAAAATTTATCCTCCTCTTGATACTCCATTCCTATTACTTTATTTTCTATCCCATTCCAATCTACAATAGCTGTTTTGAAAGAACACAAGCAGCATATCGAACAAGTGGCTGCCTTTTCCTGCAGTTCAGAGTTTAAAACTTAAAATCACTCAAGTTTTAATGTTTCCTTGCACATACAGCTGAAATATCACCCACACCATTAAACTGTGAAACAACCTAACAAGAAGAACAGTATTCTCAGGTGAAAAAAACCACAAGCCCTTGGTACAGATGCAGACCTTTCTTAATTGAAATCAGTGTCTTCTGTTCTAAACATTTTAGTTGCAGTTAGTCTGCAATTTCCTGTTCAATATTTAGTTAATACTAACTCAAGGATGAGTCACCTCTGCCAGCAAAATACAAGCCACAGAAATCCACTTTAATTAGATTAATTTTAATTCCACGGGGAAAGCAAAAAAAAAAAAAAAAAAAAAAAAAAAAAAAAAAAAACCACAGAGACACCAGAATATCAAGCATTAGGAGCTTTTCATGTATTTAAAACCTCAGGTCACTTTGACATGGGTAGGCATTCCAAGACATCTACACATCTGAGTTGGGAAAAGTTTGGCATTTTCAGAACTCTTCCTAGAAGGAAAAGGAGGGAAGAAGAAAAAAAAAAGAGACAGGAACATCCTTGTTATATTCAACTCATCACCTGCTAAGACTCAATATGAAAGTAAACACCTCACCTCAAGGTTTATTTAGTTCTCACCAGGCTAGGCTGTAACACACTGTCAACCCACTTAGAGTCTCAGTTTTAGGTTCACTATACTCTGTAAAAAGAACCATGGATGGAATTACAAAGTAGATCTTACTTACAAAAAGTAAAAAATAATTTCTCTCTGATAAATATATATGAAGATCCTGCCTCAGAGTCAGAAGCTGCAACAGTGACTAATGCATGCAATATTTAAGCAGACGAAGGATATAGGGCAGCCCAGCCCACTCCCCTGGTCCCCTCTGTTAGCTTTCACAAGAAAGAAAAAGCAGCAACAGGGACCCAACTGCTGAAGGTTTTCTCAGCCTACATTTTCACTGGGTTGCAGCTAATGCAGATCAGTTCTGACATCTGGTTTGTCACATACGCCACAAGTACATGGTGCTGACAACCAAGAAAGAGTAGGGAAAAGAGGGAACAGAATGAGCAAGCAAGGGTGAGAAACAGTGCAGTACACGTTGCAGCTAAAAAGGTGTCAAAAAACAGCTTGAGGTTCCTTATGAAGTAACTTGAAATACAGAGAGAATTTTTCTAAAGCTACAGCCTCCTGTGGAATTCATTTCCCAGAATAGATAGGCAGTTTCCAAGACATACTACTGAAATTCAGGGAGGCAATTTCGTATGAAATAACTCAGTAGCATGACTTCACACTCAGGCTGTCACCCCTCAGAGCCATGTCTGGGACTACTCTGTAGACTTAAACTTAGCAATACATGCTTTGGTAGCAAGTGGCATCACTCCTTACACCCTTCATTAGCTCAAGGCCTTCACTTGAGCACTTCCAGACTTCCCACAAAGAAGCTGCTCTTCCTCCTCCAGTCTACAGCCATGAAGAACAGCTCAGGAATTCTGACAAGTCATTTCTACATGACTCCTGCAATGCCTGTGAGGAGTAAGGCAAGCACACAGCTGGAATATTAGACATCCTTATGATTTGTGATTCAGAGATGATGGCACACTATCAGACTAAGACACCTAACCTGAAATCTGTCACCTGCTACTCTGAAAATACTGTTTGGTGACATGTCCCTCACTGAAAGTATTTAAAGTGCACTGCTTCAGTTGCTGACTCACAACCACTTTCAACAGATAAAAATGAATACTGTAACAATAAATTCCTGAAGCAAATTCCTCATTTGCCTCTAGTTTACAGTTCCAGAGGTAAGACACAGCTCAACCCATCTTACTCTTACTGGCAGAGGCAACAGAGTCTTTGAGCATGATGCCCCCAAAAGCTGTGGTAGAATAATTCCAATCTATATTTTCCTTAAAATATCTGGTAGGTTTTTTTTCTCCAGAGTGCTGGGAATCAGCATAACTACAAGAAATAGTTTTAGTAGCAACTGTTCCCCATCTTTTTTGACATTACTGCCCGGAGTATTACCAAGGCCAGCACAATGATAATAGAAGCTTTCACACCATAACAGTCTCATTCCGTTTTGTGCTGCTAAAAAAAATGGTGAGAAGAATTCGGTGTCTTCAATGCTTTTTATCCTTTACATACATATGTATGTATACATATGCAAATATAAATACATAATTTATACAAACATCATCAATAAAACAATGTTTGTTATCTGTTTAAAAGTACCAGTCAGGAGAAGCCACACAGAGCATAAAAAGAGTAATCCCAGAGTGAAATCCTGACCAAGACCTGATGTAAGGCATTTAAGGCATGGTTGAACAGCACATGTTTTTTCACTACACTGAAAAAAGTACACTCCAGACAGCCAAATCCTTCTTTTTAAAAAAAAAAATCTATGATGCCAAAGTGATTCATGGATTTCCTGCAGGTGACTCATTACTGCTTTCACTTTAGAGAATAAAAAAAAAAACGCAGCAACATCTTGTAAACACAGGCTGACATCCTTCAAACGAGGGCCAATCTCAGACTTTGCTTATGGCAAATATTTATCAATATTATTTGCCTTTTTTTTTAATTCAAGCTGTTATCTCCATCATCCAAAGAGGTCAGAAATACAGCTTTCAACATTAGCAAATTTCTGAATATGTCTTCATAGTTGAGGGAGGAGAGTATTTTAAAGCTTAGCATCAGCTCTTTAGACTCAGACCTACCATCTCAAGCAATGATTCACAAGGTTTACCAGTATTATCTATTTCGACCCATGAATGTGCAAAGATTAACTCGGAGCAGCTCTGTGAGACAGAATAGAACCAAAGCCTCCAAAACCAAGCAGAGACACACAGTCAGATCACAGCCTTTTGACACATTATTAAACATGTCAATGAACACAAGTTATGAGTTTGTTTGGGTTTTTTTTACCATGGCAGTGACTCATCACACAGAAATCCATCTACTCATTTCCAGGCAGTGGCCTCAATAATAAATGGTCGAATGTAATAAAATTGCAAACTTGAGCATATGCAGTTTTGTCTTAATACAAGAAAGAGCTATTGATCCAAGAAACACTTCCTGTGAGAGAACTGTTTCTTGCTTGGGCTTACTTTCAACATACTAAGGTATTTCATTGCACAGCCCCGGAGTCCACTGTTAAGAAGATGATCCACAGACAGGGCTGGAAAAACAAAGCTGCAAACACGTGGAAATGGGAAAGCATTGCTAACAATTGAGAGTTTCAAGCAGACCAAGGGACTTCAATATCACATTACCTTTCGTTAATCTGCAGGTCACACACAATAGGGATCACATGTAAACTGCCTGAAAATGCAGAGGCAGGCTAAGGACAAAATGCTTCTGGAACAGGAGGCAGACAAACTGCTGGGCACTGGCAAAGCCTCCAGGAAGTTAAGGGACAACAAGAAAAAAATAAAACACAGCAATGGCTGCATGAAAGCAAGGGATTGATGCTTTTAAAAGTTTTAAGTTATCCAACACCAGTCTCCAGAACTACAGTTCACTAGCTTGTGCTTTAATTACCGTGGGTCAAGTAAGAGCTTTTATGCCCATGCAGATGGCTGTAACCAGAACAAACCTAAATCTGAGGGGTCCCCTCCCACCCGCCGTGAAAGTACGCATTTCACTGACTAGAAGAACTGTCTGATAGCCTAACATCAATTATTTCCTAAGATCGCTTGCAAATCAAAGTACTGCTGGATTAGTGAAGTTGATGGACAAGAGTTAGCCGTGCTAACTTGAGACAGATTTCAGTTTTATCTAAGAGACGCAAACAAATTGCACCGAGAAGACACAACTCAAGGATGAAAATACAACAAGAAAGTGCAGTGTGAAAAACAGTTCTTTGGAAAAACACAGATAACAACGGTATCCGATGTTTATGTTTAAAGTTTGTCCATCCTTTCACAGAAGCTCATAAAGCCTGCTGTACTCAGAGAGCCAACCTAGCCATACACATGTTTAGCCACCTTTCTTGGCATAACACTGATCCCAATTTTAGAAAGCTGTAACATCTGTGCAGCCTGCCACATGTTTGGTGAAACACACAGCTATTTGGAGTTTCTTCGCATATAAGCAGGGTCAGCATGGCCCTTTACATCAAAGCTATGTATTAGAATCACAGAGAATGAAGAAAATTCCCAGAATGGTTTGGCTTGGAAGGGACTTTAAAGATCATTTTGTTCCAATCCCCTGCCACGGGCAGGGAGCCCATATTACACAAAGCAAGATAATTTCCACGGGTGGCATTTTATTTGATAGACACCTTTACTGACTAACCTCCTAGGCAGGATAGGATAATTACCATTGTTTCAAAATTCCCTTTTACACAACTCTATCTCAATTTTTGTTTGAATATAAGACCCTTCAGTCTTATATTCATACACAGTGGAGCTCTGTGTAATTGTCACTCACACAGCCTGTAATCACTGAAAAATTTAGAAGCACTTTAGAAGCCACAGAATCACAGCATGTCAGAGGGTTGGAATGGACCTTAAAGATCACCCAGTCCCTAGCCGGTGTAGCCACCTGTTCAATTTCTCCTAGAAGAGGCGACCAGGGGACACATCTGCCCAAAGACGCAATGCCCATGCCTCGGGAGCATTCCTTATGTAAGGCTGACACCAGCCCCACGCGGCCCTTCGCCCCCCGCGATGCTCCCCGGGGATGCCCAGATGCCTTTCGACACCGGCACCTATCCGGGTCACACCGGGCGCGGAGCCCCGGGCGGGGGCAGCGCTGCTTTACCGTGCGGGGCAACAAACGCACGGAGAGGGAAAGGAACGCGCCAGCCGGGACCCCGGCACACGCGTGACCTCCCGCGGCCCGGGGGGAGCCGGGGCTGCTCCTGCGAGCTGCGGGGCGATGGGCAGCGGTACCGAACCCCCGCGGTACCGCCGGGGACACCGCGCCCCGGCCCCGCCGCCGCCGCCCCCCC
>VZRQ01002223.1:303969-338214 GCA_013397975.1 Machaerirhynchus nigripectus
CTCCCCTCAACCCCCTCCCCACAGCCCGGGTCCCCTCAGGTCGGCTCCCATCAACCCGGCTCCCCTTATCCCCCTTATTAGTGATGCTACAAAACACATGTCTAAAGGACTTGAAGAAATGAGGAATCTTCTTATTAAATGTGAACATTCAAGACCCAAGCAAAAGCTTGATTTTGGAAGGTACTGAGCAGCCAGCCTAGAAAGCATTTAAGGCATGACTTTAGATGTATAATTTAAATAGGTCTAATTGAACATTAACATCTTCAAAGATAAGCATATACTTCAGAACTTTTCTGGTTTGGGATTAGGAATTGAACTTCTCAGTGGGTCAAAACATTATTTTTGCTCCTGTGCCTTTAGTCTTCACTATCATTCACTAAATATTTATCACTTGCAACATCATCTCTGTTCTGCTTGCGTTTCCCAAGTAGTTCAGTGTTGTAGCACAGTGCATGGGGTTGCCATTAAAATGCTTGCAGGGATTTCAAGGACAGACTTTTGTTTTGCCCTTTTTCAAGCTTAGATCAGAGCTTTTTTTTTTCCCCGTGGGTAGTTTTCTGTTTGCATTCAGTGTGTTTTCCATGGATTCACAGCTGGGTGCTGTTTTTATGAGGCTGTCAGCTTTAGTTAGCATAGGGGGAAACTGGAAGATGAATTTTGCATTTTTGCAATTCATTGTCACTAGCTAATGGTAAGGAAATGTGTAGGCTGACAATTAGTCATGCACTCTCCCAGTATTACCTGATTGCCAGCAGCTTGATTTCAAGTTTAAATGTTGATTAACGGAAAGGGATGTGATTTAGGAACACTCCACACTTGGAAGTACAATTGGCTGGATAGATTGGACAAATACACCACTCTTCCAGAGGTGAAGGGTACCAGATTTGGAAATGACACTGTAGACAGCGTGGGGAACTTTATTTCTAAATGTCGGTCATTAAGAAGTCATGGGACAAATTTTTTTGTTTGTTTGGCTTCAATGCTCCTGGCAGCTTCCAGAGAAACATTGGAAAGATCTTCGGTCACCTTTTTGATGCCAAAGTAACTATAGAAGCCTTTCTTGTTACCGTTCATGCTCCTTGTCGGTTTTTAGTCCAACTGTGCTTTGTCATTTCTATTTTCATCCCTGTGTGTCCAAGGCAATACCTCTGTATTCCTCCTTGGCATTCCCTACCCGCTTACACCTTCCATTTCTTCTGTTTCATTTCGGAGCTTAGAGAGGTTCTCTTAGTGAGGTTACCTTCCTTTTCTGAAATATGTTTTTGAGAAGGCTTTTTTGTGTGTGCTTTTTATAGAGGGTCTGTTATGCATTAAACAGAGACTGAAGAGTCTGCTTTGAGAAGGAACCTCCTCAGAACAAGAGTAACACAAGAGGGTCTCCTGACAGGTAAGATAGTGGATAAAAGAGATTTGTTTGCTACTAGAACATTTTCTGAAGTGCCTGTACACGTACTACTGAAAAACAGTTGTATGTTGTGTTTTATAACAGAAAAAATACAAAACTTCTGGCATGAACATTAGCTTTTTGGCAAGAAAATGAAAACTCTCAAAAACCGGGGAAAGCAGTTCTGCATAACAATTTTTGCCTGAATGTATTTTTAGCTTTCTTTTCACTGAAGTAACTTTTTGTGGCAGCTGTAGTTATCGCTAAAGGAAGAGGAACTCTGGTATTTCCCCCTTCCCCATGAAAATCTCTTACTTGCAATGGGAATATTTCCACTTCAGTGAGCACTGGGAAAAGAACAACCTTCTCCCTTCGAAGCAATGTGTATGTGGTTAATATCTGCAATATACTCTGTGGCTTATGGACAATGTATTGATTTCTCTCTGTTGCACTTGCTGTTAAGAGCAAATCAATGGGACCATTTTCAAAAATAAATGAGAATCTTTTGACTGCCTACTATTCTTTTATTCTAGAATTGCAAATTCCACTTTGCAGACTACCAAGCTACTGTGCATGAAAAGATTCCTTGCTGTGTTGTTGGGCTGCCTTCTTCAGTTAAAATAGTATTTATGCTATACCAAGGCCACATTTAATTCATAATTTCTCCACATTAAACAGCAGGCTGTTCTCCATGGCCAGTGTAATAAAATTTGCATCTCATTTAAAACAGATTCTACTTGGTTTTCCTGAATCTGAAAAAGTTAATGGTTTTATTACCCTTTGGAAGAAGTTATCTCCCTTTCTTTACTTTTAATTTAGGCTGGGGGTCTTTCAAACAGCAAAATAGCTCACATTACAAAAAGAAGAATTCTGCCTTTAGAAAGGATGAAAAGTAAAATTTTAGGGTCACTGGAATTTAATATGTGTTTTAGAAAAAAGTATTTTTAAAAGGTTTTTTTTTCTGATACCATTTAGCCAATTTGAATCAATTTTGCAAGTAGCTTTCTTGGAAGTTGCTTTAATTTCCCTAGGGTTTTGTTTTTTATTTTATTTTAATATTATAGAAACAAAAAACGTCATCATCTTTGTAGTTTTACTGGTGTTCACTGAACCTAGCTTTTTCCTCAAGATTTATCAGTACATTAGACAGTAAAATAGCAAAAATAGCCAAATATATGCATTTCATTTTTGCATAACTAACTCTATGTGCTGTGAATACTGTGGAGGCCAAGCATCAGATGACACCTGAAGAACAGCAGTAGTTGCCAAGTGCTGAAGCGTTATGCAGCTCTTTTTGTCACTTTTCCCTGCTTTTGGCTGCCCTAGGAAAAGGAAATGTATTAGATATTCAGTGCAAAAATCTGTCAGTCATATGTGATGGAAATAAATGCAGGAAAAGTGTGGGGCGTTGAATCACTTTCCTCTTGCTCCCTGTTCTCCTGGCTCTCATTATTTTATACAATATTTATGAATTATTGTGCATTGTTTACATTCGTGTCATGCCCAGGAGCTGCAGTTCTGGATAAGGACCCCCACCATGCAAGGTGCTGTGCAGAGCCAGCAATTTCTGTTCAGATTCCAGGGATTTAGAACCATTACAAAAGGCAAAGTCAATAACAGAAGGAGATGTTTAAGGGATGAACATGAGATAATGAGGCGTTTTTCATCAGGTTGAAAGCCAGTGGTCTCAGCATTCCACCATTTAAGCTTTACTGAGTTGTGATGGAAAACATACTTTAATACTCCATTCAGTTAATAAAGTTTTAACACAAAATATTTATATTGTACCACTCTAGTGGACTCCATTCTCTCTATTGTGAATAACATGCTTTTAAAATAGCACATGTACAGCTGCAGCAAAAGCCTGTGCAATAAATTAACTTGGGGTCAAACTCTCCTTTCCTCACCCCAGGAGCTGTTCCAGAGGGAACTTTGCAGAGTAAGGTCTGACAGGCTGTGACATTCAGCAACAATACTGAGTACTGCTAAAGCCAGCTTAAATAATCCTTTCCTCCTTCCCAGCTGTGTGTTTCTATTCCTGTCCCAAGCCTGCACTGGATAGCCACAAGCATTTGTGCAGCATATTGTGAACTGGATTTGCAGATGCACAATAACCTATTAAATACTATTTATGAAACTGGGCTCTAAATCACAGTAACTGAAGTAAGAACAAACTTACGTGGCCTTACTGAGCAGAAGGAACCTAATTTTGTAGGGTTGGGACTTACCTTAGTGTCACTCAGACAGTGCCAGTGTGACACTGAGCAGAATCAGATCATGCCTATAGTATGGATACGCTAATGCCAACTGTGCCTACATCAGGAAGCAGTGCCACAGAATTGGAAAGGATCTGGAGAACTAAACAGCAGGTGCTGAGCATCCGGCTTCTGAACTATGCACATTCCAGGAGTTTTATTTAAGATTAGATCTAGTTTTGTCCTACAGACCCCTTAGCAGCTGGAGCCTGTCAGAGGCAGTCCTGGGGTGCATCTCCTGTTTTGTTGCAACTCTTAAGGAACCCAACTCATGTGCTCACATGTAGAACAGCAGAGTCCTGTGATGAGTCTCAGAGAGTGTCATCCAAAGGAGCTCTTCCAGTGACCATCACCTTCCCAAATGTCATGAGCTGGAACAGGAAGAGTGGGCTTCTGGAAGCCTTGCTGTATCTCAGCTAGATTCACCAACACACAGATAAGCTGATTGGTTTTTAACGCTCTAAGTGAAATTATTCTGGCAGACATTTGGAGCCAAAAAACCTCATTGACACACCTACCCACGGGTCTCCAAGAGAACTCACATTTACAGAACCTCAGCCCCTGCACAATGCTGCGTCTACACTGCAGATACACCTCAGTGCTTAAGAGAGGAGTAGGGATGTGTGAAGTTCAAAGAGTGACACTCAAGCCTCTCCTCCCAAGAGCAGAATCTCTAGCTGCCAGGCAACAATTTAGGCCAAAAAACGCTTATCAGCTTTTCCTTCATCTGTGACATGTGGATAAAAAAGTCCTGTACAGATCTTGCAATCCTCAAGCTCTTGATGCTCAGTTAAATACTGTGCCGGTAATTAGAATTCTTATGACTCTCAAAGGGCTAAACCAGAAGATTAAAAGAACTTTATTTTCCTGTGAGATTATATGTTCTATACTTGAGTGACTGGGATAGATGATCTTCGCTATATACAGGCTAAAAGTGTTTATTGCTGGCTTGGCTTTTCTTGTGCAATGCTATGTAGGTCATTGTCAAACCTAGGGAAGGAAGATAGATGTGAGACTGAAAAAGAGGACTGAAAATCAGAAAGTCTGAGTCCTTGTCCTTGAACACGCATCAGGTTCTTTGCACCACACTTTTACATTTAGGACTAAATGTAAAAGTCCTAAACTTCTACACCTACTGTGTTCCCTATTTGTTTCGTTCCCTGCTGTGCACAAGTGTTATAGCCTGACTACACTGATTATGTGTAGAATGTTTTAAACTACCATGGCAATGGAGTTTATATTCGTATTTATATGCAGATAAATAAAAGCAAGGTCTATCTTTTATGGAAATAATAATAAAATAAAATTTATGTAGGATCATTCCTCAGACAAATCAGGGAAGTTCTGTATTTTTGTTGGAGTCAGTCAGGTTCTGCATTTGTGGGGGAACTGCCAGTGAGAAGCAAGATTGGAGTGGAGCGAGGTGCAGTCAGAGCCATGTGAAACACTTGGCAGTGTGCTTTTCACTTGGATATTTTGATTCTATTACAACATCTATCTATCTGAACAATTTATATACTGCATTTATATACCAGCTTTATTCCCTGGCTCTATGGCTAGGTGTGATGTATCAGAGGGCTGTTACATTTTGACAGATACGGAGCTACACAAATGACTCGGCTTTACCTGATGTTTCTGAGATAACGTCAAAGGCATTCCTAAACAAAATTTTAAAATATCCTAGACACTGCATATAAATAGTCAATTGCCTCTTTGGGGGAAGAGACACACGAAGAATTGCAAGGCACCCTTTCATTTATTAAGGCATCTGAAACCTGCCAGATACACCATTACACCATATAGGATGTAGGAGGAAATAGAACTATCCCTGAGTAATTATTGCAGGGAAAATTACAAGCATGTGTTGTTGTTGCAGGAGTTACACTATGTCATCAGGCTGGTAGGGCCAGGTGGAGACATGATCAGCTTAGGGAAGTGCTGATCTTAGACAACTAATTGAGGATGAGGCCCCAGCAAGTAGGAAAAGTATTTGGGCTTCTAATTTCCTATTGTTTTCCAGTGTCTGTGAAACCACTGGGCGGTTATAACTTCTTATATATTGAGGAATCTGTGCCACCATCCTGACCTTAAGAAAGGGAAAGTAGGAAGAGTCACTGAATTTCAGATCAGTCAGACCCTTTTCTTAAATGAGAAAAAACAAGCAGAAAAAAATAATCGAAGTATGTACTTTAAAGTACCTGCAAGACAAGGAAGTGTGAACAGTTTAGATAATAAATGTGAGATTGAATGGACATCCTTTCTTCTTATGACAGTCTAGCAGCCCTGAGCAATAGTTGTGTCTGCACTTAATATGACCTTTGATCCTGTTCCTTGTGATTTTCCCATAACTATCTAAGGAAACATGGTCTACTTATGACACCTCCACAGTTGTAACATTTGGGAATTTTCTCCCAGAGAGTGGTTACTAATGGTTAATGTTCTAGTTTGGTACTATCCTGTACCTTTGCCAATGGCCCAAATAATGGAATAACAAGTGTACTTAGTAAATTCATCAGGTTAGAAGGGTCAGAAAGCCCACTGTGGATCAGGATTCCATTATGAGATTAGTGGCAAGTTGAATAAATTACCTAAAATGAATGAAATGCCTGGCAAGAGGAAAAATTTTCAAGAACAATAATCATCCGTATAAATACGAACTCAGGAACAGTTGGTTAATTAGGAGTTCTGGGGTGATCCTAGATCATAAACTGATAAAAATACCAGTAACAAAAAAGGAAAAAAAATAATCCATTTATACTACAATGAATACACAGGAGCATTATACATAAGACCTATGCAGTAATCCTTTTATTCTACTCTGAGTCAGACCTCAGTGGGAAATCTATATTCAGTTTTAAGAACCATTTTAACAACAATTTTAAGAATTATCTATAGAAAACAGGCCAGAGGAAATCAAAGGTAATCTGAACTTTAAAAGCTTTGATTTATTATTTGAAGAATAGGGATTTGTTGGACAATTTTCTCATTTGAAACAGGAAAACAGTCTTGAAATATGCAAGAATTGCTGGAAAGAGGACAAGAATAACTGGTTTCTTTGCCCAGTGCCGCTGAACCATAGAATGGTGGAGGCTGAAAGGTACCTGTGGTTCCAGCTTTCTGCTCACAGCAGATCAGCTAGAGAAGGTTGTCCAGGTTCATGTCCAGTGGGGTTTGAGTATCTCCAAAGACAGTGACTCCACACCTACTCTGGGCAATCTGTGCCACTGTTTGACCACCCTCATGGTGATAAAAATTCTTAGCTTTAAGTCAAATTTCCTGTATTTCAGTTTGTGACCATTTCCTTTTGTCCTTTCACAGGATATTCATGAGAAGAGTCTGGCCCCATCTTCTTTTCTTCCTCCCATCAGGCATTTACACACATTGAAAAGATCCCCCTTGAGTCTTTTCATTTTGAGACTAAACAGTCCCAAGTCTTATCCCAGAAAATACAAGTACTGAGCATAATCACAGGAAGAATGAGTTAGACAAACAAAGAATGAGTTAGAAGCAAAGCATTTGGCTAACGAGGCCTGGGAATAGACTGCTCAGTGACACTGGCTGGGCACTCTCCACCACTGGTGTTGTTAAGAACAGGTTCAGCAAGGCAGGAATGAGGTAATGTGATCTCTTCCTATTCACAACCTACGAGGACTTGCTGCACCCTTGTTTTTTTGAATCTCAGTCTCTGCCCATTTCCACATTTCTTTAGCCTTCTTTTCACCCATTCCCTGTTCTGTCTTTCTTGTCTCATGCATGTACCTGTCAAGCTGCAGCAGAAGCTTCTGCCAAGGTGTAGCAACCCCACAGAACAGCAAACACTTGCCAGCTACAAGAAATTGCAGCATTCACCCTACATAACCCTCTTTGCTTTCTGTGCCTCTTCCGGCTGTGTTCTGAGCCTTCTGAACAATGGTCTTAATGTCATGTCCTGTGTGCAGCTCTTGTGAGGTCATTTAATTGGACAGTGCCTCGTCATAAATATTGTGCAAATCGAACTTAGGCAGCCAGATCCACCTGAGAAATGGTAGGATTGTCACATTTCAGGCCAGTGGATTCCAGCCCTTCCCTGAGGCTGCAGATACTTCATCAGAACATTTGGGCCACAGCTTCTCAATTTATTGTTTTAATTAAGAAAAGAAAGCCTCCTTCATAAGACTTTAATTTCTTTCTGTGACATTTATTAATGTTTTTTTATTTTTTCCCAGGCAGCTGTTGCAAATGATGTGAGAAAAAAGGAAAAAAAAGAGGAAAAAAGGGAAAAAAANTCCCCCCCCCCCCCAGCCATAATTACCTCCTTACAGAAGCAGCAGCTCTGAATGTGCCAAAAAAAACCACCCCAAAAAATGAGAAAGCAAACATGAGCAAGTCCCCAAATAACTTTCCTGCTCAACTAAACCAGTCTGAAATGAGGTTTCTGAGACCAGCTGGTGCATCACACAAGCAATTCTTCTGTTTGGCTGATTTGATTTGCCTCAAGCTGCAATGTTAATTACAGTGAAAAAAACAAACACAGACTCCAGTTAAATTTGCTAACAATCTTAAAAATAGGTGCTCCTGCCCTGCTCTTAATCAAACACAACATCCAGAAGCAAACACAATTTAATACTAACAAAACCAACTGTGGTCATAGATTTGATTCTCAGCTGGAGTATGTAATTTTAAATATCAGGATTGTTTAATATATTTGGATTCAGTTTGAGAAAGATAAAAAGTTTATGTCCTGCCACAGTAGTACAATGCCTATGGGGAAAGGATTTGGGAAGCACTGGGAATCAACACCACTGGGTTATACAACTGACACTGCAAATAACTTACTGTGCTACTTGTAACTGGAATGATGGGCACATGACCTATGCCCATGGAGTATTTCACGGCTGGAAAGCACTTTGGACTCAGGTAATTAAAAGACTACATAGGTACACACAAGAGCATGCAAAGTTCCTTGAGATGGAAATTAGGTGAAAAATAATTCCCAATAATTGTGATACTAGGATTAATTTATGGGCACAGTACTCCATCATGTAAAGACCAGTTTTTGCTCTATGCTTTACATATTCTTACAGTCCAATCTGTTCAAGGGAAGGCTGCCTCAGCTATCAAATCATAAAGATTGGAGCAATCCTCAGAGTCAGATGGTTGTGACTCCTTGGCAGCTTTTATTGGTGACATAAGTCACTCTGAAGGGACATGCAATCACTTCCTCTCAGGGAAAAAGAAGCTTACATGAGTTCTGACCTGGCCTGGCTTTGACCAATAGCATCCTCAACAGAAAACAAAACCAAACAACTTTTCACTGAATAAATTGATTGTGATTTTAATATCTTCCCTTTCAAAATGGGTCTTTCAGAAATCAAAGTGTAGCTATACCGGTGCTGGTCAGAAGGGACCTCTGGAGATTGTTAGCCCAACCTTTCACTTGAAGCAGCCCTTTATTTAAAAGCAGGGCTGTAAATTTATCTTTTGCTGCTCCTCACAGTACATCTTCCCAGTCTGTATAAAGAAAAATAAATTATACAAAGTACTGGAACTACTTAAACCCCGCTCTTATTTTGTAGTTTTGAGGTTTGAAAGGTTCAGCCACCTCTGAGAACAACACCTGAGCCAAAAGCAATGCTCATGCGCTGAGCCAAAAATGATGCTTATGTGCCGTAAGACTGATACAAACATTGCCTGCTCTGGCCAGACGTGCCGAGCTCAGTGCCGGTCGCTGCCCCCTGTGCCGGTCTCAGGGGGTTTCACGTCACATCCCCGTATTTCTGTGAAACCGCGGGTTTTGGCTGCCAACTGCGGGCGCCTGCTGCCCCCTGCCGGCCGCCGGCCGCGCTACGTCACGGGGCTCTGACGTCATACCTGCGATAAGGAGCGCTGCCATCTGCCGGGATGAGCGATTGGGCCGGACCTGCCTCTGACAGAGCTGCGGCTGCAGCAGGTGGCCCTGGGAAAGGTGGTTTTGTCGCGGTATTCTGGGTTTAATGCTAATGCTGTCATGGACCATTTTCCGGGTGTGCCTGTGCGGAGTCACAGAACCCCAGAATTGTCAAGGCTGGAAGAGACCTCCAAGATCATCCAGTCCAATTGTCCACCCTTAAACCACAAACCACAGCACCCAGCTCCTCTCAGACACCTCCAGGGATGGTGACTCCACCACCTCTGTGGGCAACCAATTCCCAATGCCTGAGAACCCAGACAGTGACAAAAATTTCCTTCTAATATCTAACCTGAATTTCCCCATCTCAAAATCTACATGGTGAATGCTCAATTACCATTCACTGGCGCTGTTAGGTTATTCCACTGAGTGGATTTTGCCTTTATCAGAGCATCATGTAGCAAAACAAGTTAGTTAGGAACAAATTTCTCTGATCAAGCCCAAGGAACTTCAGGGCTTTAGATTTTAAATTTGACAGTCTCAGGGTTTTGTTTTGCCAAGATGCGCCTTCTTCACATGACCTGTTTGAGTCACACTTGAAATGTCCATTTGAGCTAATACAAAAATTGAGTCTTTTCTTCTTCTGTCATTTACATAAATAGAGTCAGGCTCTGTTCCAGCTTCTGGCAGCAAAGGAAGGTTTGGCTTTGCAGTCCTTGAGATGGAAAATCCACCAGGGAGGACAGGGAAATCTGGAAGCACAAAAAGCTCCTTGAATCTCCTGCCCCTGAGAGGAGAGTTACAGGAGAGGAAGCAGCAAGAGGGGATTACTCTGATGGATCAGGCTTCATCAACGATTACTGGAGACCCATGCAGAGTTCCCAATGGAAATCTGATAGACAAAAGGTAAAAATATCACCATTTTTGACACTGGGGGAATTTCACCCTCTTGGTGATGTAGCTTGGATGGTACAAAATGTGAATCAATTATAAAGATAAATGCTTTCAGCCTCTCTGTAAAAATCTGAGAACACATGTTTAATTTTAATATAATTTAACAAAGAAAGCATCACTTACAGTAAAGAAATAAATAACTTACCAGATTTATACGAGGAGAGCACAATACACGCTCACAAATAACAAAGATGTTCTACATTCCTCATTTAATAAAAGCACAAATTCGAGTGTGTAAAATCTACAAAACTTTTCTGGGTGAACATTGATATAGGGCCTGGTTTTGCAGCTGGCTGATTCATTCTCTCCTGTAGAAAGGCCAGGCCCATCACACCAACGCTGACCTGCTCACTAATCTCAAAAGTAGATGTCACTGAGAGCAAGGTATTTGAAACCACACCTTCCCTCTGTGTTTTTTCTGCTGCAGTTTACCATCCTTTCCCTCAGCTAGGTTTATGCTCAGTTTCAAGCCTGCAGGAAATTAAGAGCTGCTGCTTGTGTTCAGTCCAGAAGTGGTGCTGGAAAAACTCCGGGTTTGTTCTTTGTGAATCTGCAGGCTTGTATTTCTTTTGAGATTGATGGATTAGGATGGTTGGTGATTTTGAGGTTTGGAATGAGGATGATTAAAGTGGTAGTTATGGAATAAAGGGGTGTAAAAATGAGCCAATGGCTTTCTTTTGGGTTTATAAACTGTGAAACAGACCCTAATGCCTGTTTTGGGGATAATTATCTTCATGTAGATCCCAGACTGGAAATGTTTATCGGTTTTATGTGAAACTCAAGAGTGTCATGTGCAAGCAGGGTTCTACAAAACCCAGCTTGGAAGCCAAATCTGAAAGTATCCCCTGTTAAAATGCTGGTTATGTCAGCGCTGTTTGTTATAACTGGAACTGCAGGAACCCAGGGCCCCCAGCACCCTGCAAACCCGACACCTCTTACAAGCTCTGAGAAGAAATCCTAGGGATGCAGGCATCCCCCGGAGCCTGCCCCCACCTCAGAGAGCATCCTGCCAACACGGTGAGCGCATGCAAGACGAGAACGTTCCCTTCACTACTATAGGAAACCATTTTCCATCGCAGTCCTTCTGCTTTGGCGGCACGGCGGGAGGAAACGCTGGTGCTTGGAAGGCGCAGGGGTGGTGCAGGGAGGCGGCGGGGCCGCGCTGTGACCCCTCGCGGTGACACTCAGGTAGATTTGGAGACATCAGCAGCGTCCGGGGAGGCCAGACCCGCCCCTGCCCCGGTTCTCTCGTCAAACGACACCGCGTGAGGTGCCTCAGGTTCCCCCGCCGCGCTGTGCCACTGCTGCCTCTGACTGCAGGACAGGGATGCACAAGACATCACTGCACAGAACGGGGATGTGCGCACGCAGGGCTCGGTGGGGTCACACCGCAAATCCCAACCAGAGCTCAGGGATGCAGTTTCTCAGCTCTGTCGAATCCACGTGCTCTAATTTCACAACCGTAGACTGCTTCTTAGCGTAGTCAAGCACAAACTATTTGAGGCAGGGATTCCCTACGCAGGTAATCGTATGTTATATAATAAGAGTTATGTGTCTAATTGTTACTGGGGGGAAAAAAGTGTAATGACAATTGCTATGATTCCTGCATTCTCTAGTAGTGCCTATTTTCCTTGAAGTAATCAGGGACCTGTTGCTAGGTGGTTAATATTAAAGGTACCTTAAATATTTTAATGTGTCTATGCCTGCTGTTTCTAGGCAGCGATATTTGTTTATGATATTGTTATTCAACCCTACCTTATATCCTTTATTCAGTGTAATTTAATATATCCATACAGCTAAACTTCAGTCCTGATGCTTTTATTTGTCACAGAGCGGCATATGGAAGTAACTACTCTTCAGAATGAAAAGATTCCTCTGATGTACATGATTTAGTCTTTGTTGGGGTGCTAGTTACAATCGTAGGAATTAAATGAAACACTTAAATAAGGCCATTTAAAATCTGGCAGTGCTTCACTGCACTTTCAGCACCAGCAAATGCTTACATCTGCCATAGGTACATAGAACAAATTTCCAAAGCTTTAAAGTAAATCGTATTATTTCACTCTTTTGGGTGGAGAGAAGCCCGATTTGGATTGACCTACAGTTTTTCCCGTACTTTGATCCTTGTTTTCATGCTTCCAGCAATGTTCCATCTTAAGAGCTGGCTTTATATCGGGTATGCAGTCATGCAGAAACTTTGATAAATGTTTGAGTTTATTGGCTCAAGGTCAAGATCACCTTTAATTGATGAGAGAGGTTGAACTCCCAGAGGTTTTTTTTGGATCAAACTCTCTAAATTTTTAAGAGAAATCTTCGCACACAAATCTGCTCTATCTCACTCTTTTTTCTAAATGGAAAGAAAGGCCAAGGGAAAGAAACTTTTAGTGGTTGTTGGAAAGGCAGCTGGGGAGAGCAGGAATGGAGATGAGACAGGAGCTCATCATCAATGGTGACACGAGGGAAGGTCCTGGGGACCAAGTACTCACCAACACCTACAGAAATGCCTAACTAGGGCTGTGTTCTCATCGGTCTTTGGAAGTACAAATCTCCGTATGTGTGGCTTCTGGGCAAAACTGCTTTAGGTTTTCCTTGCTTTAATCTCATCTTGATTTAAATAAAATAGGAAGGCTCACACTGGGTTAAACATTATGGCTCCTACTAACAGATTTTACAGTCTGAGCTGTGCACTTGGAGTGGCAAGACGGACTGCTGACAGCTCCTATTCTTTGCCACAGATCAGTATGGGCTGCAGAAAAAACACATTATCTGCCTGCCAACCCCATGGGAAACACGCAAGGGAATTATTCCAGACACTGCTCATTTCTGCAAATGGAAGGAGCGCAGCTTTCCTGACAAGACAGAAATGGATGAGAACTCAAAGTTCACAAAATGATGAAAAGCAATAAATCAGGACTTCAAGTAGCCCATGTGCATGATTTTGCAAATCTCATCTGTTCACTGTCAGGGGCTGCAGAAATGCAGTAAAAAAACAGGCTGAGTTTCATACTGCCTTTGGTGCTAAATTCAGTGTATTTCTTTTACAGTTTTAAAACTCAGCTAATGCCCATTTAAAAAAAATTATTTTATATTTGTGCAGACAGATCATCCACCCACCAAGTAGATACAAGTAGTAATACTTCAAAGTTTGTTACATTTTCTTGCCTGCTCCCCTCATGCCTAACATAGGTACCATATTTCATTAGAAGGAGTTAATTATTTTCATCTCTGTTCTATCCCCAGCCTTTTCACCAAGACTTCCAACAACTTTATCCTTCAGTGCAAACCCTATCAGTGACTTCTGTGTTTGTTGTGGAACACATCAGAGAACATTGCACAGTCCTTGAATACGTGTCAAATGTAAAGAACCAGGGATGAAGAACTCCAGATTACGTGTTTAATTCTGAAACATGAACTGTGTGTTTACAGATCAATGCCCTTTGGAATAATTTTCTGAAATGTGTGTGGCAAATGTGCTTTTCTTCTTATAATCTGAAATTCAACGTAAGGTACTCCACTTCTGCTTGCCCTGCAATTTAGTGGTGCAGGGACCTATGGAAACTAAAGGCTGGACCTGTTCCTTCCTTTCATGCAGATTTCCAGCTTCTGGAGTGGAAATCCCAGCAGGAAACAACTGAACTAGCCTCTTTGTTTTTTTAAAGTTGCTTATTTATAAATCCTGGGAAGGTGTTTGAGTGAGAACTGGTGTGTTCCCCTGCTTTGTAACCAGCCTCTCGCCCATCTTAAAATAACTCCAGCTCTGGATTTCAGGGGCTGGCATTCAGTTACGTTGGTCTCTAGTGTTACACAGCATGGACAGGCCATCCACAGCCCCTCAGTGGTTCAGGGGCACAGGGACTGATCCCACAGGCACTCCTATGGATGTGTTCTTCGGGCAGAGCTCAGCAACCCACATTATCCAGTGTTAAAGGCTATTTCTTTGTGCAATCAGACCAATGTATCTTAGTGTCACCCTTTTATCTTTAACCAAATGATTTATCTTAAGAAAAAATTCATTTAAACACACTTGTGCATTTGGCTGTCCTGTACCATTGCACATAAATAGGTGGAAGTGCCAACAAAACCACTGTGTCTGTCGCTAAAATGATTGTGTTCATGTTTCATTAATGGCAGTACTCTATCTTCCCAGGGAAGTTTGGCCTTGGAGTTTTAATATTTACACTAAGGCCCCAGGAAATGGCATTTTGTGTGGTTAACTTCTGGCTTTTATCTGTATTCCACAGTGAGTGCTGAGCTCAGATTAGTTTTTCCTGAAGGCCTCCTTTACCCAAGTGGCCCAAAAAGGGCTGGATTTGTTTCTGTCAGAAAAACTGTTTCTGCTGGCTTTTGTAACACACCCAAAATTTTATGATATTCAACTTTTACAGCATCAAGGTTTGCTTTTAGGACACCTGCATTTTATTTCTTGGACACAACAGGACCAAAAGCACAGAAATTATTGCTCATTACTAGACCTTTAATCTAAGCCCATTTTCCCCATGTTTGTGTACATCTTATTTAAGTTCATTATAGAGTAGTGCCTTCTATTTGGTTACCTGAGCATTTAAAAAGATCAATACATGCACATTTAAGGAGGGAGACTGAAAACGTAGCAAATTAAACCTTCTCATAAGCATACCTTGACTAAGTTTTGTCCTCTTCAGCAGCTGTGTGCCAGCCACTAGAAGCTATTTTTTTATTATTATAATTATTTTAAAAAGAGATACCGTCACTGAGGACACTGGGATCAGGGCTTTCCTGGGCTGCCTTACCTTAACTAGAGGTGCAGAGGCAGAACCTGCCTCTAAAAACTGCTGTGCTGCTTTCCTGCCTCCTGGGTGGAGTGTGGTTTGTACCCCTTTCCTTCCCCACCTCGCCTGCAAACACAGCTGAGCCAACATAAAGTTGAAAGCAAAACACATCCCAGATAAAGGGTTTGTGCCTCCCTCTGGAGCCAGGGAGGAACCCGGCACCCGGCCTGTCTCACCATGCTCCTGGGGGCAATGTGACTGCTGCCCCTTCCTCGGGGCATGATGTGGTTTGGCAGTGTGTAAATAAATAGCCAAAATGCTGCATTTACAGGAAACACAATGCCTTGCTGCTGTGAGGGTTTAAATATAGAGAACAGGCCACTACTGGCATTTAAAATAGCACTAGCTGGACAAGAGTGCAATCAGAAAATAGCCTAAGCTTTTACTGTGGCTCCGTGGACAGGCTTCTCATACCCCTCCTGCTATTTTCAAATAAACTGAAGCACTGCCTTTCACTGACAGGCATCGTTTGCTTTTGAATAAATTGCACTGCTTGACATTTATTCAGCTTTTTGAAATGGCTGCTGCAAATGCACTGTGTATTTGAAAACCCTGCCTTCAACAGCACATTTGCTGTTTGCTGTGCAGGGCTGTATTTGAAAAGTAATGTAACAATTCTTACGGTTTTAAACTGCTAATTACTTCCTAGTTGAGTTTAAAAGCCAAGTTTCCAGTTGTTACCCGGGGTCAAAGCACAGAGCAGGTAGCACCATCCTGCAGGAAGGCAAGGGAATGAGGAATCCCCTCCTCTCCTCCGCCAGCTCCACACATCACTGGTACCAACGCAAGGCAGCACAGGCTCTGCACAGAGCAGGTCAGGAGCTTACAGGGAATGGGTGGGAATCTTCATCTGCTTCCTCCTTGGCTACTCCCTCCTCCCAGCCCATAAGCAGGATTTGTAGCCATGCTGATGTGTCAAGACACATAAGCTGGACTGGGCGCAGCTTAGTCTTGAGCAACAGAGGAAACAAAGAGAGACTATGACTCAGAGCACCAGTCTCCCAGCTAGGCAGCTCCAGGGCAGCCAAATGTACTTTCCCTTATTAGGCCACATCATGAAACCTCACTTTGTTTTGAGTTGCACCTAATTCTGCAGTAGTAGCACCGACTTTAAGAATCAACTTCTAAAGCAGCACTTGGCAGAGTGCAGCTCTACCTCCAGCTTTGCTTCTTTAAAGAAACCCATCAGTTGTAAATGAATTTGACTCCACCTACTCTGACCAACAGTGAATAGTGGAGCATGAATCAGGCCCCATTAGCAGCAGATGACATATATTAAAAATTTAGCACCTGTTTTACTTCCTGTAAATACTACATTTTTAAGACTATAATCTTAATTTCCACTCTACCACCTCAGTTAATGGGGTGGTTTTGATCCGGATTATTTTAGTGGTCTACTAAGAGAAACCATTAAGAGACAGGGCCTTAAAGCTCCCACAGACTCCACTTAGAGAGCTCAGTTCTAAACATCCACAGCTGATTTTCCTCAATTTAAGTATTTTTGTTACATGATGTCAGATCTGTGTCCTCAACTGAAATGTCACCCTGCATGAGCAAGGTGCCACTGAAGTGAGTTCATGCAGGAATTATGCAGGCAGCTGAACTTTCACACCTCTTCTTCTAGAATGCCTCAAATGCTGCTCCCAAAGCCGGAGGAGCCAAAAGGTTACAAGTCATTGTGTATTCTTACACGGTGCTGCTGACTATGAAAATGAAACTAAAAGAAGCATCAGCCTTCTACCTACAACTGAGCAGGTACTTCACAGTCCAAATCCTACACACACTGCAGGACAATTTACATGCTATATTGTTACTTTAAAATAAGGAGTGAGAGTTCTCAATGACCACTCTGGAGCTGCCTCTTAAAAAGAAGAGATTTTCAGATGGGTTTAAACCCAATTTCCAATCCGCTGTCCCAATTCTAAGTGCAGGTCAGTAAGTGATCAATTGCCTTGAGCAGATCTATTTTCATATCAGCATGTTTGCAGCATGCAAATTTGTGATCAGGTAAAAGAAGACTTGCATTTCTAAAAGGAACAAGTCAGGTGTAACTTCTGGATTTTAGTTAGGACCCCTTCCTCCCTTGCACTCCTGCACTGACTCTGCTGCCTTCATCTCACATGAATGTAGCTGAAAAATGGTTTATCTCCCTTGCTTAAGCGCAAGTTGCTAATCACTTAGAACAAAGTATTGCTTCACAAAGTGAGAGGAATCCTATTGACTTTATAAATACAAAATGTATTTCTAAATACAAAAAATCTGTGCTTCTGCATACAAAATTCAGTTAATTGTTAATAAAAGAATAGTATCTTTGCAGAAGAAGTTAGGATCTGTAAACTTCTGTAAAACAACCACAGTAGACACAGATCTCAATGTTACAAACACATTTCTGTTAAATGGTGACTCCCAGGGTGAGGGGGCAGAAACGCTCAGCCAAATTCCTTTCTCAGTCCATAGATGTGACACGGCAACAACATCAGAAGGGAGGACATGAATGGAGAAAGGCACATTTAGGCCTTGCTGAGAAAACAGCTGTCAGACTTCAACTATAATGCTGCACTAACAAGTCTTTGTATTCAGAAGTGTATTTAAAACCAATTCCTGCCTTTACATTTCCAGCTTATAAAATCACAAGACTAAATTAGGCTTCCATATTATTTTATTTCCCTCTTAAAATATAGCATTGAAGTCCTGCACACATATAAATATCCCTACAGTTTCTTACACACTTTCTATCCATCATTACTTAAAGTGCCCAACTGTGAACATTAAAAGTAAAAACATTACTCTTAAGAGTGGCTATACTTGTAGGAGGACTGGTATTCTGACAATGCAGGCCACTGATTTTACAAAAATCACCTGCAAAAGAATACACCTTAAACAACACGCATCAATATTAACCCTGAAGTCTTTTTTTTTTTCCATTCAGCTGATCTAAAAGCAATTAATGTACAGGGTTTATTTTTGAAACATGTCTTTTACATAGTGTAAGAATAAGGATAAATGCATCACTTTTCTTTCTAGCTCCCTCCTTTCCCCACAAAGTGTTTACTGTGTCCCAAGCTGCTATGTTGATTAAAACCAGTTGAAAAGAGCTCCGGAAATGCATGCAACTTAAAATTCACTTAAACACACTTTAAGTTATAAAGTCTGAGAAATTTTAATTTCAGCACGTGGCTATGGTTCAGTTGGGTTATTGGATGTGTTTGTCGTGGTGGCGAGATTGGTAAACACTTCTTCCTTAGTTTCAGGCTGATGTCTTTCCATTCTGGTTTCCTCTTTAGCATTTTTGTTACTGGGATCTCCCTTGCTCTTGACTACCACAGGTTCAATCTCCATGATTTCCTGTGGTGGCTTAGGCTCTGGCAAATTTGGCTGAAGTCCATCAACTTGAACAGGTTCTGGGACATCTTCTGCTTTCTGTTCGAGTTTTTCCAAAATGGTCTGGACCTTCCTTACACCATCTCTCCTGGCCTGGCGCACATCCGCGCGACCCTCAGGGTCCACTGAGTCTAGGGCTAGCAACTCTTTGGTCAAATACTCTTCAATCATCAAGTACTTTTTGTCAGTTTTCTTGCCTTCAAAGGAGTTGACTGCCTGCTCAAGCATTTGTACTTTCTCCAGAATTGCTTCCACTTTCAAAACACCTGGATGCTTTTGAGGTTCTCCCGTTTCCATTGTCTTCGGCGGCGCCACTTCTTCGGGAGGAGGCCTTTCCTGGGGAGGAGCAGCCTTGGCTGGGGAAGAAGCCTTTTTATCAGCTTTCTCTGCCATGACTGGAGGCTTCTGGGGTGGTAGTTTAGGATCTGGTTCTTGGTGGGTGACCTGAATTGGGATATATGTGGAGGGTGCCTCTGTTTCGGGCGGTGGGGCTGCCTTATTGTCAGGCTTGATTTCAGGAGGAGGGGCTGGTCTTGGTGGCTCCTGAGCTGGGACTTGTTGCTGAGAAACCTGGTGAACAAGGCAAGTTTTGTGTTGAGACACAACACTCCTTATTTCCTTCTGAAGAACAAGTAATCTAACATCTCATTTTCTGTGCTCCTAGCAGTGCAATTTCACAATCACCAGATGATTAATCTTCCCTGAGCGTTGCTGAATTTTACTGTTTTAAACTGTAAAACAGCACTGTGCTGAAGAGCCATTATTTTCACCAATCAACTCTCACAACAATTAAATTTCAGCCCACCAAATCCTGCCCATTCTCAGTAAAATCAGCCCCACAAGCAGTTCTAAAAGACAGGACCTTTGAGCAAAGCCTTCACCCAACTGAAGTCAGTGAGATTTCTTG
This sequence comes from Machaerirhynchus nigripectus, assembly GCA_013397975.1. Classification (NCBI taxonomy): domain Eukaryota; kingdom Metazoa; phylum Chordata; class Aves; order Passeriformes; family Dicruridae; genus Machaerirhynchus; species Machaerirhynchus nigripectus. The sequence continues at coordinate 323,525 of VZRQ01002223.1, forward strand.
CAGCTGACTGCAGCACAGCCAAAATTTCATCCCCTGTGTCACTAATTAAGGGCTTGTCTTTCTTGAAAAGCCAACTACTTTGCTGAGTTTTAATCACATTTTGGGCTATTCTCATCCTATTCCTGTTTTCAGTACATTCCTTTTTTTGTCAGTGCTTATTTTTAATCTTTAACCTATTTACAAGCAGAGGTTACTGTGTCAATCGTATTACACTGCAGCAATTAGAGACCATCCTTGGGATGACTCCAGTTTTAAGTCATCAAATCAGAAATCTCATGAAAATGAGATTAGTTTTGAAATCTTAGCAGAAAACTGAAATTGTGATACCTGCATTTTCTTCCTCCTGACACCCCCTTCACTCACCTGGGCACAGAAACAATGATTTTGAGTAAGATACTAAATCCAGCTCTCATGCATTTAAATGGCTGGAGTAAAATATCTGTATTTTATTTAAACCAAGTAAGTAAATGGCCTGCACTGAAAATCTGTTACTGCTTTATTTCCTGTTAAACATAAAATTTGATTAGGGAGTGTAAACTCTCACCCACAAAAATAAATTAGCACTGACCTAAAATATGCCATTCAATCTTGAGTGTTCCTTGTTTTGTCCTAGCCTGGGTTTTCAAAAGTATTAACCTAATTCTGCTACTGTCATTTTTAATGTGACACATCTCCAGAGAGGAAATCAAAGCTAGTTTCTGTACATACCCCCTTCCACGCACTTACAGTTGTCTAATTCCCAGTAGCCTTTTAATTGTAGTTTTAGTAAGAATTCTAACATGGAAAAATTATTCAATGAGCAACAGGTTCTATGACCAAGAGCATGCTTCAAGTCAGAAGAATAAAAAGCTCTAGATTTTGCTTATCCTCTTTCTTCATAGCAAAAATTACTTTGTGCATCTGATGCTATCCCCTAAATGGTTCTGAGACATCAGTGAAGTATATTTACATAGATGTCACAAATCCCACAGACCTGGTTTTCTTCTCATAAACATAATGCAACATCAGTGACCTCAGTGTAATTACACCAAATTATACTCTGACCAGAGAAGATTAAATCGTGTGTTAAATCGTATTTCAGTGATCCACCAGTCCTGACAGGTGGAAAGGCAACTTGCTGCTTATCTCAGGATCTCCCAGTCTGTTTAAACCTAGAAGTGGAGATTGCTTTATGTGCTTTCATGTATGCGTTAGTACAAGCTCATTTCTCAGCTCTAGCCACGCTCAGGTCCCTGGGCAGGTGATTCACTTCCCCATTCTACATACCTGGGGTCTGTCTACTACTGTCTGCACTCGGATGGGAGCTGGGGGCTGCATCTGGGTGCTCACTCTGGCCGGGGAACTCTCCCGACTGGAGGAGCCTCTCTGAGCCACTCTGAACGGAGACTGCGCCCGCGCCGCCTTGGGCTCCCGCTCCTCCGGCTGGATTTTGTGGAACACCGGCTGGTGGGCTTGGAACTCGCTCTGCTGGGCAGGGTAGTGGGTCTTCTGTGCCTGGTGGTAGGCTTGTGCTGGCTGGCGTGGCATGTTTTCATGGATCACAGGGATTGGAATATAACCGCGAGGAAGCGGATGGCTCCCTGCGTTGGGTCTGCCAGAGGTCTGAGGGGAAACTGTTGGAGAGTCAGATGCTCCAGGAGGTTGAGGCTGCCATGAAAACAAAAATCCATGGTTAAATTGTAACCATTTCGTGCTCACGGTACTTTCTATTTCCACAGAGAAAAGGAGGCAGTCATGATAGAAACTGAGCTCGTGTTTCTGGCATGCAAGGACTCCCATTTCCCTGCTTTTTTGGCCAAGAGCCTCACTAGACAAACCACAGAAGTTGTGAGAGCATCATTATAACAAGTAGGAACCTGAGCTACAGCATTCCCAGCCCTGAAATGAGCAGGGAGTGGATGCTCAGTCAGAATGTTTGCTGCTTTTGCATGGCTGTTCCTGTCTAAACCTGTTAAATTTGAGGTAAACTGAAGCTAAGCAAACAAATTACGTGCTGGAGACCAACCCAAACCCCCTAAGAGCACACAACACTGACTTCTGATCCTGGCCACAGTAACAGATTTGGTATGTTTTGTTGGGTTTTATCAGAGCATGCCATTAATTTGATGATGCAGATATGGCTAATTCCCCTTTGCCCCCTCTCCTGTGAAAGGCCAGACTGGAGCTGGAAGAAGAGAGGGCAGGCAAAGCAGGAGAGAAGGGGAACAAGACCCCTCTTTCGATTCTGATAAACTGCTCAAGAAACAGCAACCTTGAATAAATAAATGCTGGTTTGCATGACAGCACCCATCAGTGGCACGACTGCTGTGCAGTGTAGGGTCACCAACACAGGCTCTGGTCACTTGGTACCCACACTGACTGCCTGAGCATCTAACAGCCAAGTTCTGAGGTCCCCCCGGTTATCTCTAAGTGGCACAGAAGACGCGTTCCTGAAGCCACTCTGCAGACAAGGCAAAGCCTTACAGAGTTGGGAGAAGGAAAAGCTGAGCCTCTTGTCCAGGTACTGTGTGGACAGGCATGGTTAGTCAGGAGAGACGAGAAACCTGCCAACAGGATTTTAATTACATTCTTCAAACTCCAAATGGGTTTCAGGGAAGATGCCACCACTGTTGAGTTACAGACCTGATATGTTTTCAGCTTGGTGAAGGCTGAATTTCCTGCTCATCTTACTTTGAATAAAAATGAGGCTTATATTTCCATATATTACAAGAATACCAATTTCCTAATTCTCTACAGAGAGCAGGCCAAAAATCCTACCTTCTGAAACACAAAACAAGCAGGGTGACTTTTTTCCAAAGAAGTTCATAGTCTGAAAATATTTTCACATGCCACTAAAGGACAAAAATACTTAACATTTCACTTTTAAATTGGTATATATGTAAACCCATTTTATACAACTGAAATATTAAATTAGGAAGCAAAGAACTTCTGAAGTGGCCTGGGTTGTTAGCTGACTGGACATTTGTCTCTCCCACTTTGTTCACCCAGTTTGACTCATGGTGCAGAACACAAGAGGCTTGTCTGCATCCTCCACTTGTGGGGGAACCTGTACAAACCCTAAAACACCCCTCCCCTGCCACAGGGCCTGCTCAGCTCCGCATTTCCCCCTGCACAATCATTCCAGAACAGAAGTGGGTGGTACTAGAAAAAAAACCCATACATATTTATGCTGCCGTGACTGTGCACTTTCAACACTCTGGAAGTGTTGGGAAAACGCGGTCCTGCGGCGAGTTGGGCTTTCTGAGGGCTGAGCTCCCCGTGTGACATTCAGGCCACACACGCTGCAAAGACCGCCGCAAGCAGAGCCCAGCACTGCTGACGCTCACCTCGGGTCCGTGCGTGGCCGGCGCCGGGGCCGCCGCAGCTGCCGGTGTCTGTCCACATTGTTTATCGGCCGCCGCGGCCTCCGCCGGCCCCCTCGCCGGGGACTCGGGGCCACCATAGGCCCCCCTGAGGGGTGGCTGAGCCTGCCCCGGGGTGGGCACGGCCTCCGTCTTGTATCTCTGCGGGGAGGAGAAGCAGGGGTGCTGCTGCCGGCCGTCGATGCCCTCGTGGATGACGGGAATGGGGATGTAGCCCGCCCGGAGCTTGGGGTATCCCACGTGTCCTTCTCGGGCCGCCGGCTGCTTGGGGCTGTCACGGGACGGGCCATTTGCTGAGGACTGGCCTTCCTGGAAGTGAAAAACAGCACAGAGCACTTGTTGGTAGCTCAATAAACACGGTAAGAGAAAGCTGCACTAAAGGTCTGTCCTGAGAGCAGCATCAGCTGTGTATGAGGAGCTCAGACCCTCTCAGGCCTGCGCAGGGCAGCCAACAGCAGGTGCCAACACTGCAGGCAAGGGAAGGAAGCAAAAAAATCTGCTTATGTGCGGGGCTTTCACCCCCACTTCTCATAAGCACTCGTGCTTTGAAATACCTGCCTAATTCCAACTGGATTTCTTATTTATCACACATCCCTAGCACTTAGCCACCAGCTCACCCACCCTCTTCAGAGGGAGCTCATCCAACTCAAACAAGTGCCCATAGGACCAGAAGCATTTCCTCAGCACCTCTCAGAACTGAAACATCTGAAAAGACATTTGCAAGGAAGACTACTCCCAACAGAAGCACAAATTTTGTTGGTATCATTCTTCCCTATTGGCTATTTGAAGAGATAGTGACACTGCACACTGAAAATGTGTTCACCTCCTGCTAAGGAGGATCTGGTTCAGTAAATATTGAGGGAGAGGGAAGGGGAAGACAGGATAGGGTAACAAAGAGGAAAATGCCGAAAAGCAAGATTTAAAAATCCCTGTGTTGTCTGAGTACACTCACTGGACAATGTCAAAGCTCTGGCAAGGGTGGAAGTGGTTTGTACTAAGAGCCCTCACAAGTCCTCTACTAAGTTCTTCCTGCATCGGTCATTCTATTTTGAGACCCTGCGAGGGCCAAGTTCCAGATGTATCTCTAAGTCAGATCATATAACAAGCACCTCTGTCATTCAGAGGGTAATGTCATTATTCAGTAAGAGGAGAATTTAATAAGGGGACATATGGTGCAAGTGTTGGATACCCTATTTTTAAAGAGGTGTTTAAGCTGCAAAAATATTTCATGTTGCTCCTGTACACATTAACATACTAATTCATTAGGAATTTACTCTTTTACCAACCAGATTATCAGAGTTCTTCCCATACGATAGTATCACCTTAAAAAGTGATTTCTGAGAATTCCTCTTAGCAAGGAAACTGCAGAGAATAGAGGCTGTTATTTACGTAAGCTAATGAAGACAAAAAACACAGAAAGGAACAAGTTCAAAGTCTGAGCCCCACTGCTCCATATCCTTTTACTCATTAAAAAAAAAAAAACCCTCCACAAAGGAAGAATTCTGGAAGAGGCATAGGGGAGAGCCAGGCCTAGAAAGTTCGCAGAGAGAAGCAATCTGAAGTTGGCTTTCCCAGCTGCAGAACAAGGATGATCTCATGCCAACGTCTGCACCGGGATCCACGGATGAGTCATTTTAAATTCACCCTACCAGGAAACCACATTCCTCTGCTCCACGCAGACTGTCCAGGGGCTTTCAGAACCCCACACACCAAGAAGCACTCGCTCTTTCACCTTCCACCAGCACAACCCTGGCCCCACAGCTCTCCCGGGATCCGGAGGGACGCGCCGTTGTGTCAGCAAACTGCATTTGCCGGGAAATAAATCTGAGGTGTGCTCAGCTGACAACAGCGCGAGGCCGTGCCGCAGCCACGCGTGCGGCAGAGCTGGGCTGGGAGGGGAGCCGACGATCCCGCAGCGGGAAGCAGCACCTTGGTGCTGCGCTGACTCCGGGCATTCTGCGAGCGCCAGCTGCTCGGCGCAGCGTCCCCGCCGAGTAACCCGAGCAGCCACCCCAGCAGCCACCCCACCTACAGCCGCGGCTCCCACCGCTATAAAAAGGAGATTCTCTCACTTCCAGCGGCTCTGCGGGAAGGGTTGGTGCTGGGAAGGGTTTAGGGGCTGGGTGGGCCAGCAGCACCTCCAGATGCCCTGGCACGAGAAGGTTGTCAGCCAAACCTGCTCCGCTCCACCTGGGTGTACAGAGCTGCCCTGAGGGAGTGGTTGTTTTGGGGTCTGCATCGTCTTTAATGGCTCCAGTCAGGGATAAGATCTCCCATTTTCTGGGGTAATCCATAATGATAAATCATTCAACATGGACANGGCTTCCCCTCCCTTGTCTTCATGTTCAGACCCGTGAGCCTGCCCTTGTTTTGAACCTTCTTAGCAATCCGAGAAATCTGCCACTGCAACTTAAGCTCTGCTGAGAAACACAAAAGAAGCAGTGCAAACCCAAAGAAAAAATCAGGTTGGACTGCTTTTTCAAACCATCCAGTTTATAAATGAAGTAAAACTTCTATCAGTATCTTGGGTTTTTTTGTTTTGTTGCCTTTTTTTTGTTAATAGAAACACTGGCCTCTCATTAAGTGCCACAGCATAAACTATACTCCCATGATTTCTCATGTATTCTTACAGCTTCAGACAATCTGTGCTGCTCCTGTGGGAAGTTAGCATTTCAAGTTGGTCCTTTGTTGCAGGCTTTTTTCCCCTGTAGTCAGGTCTAACCACAGAGGCCTCAACCGTGCAGTCATACTGGAACAGCCCTCAGTAAAAGAACAAACACAGCGTCCTTGTTTTTCCCACCATCAGTGGCTCCAAGGCACAGATCAGGTTTAGGAAAGGTGCTCTCATCACAACTGCACTTCCTGATCTACACTGTTCCCTTCATCCCTTAATTAAGAGTTAACTCTACAAACAGTTGCTTACATTAGCCAGTTTGTATCGACCCATTTTTAACATTCTTGCTTTCCTGTTTCTTTCCTTCCCACTGTCCTACAATCACAAACATGGACAATCCGGGTATTCTGAAACTCCCATCGCTGGGGAAAGACACCTCAGCCAAAGACCAAGGAGACCCTGGGTTCAGGGAGATGCTGCCAGTGGTGTGGGGCTGTATTTGGTGAGAATCCAACACAACAGTGAGTGCGTGCAGATCCCAATGTCCCCGTCTCCAGAATTCTGACCAAAGCAGTTCTGTTTTGTGCATGGGAGCCTGTTTCCAGCCCGGGCAAACAGGTTCTGGAAGACTTCAGGAGAGGCTCAGGTGTGCCCGGGGACACTCTGGCAAGGGGGAGGAATGGAATCAAGCTCTGGAAAACTCATCTAACACTACTGAGAAGAAATTCATGGGTTCCCTCCTAATGCTTTAGTACCACAGCAAAGCCAGCACGACAAAAAGTAGCCATTTTTTGGTTCTGTTTGCCTTCTATCACATACAGTCCTTGCTTGTTACATTAACAAACCTGTTACCTGGAAAAAACCCAGAGCTCACATTGAACACAAATCTGCACAAAGAGAAATGACCAACAAATGAATTACAAGTCTTAGTCCACCATCCTTCCTGGTTTAAGTACGATAAAACCAGGAACCCAACTTTGGTTTCTGCATTAAAACAAATTGAAGCAGATTTCTCCTGCCTTCATCTAAGGAAACAAGGAAGTTCCTTAAAATTGAGAGTAGCTACACGCAGTGGAGTAGCAACTCATTTTCAGTAAGTAGCAGGACTGACTATCAGCAACCCCAGCTGTGATCACACACCTCATTTACCTTTAAGAGACAGAATCCCTCAAAAGGAGGGAGCACAAAAATGCAAAAACTCCCTTGAGCAGCTCAGCAGTTTTCACAACAGTTCTAGCCTACATTTCAGGCAGCCTGAAATACCTGAAGAACTCAAACCCAACCCAGCACTTCAGGAGGTGCTGAGGTAAGTCATGACATCCAGGCCAATGAGAGTTTTGGCCCAGCTGCAGGAGGGACAGTGGAGCTGTGCCTGGAGATCTGCTCAGGAGCAGTGACAGCACTCGCACCTCTCGGGACGAGGACGAGCGTTTCTGTTGTGAGGCCATCACCAGGATAAACAAAGGTGCAGCCAGCACGAGTTGTGCAACTGGAAAAAACACTTCATACCCCCACATCCTACTGCTGGCTTCCCGTGGGACGGGCACTGTCAGGACTGACACGAAAATCCTCTGACTTGCTCACATTTTAAGTGAGTTCTGAAGCCAGGAGCCAGTGGAACGAAAAAAGCGACAGCAAGAGAAAAAGCACAGCCTTGCCCCAGGATTCCCAGAGCAGCTGTACTGTCTGGAGTGGATAATGGATAACTCCTGGTGTGCCCCAAGTGTGCTCAAGTGTTATTCCAGACTCAAACACAGAAACCTGCAAATTCAGTCACTGCTGATGCCGGCAAATTGCCACTGGAGTTTTCCAGACAGCTCCACCATTCAAATTAAATTTGTCAAAATAGTCTGTACTCATGTCAAATGACTTGAGTAGTTGTATCAAATTCAGATTCTCCCTTTCGAGACTCCTTACATAATACATTTGTCATTCCTCAAATACTAAAATGGCCTACAGAATAAAGGCTGCAAGCATCCTTTGCTGCCATCGCACTCTTGCATTCTTCTTAACCTGTGCTGATGTTAGCTGCACTGCAGTCAATTCAGTTCTCTAAAGCACATGTTATTCACACATAGCACCCCTGTAGCTTTTGCAGAGCAGCAGTGCAAGTATTTAAATTGTACCTGTTTTGTAAATATTATCTCGCAAGGGGAAAACAAAATTTACTAACACTGCCAAGACAGTAAACAACTTTTCTGCATGCAAACAGATGGTCCACTGACTTCAGTGTCATTATGAACTTGTAAGCTGCTGCTATAGACTACCATGCAAACAGAATTATTCTTGTTGCTCAAATGACTGAGAAAATACCAGTATCCGACAAAATCTTACTTGAGAACACACCTTCCACGATTTTAAGCCCAGATCCTATATATTTAGGAAGAAGGGAATAGAATAGTTCTGTTCTTTCATGATCAAATACAGCAATAGAACTAAAATGAGTGACATAACAACCAAGTTTTCTTTGCACACATGCTCAAACCTGTATTATATCAGAAATTGCCACGAATAACGAAAAAAGCCAGTAGTACCCAATAGTCAAACCTAAGAATGAAGTAACTACTCTATATATTAAAGAAAACACCATTTTTGTCATAGAAAGGCAAACCTTTAATCATTAGAACTAGATTCCACAACCACTCGTCCTTTACTTTCGGCCAGACCTTCTTTCCTTCTCTGTTGCATTAACTACAGAAGTACTACACTACCACTGCTACCAAAAGAAATCAGCATATCCCAAGTATTTCTAAGAAGCTCCTCACCAGTGCTGCGTGTTTGAACGTATTAATAGCACAACATCAGCATGAGCTGGGTTTTCCTAACACTTCCCAGAGAACCACACAAGTTGGAAGGTACCCAGTGATTCGCTCTCAGTGCTGACTCCAAACTTCTTACAGCCCTGCCTCAGCTGCTGCACACATTTGCATTCTCACCCTTTTACTCACAATTTGTGCTTAAATATATAGACTGAGCACATAGGCATCTGAGCAAGATATCATTAGCTAATGACTGAAGGAAACCATGAATAAGCTTAGTTGCATGAGCTGTCTCAGGAGAACTTCGTGTCAGTCGCATCATGTAACCCAATTACAGGCCAAGCTGCTTTTGATGTTCTACTTGCTGAATGCTGAGTTTTATTTCCCAGCATACACATGTGTAGGCAAACAGGCCTTTTGTTCTCTCTTGTAATTACCAAGTTGTATTATGCAAGTATTACATTAACATTTGCTGTAACTGATGCCATTAGAAATAAATAAACACTATTAAAAACTGGAGGAGAAAACTAACCCTAAGCTTTTCACAACAGAGAGCCTTATTGGAGCTGATATACTTGTTATCTTGCAGATCCATCTTGTTCCAGGAACAAAACCTGTCCTCTTTTAATCACTAGGAGGATTCTTTCTTCAGCTAAAATGCCTTGGCAGATGTGACAACACCTGCCCGGCATGCCCATGAGTGGAAGTTGGCACCGAGAGCACCCGATGGGCCAAACTGAACATGTAGGAGAAAGAAACAATGAGTGCTCCGAGGAGCAGAGTGCTCTTAGGAGAGCTGGGATCACCACCCACCCTGCCAGCTTTAGAGGATGGAGTTAGAGTAAAGCCCTTTAGAGCACTAACAGAAATACCCTGGTCAAGGGCAATGAGAATGACACTTTATTCAGTTATTTCTGTTCACTGCCTCACTACCTAAGAAGCAGGTGGTCAACCTGTTGCTTTCCTATTAGTTATGACCCAGGAATTTGAAATACATCAGAAAGCACGAGCCTCAAGAATTAGCAAAACAATGCCTTGTAAAAAAAGGAGAATTAGCAGATAATGGCTGAAGAGTGGGCTGTATATTTCACAGTTTGTAGTCAGGTTCCACATTTTCATCTAAATTTTAATTTTGCACACAGCAGTTTTCTGACTTCACTTCTTTAAAGAGCAATTTTCCAACACTATAAAAGCACTTGCTACATTGCATCCCATTTATTAATTATAAGGCTTTGCCATCAGCCATAAAAAACACTTTTGTGCTACCCAGTCTACTGGGTGATGTCAGACAAGTCTCTTCCCCATCCCATGCCTGATTTTCCTGTCTGTAAAACCAATAAGGAAAAGTAAAAATAATCAAACCAACAGCTTCTGAAACATATTTAAGATCCAGCATTTTTCTTTCTGCCTGTAATTAAGTAATGTGATCTGTGTGAACAAGCCATTTCTAATTTACATTTACCTTTACCTTGGCATGGAGAGAGACCACAGCTTACCTAGATAGTGATACTGTCTGTACACCCCAAAGCATACGGGATTGTTACCTGCCTTATCATGGTTCTAGTGGGAACAATTCTATTTTTGCCACATAGTCATGGAAAAGTTCTGCCTGTGCATACAAGTGTTAAGAATACAGTTCCTAGGTAAGAATGCAGCTACCTGGCACAAGTATTCTTCCTTTGTCCTTTAGATAAGAGGCACGTGGTGCCAGGAGTTACACAGAACCCTGCAACACCTTCTCTGCTTTTCCTCCTGCACTATCTCCAGTATCATTTCTTCATGGTCCTGTCCCTTATTTCTGATTAGATCCACCCCTTGTTTTCAGGTTAATTGATATGTCTAGAAGTTAATTCCCTGCTCACCATGTTCTGTCAGGGGGGGCTTTAAATAACTACACAAAGCAGCTGCAGGGAATCTGGACAAAGCCAGGACACAACCCTCCAAAAATCCCCTACTGATAATTTTACCACTCCTACCTATTACGCCTTTTCTATGCAGTACCTTTTTTAATCCAGTAACTAATTTATTAGCCTGACAGACTGCACATCAGCACCAGGAATGTAAAAACCCTGCAGGTGGAAGAGACCTTAATTGTTACTACGCTGACCTCACATTCCCTTCCCCTGAGGAGAACCACTGTGAGAGGTGCAGCTTCAGAGAGGCTGTTCTGACCTCTCAATGCAGTTTCTAATTTGGTCTGCCAAGGATTTTTTTCAGCCAACTTGACCATGAGAAGTCAGCGCTCAAAAATAAGCCCACTGCTAAAGAGATGCGAATCGAGTGACTTGAGACTTATTTGGGGAAGCAGAGAGGAAAGAGATGCAACAGTCATGAAGCAAGAGGATGGAAACTTAGGTGCAGTTAGCTGTTCCCCAAGGAAGTATCAGTAGGAGGGTGAGATGGCTTCTTCTTCCTTTGTTTAGGCCTGTGGAGTCATTGCTGCAGCCGACACTTAGCGTAGATCACTTTTATGGCTGCTCCCTGACTCGTGCCTGGCTGCTGCAGCTTTTATCTCAAACCCAAGGCACCAGAGAGCTATTGATCACCTCAGTATCCGTTAGTGAAGCTCAGCACAGTCAATTCCTTTCGTTTATTTTTAGCTGCATTATTTCCCAGGGGGTTTACTGCATGTGGAAACAACACATAGAAGGGGCATCGATAAATACCTACACAGGCCTTCTTTGTTTTCTTCTTTAAATGCAATCTATTTTTACCAGCACTTTGGGGAGCACCAAGTTAACAATTTAATGTCATAAGACAACCGTGCAGGAAGTATGCAGAGCTGTGATGCCCTAAGTTAGCACAGAAAATAACTACAATAAGAAAATATAGGAAATGAGTAATTCTATCAAAGAAAAAAAAAAGAAGAGTGACACTGCTAGTAAACACATTTTTAACTAAAACTACATATATACATCTTCACTGTATTGATTGTACCTTACTCCTTAAATGTCTTACTGTGAACTGATCAGATCCTTCAATGAAAATCATTAGTTTACCAGGAAGCTTCATTAATAATGTTTTTCTGTCATTTGCAACGTCATCCCTTATTTCTCACTGGAACAACAAGGGATTTTTTTCCTGTTTCTCATGAAGGGCTCCCTAATCCATCCTTATGCTGCAGTGATTTCTTACATGTAACAGAAACAAACACACAGAACACCCATCCCTCAAGTGGGTAAAAGAAAAAAAAAAAAAAACAAACAAGGCTAGACTGAATGAAGAAATAACAGAGAGCCATCTGAATTCACAAATGCATCTAAAATACAGAGTTAAATGCAAGATCAGGGTCTGGTTTCATTGCTCTAAAATGGCTTTGTCATGGGTTAAAATTTCAGAAGAGCCACTTCAACTTTTACCTGATTATGCATCTGGCACGGATTACTGCAGTCAGCATGGCTACACTGATGTTAAGCCTGGGGTAAGTGAGAAGAGCAAGATCAAGCACTTGGGAACAACAGGACTTTATTATGACACTGCCTCAGCTCTATTATTACTTAGCTAGAAAAGCTCAGTTAGCCCTAGATCTGTGCTCCAGTCATTGTCCACTTACAGTGTTGTACCTCATTTCATTGCCTAATCTCTTCAGAAAGGGAACAAGCATTCACTGAGAGAATATTGGTGGATATAGTGCAATACCACCTTAAAGGTGGTAAAAAAAAAATCACTAATTTCACTATCAGATTTCAGTGAACGCAGCACAGTGATGGAGTCAGCACAAGCTTGACCTTTGTATAATCACCCTTGAAAAGATGCATGAAGTCTGACACGAGCAGCCAGCTTTTGTGATTCTCAGATCACTTCTAAAAGCTCCAAGTTCTCATTTGAGCTAGGCTGAGAATGAAGGAAATCAGAAAACTCTCCCCCATCAAGTCTCTTTTTCTGCTTTCATCTGTGGTTATGTCCTTCCTACCTGTTCAGGTATTAGCAGAAGTCTGGTGTGATCAAAAATCCTTGCTGGGTTTGAAATTCAATGTCAGTGGGTAATTTGCCTTCCTTGGCATTACCTAGCTAAGAAAATATTATTTAGGGAAAGACATATTTTCCTTGGGTCTGATTCTGAGACTTTTTTGCTAACTAGTACCTGTCCTTGTGAAATACACTGGTACTCAACAAACTGATGATTTCAGCAGCTGTCCATGAATTCCAGCAGCCACACTTAACTCACGGCTCTGACAAATGGCTCTGGGAGAGCAGTCACACAGAACTTCTATCCCCATAAACTGGAGGGTTTTTTAGACAGGAACTCCCCAAAACCAACTCCAGTTCATCTCTGGAGGCATTTCTCTGTCTCTGGGTGAACAAACCCAACGCACACATTCCTGCTTACAGCCAGGAGTAACAGTTTTTCCTCTTTGGAAAAGAGTGTATCCCACAAGAGCTGTTGGAAAGCAGGTGCAGCTTTCTGTACCTGTGACAGCTCTTGCGACTTGGCAGAAGAGGCACAGGGGCAGTTTTCATTACCACAGATTTTACACGAGATACGGGTGAAAATTCGTTTTGTTTCAGGCACCCACTCAAGTAGAGTGCTGATCCATCAGAGAACTTTAAACTCTCTTCACACAATTACTGAAAGCAGCTTGAATCTGACTGTTCTGTTAAATAGGTTAGTCTCAAGTGGTATTCCTGGAACAAAAGCCTTTGAGTAAACAGCACACTTTTCTTCTCAAGTACATTCTATGGTTATAAAAAACACACTATTTTTTATTTTTACTGCCATAACAGCCAGTGTTAGCAGGTGCCTCAAGAAAGGAGATAAAACACTTTTTCCTATGCTAGTCTCATTATTATTACTATTCCTATTATCAAATTACATTTCTCTAAGAGCTCTCTGTATTATTACTAGAATTTATTTATAGCTCAAACGAACTAGCACTTGAAGAGCTGCAAAGGGGGTTCATTTGTGACAGAGAAGTGCGTCCCTTCCTTTTCAAGGCCAGCTGCTCTCACTGCGAGCTTTCAGTCACGGTCTGCGCTCGCAAACCGGGCAATTACTATTTTAAGAAACTGTAAGTTCTTAAAATAATTAACACTTCTTGAGCGCTTCGCTCCTCACGTTTTACGTAAGGCAGGGGGAGAAAAACTTCCAACGCGTCTGGTGCAGCCGCATCCCGCATCCAGAGGCGATCCCCTTCCCGCTGCTGCGCGGCCCCGCAGCCCCGTCCCTCGGCTCCTCGGGGCTCCCGCAGCCTCATCCCTGCTGTCCCTCGGCTCCGTCCCTGCCGCTCCCCGGCTCCCCCGGGGCCGCCCCGCAGCAGCCGCCGCNGGGCTCCGGTCCAGCCCCGCGGAGCTCCGTTCCCGGGACGTGCCCGAGCCCCTCGCCGGGAGGGACACCCCGGGAGCGCGGGGGAGCCGGGCAGCCCGGCGTGCCCGGGCTTACGCGGTGCTCCGCGCAGAGAAGCGCACCGAGACCCCGGGGAATCGCTTTCCCACCAAGCAATTCCTACTTCGCTCAAGTTTCCAGCACTTTCCGCCCACAGCCGCCGCGCTGGCGGGTCAGAGGGCTGTAATCCCCCGAGGAACGGGCTGTACTCCCCAAAAGCCGGAGAACCTGACACGAAAGGGTCATTCCTCAGGGCCCCGGCAAAACGCCGGCCGCTCTCCCCTCCGCGCCTCTCCTTCCATGGACATATTTGGACTGAGATGCGACTTTTCCCTGAGCGTGCTTCGGCACAAAACCGGAGCGGCAGCTGCCGGGGAGTTTGGGACCAGGGAAAATAAAACGGGGAAAGAATAAAAAAAGTCAGAGTCCGTGGTGGCTCGCTCCTTTTATAAAGGCATTCACCGCTTGGGCAGCTCACAGCCGAAAAATAAATCAGGTTCGCTCTCCCCTGGCAGGCCGGGCGGACTTGACCAACTTTAAATAAACATTACAGGGCCGAGGTATCAAATGATTTAATGCACAAAAAAGGGACTGCAGTGCGTCAGAGACAAAAGGCAGCTCCTGCCCTCACT
>VZRQ01002223.1:338292-380078 GCA_013397975.1 Machaerirhynchus nigripectus
CAGCCCCGCCCGCCCTACCTGCGGCGCTGCCCGCGGGCGGGGGTCGCTCCAGGTCGTGGTGCGGCTGTTGTGATCCACGAAGAAGGGCCAGCCGGTCTGCGGGTCGATCTTGATCTCCCAGCCGGGGGGCAGCGGCTCGGCGCTGCCCTCCATCTGCGGCGGCGGCGGGGTCTGCGCGGCGGCGCTCATGGCGGGCCGGGCGGGCNGGAGGAGCCGCCGGCTGGAAACTTCTGGCTGTGTCCAGCGCGGCTCGGCAGACCCCCGGGGTACCGGGAAGGGCTCGCTGGGAACGCCCCGGGCCCGCGGGCGTCCCCGGGACGGCGTGGCCGGCTCTCTGTGCAGGGAGGGCGGGGCTGCTCGCCACGGGCACCGCGGGGTGAACGTACCGGCCGGAGCTGCCCTCCTGCTCCGGCCGGTCCCTGCCGCGCCCCCGAGCCCGTCCTTGGGGAGCCCGCAGCCCTCCGGCACTCCCGCAGGGCAGCTCCGACCTTCTGCCCCGTGCAGTGAGAGAAAGCTCAAAGCTCCTCCCCAAAACTCCCTGCCCTGTGACTGATAATTCGAGGTTGTAGTTGATAAACAACAAAAATAATGCTTCTCAAGTGAGGGTGTGGGCAGGCGTTGTTCTCCAGATTCAACTGGCTTGAACTTTTCTCAGCACTTTGCAAATGCGTGTCTCAGTCCTCAGTTTCACTTAGAAATACACCTGAAGGCAAAGAGTGTGTCTGTGAGGTTTAGAGCAGTGGCTTTCTCATGGGTGCTCTATCAGCGTGTCATGCACTCAGTGAGTTTGGTTTGAGGTAAGTGTACTTCACAATTACACCACTTGTAGTCATCTGACAGTCACAGGAGCAGCCACAGATGCCTGTTGATAGTTAATCCAAGGAGAAGAGAGAACGAACAGTGTCCCTCAAATGCAGAAGTTACCTTCTGCAAAGCTATTTGCTTAGAGGAATTCAAAGTATGAATCCCTCGGAGATAGGTGCTCATTACTGAACTATCTCTTATTTCAAAAAGACCCCTGCCTCTTCACGCCCCTGAGCACAGACAGGGTCTCCTCCTGCTCACGGCAGGATCAAAGGTCTCCTGATACTGCTTGACACGGATGGCCATTCATCTTTTGACAGGGGGTTTTGTTTATCACACTGACAAACAAAATAATTGCTGAGACTTGCTCCTTCATTCCTGCAGCTCTTCCATCCTGCATGTCCCTTGCTGTCAGAACCACAGTGCTCCATCACAGACCCGTTTTTCTGTCCTCGCTGTTGTGAGCCTTTGACTCCTAAGTATTAGAAATGGATAATTTCTTCCCAGAGCATTTACTTGCAGAAGTCTGTATTGCCATCACCTTTTCTGACTCACATATTTTCTAAGCAACAAATCATACACCTTGCTCATCTCATATCAGTCGTGAACTGTGGTGCACGTCCCTAGACGTTTCCTACCTCTGCTGCCTCTCATGCTCTCTCAAAGGCATGAAACCTCTGCTCAGCCTCACCAATGTCAGCAGTAGCCTCAAAAGGCATAATATCAGCGATTTATTCTGCTCCCAATCTGCAGAGGAATTTCACTCTCAGTTTTGCAACAGAAAGGCACACTTAGACCATATGTTCCCCGCAGCATATGCCAGAGTCTCCTCCAAATCAACAAAAGCAGCTGATTCAGACACAGGGGACACAGATGTTAAAAAGGTCCTGCAGGAAAATTAGTCTTGTAAGTTGAGGAAGTGATACAGATGGGGTTTGTAGCTGAGAGAATGTAAACAGAGGCATGAAAAATGGGGGGTCTTTTATTTTGCCACAGCTGGCAGCCAACCATATACTCAGCAGAGCTAATGAATAAGGTCAGCAAGTAGGTGAAAAATAATTGAAAGGAAATATCAAAGGGATATCTAACTTCAGCTAGACATCTTTGTGGGGGCATACCCTGCTAAGAAACAGAGGGGACTGCATTTCACAGAAATTATCATGGGTGAGTGATTCAGGATTCACTTGAGCTGCTTCAGCATCGACAAGCATCCAGCTGGAGAGAGAACAGTCTGGGCTGACAAGGAAAAGCCTTTTAGTGATTGAATTTAGTTGGCAAGAGATCATGTTTTTTCTGTTAATTAAATTGTCTTTCTTGACAGGTAGGATTTAGCCTGGTTTCCTGTGCAGGTGAAAGCACTGCCAGCAAGGCAGGTTACACAGGATATCTGTACAGGGATTCACTGTCTATTCTCTGGTGCTGGGGTGTCGCGGTGCCGTAGCTGTGACCCTGAGGCAATGTGGCTTCTAGTTCATATTGTCATTAGCCATCCTTCACATCAGAATGACTTATGAAAATGTTTATGTAGGCAATACTGCCAAGCAAAAATCTTGGCTTCAGGAAAATCTGTTATTAAGATAAGTGAGTCTCTGTAATGTCTGGCTAATCTCAGATGAGACTCCAGGCTCAACGTCTATATGTTCTATTTCAGAAGGGAAAACACTCAAGAAGCATGTGCTACTTTTTATGTTCTTCATGTAATTGCAAACACAGCACTCCTGACTTGTCCAGGTTCCTATTTGCACAAAGTTTCACACACCCAGGAGTACCAAACTCAACATTTGCTCCAGGGTGTTCCACTACAACTAGAAATGGTAGAATTGTAGTTACCAGAGTTGATTCGCTCTACAGGATCTTCCACGTTTCCTTGTCTTGAATGTGGGTGCAGAGAGCTCCCTCCCAGATGCACAGCAGCTCTAGCTCAGGCTGTACAGTGCAGCACTGTTGTAATGGAATTGTTATTCACTGCATTAATCAAGCAGATATCTCCGGTGGGTCGGGAAACAACACGTCCTGCAGTAAGATCTAAATTGGCTTTCTACCTCCTGAGTACCTGCAGCTCTTTCACAGGTCACCTGAAAGAAAAGGCTCTGTTAACAAGCACTGGGAGTTCAAGTGTTTGTTCTGGATCAGTTATTGCAGAGAGCTGTCACTGGTGACCCTGGGTGAGTGATGTGTCTGGCACGTGTCGAGCGCTGTGTTCCGAAGCAGGCTCTGGTCCAAGTTCTCTGCTGGATGCACTTAAGATTGAGTCATATGAACGCTCTGTTAATAAATGCAACAAACACAGACTTTCCTAATCTTCGGATTCAAGAGACATGATGAATTTGACCAGCACAATTTCCATCACTTGCTGTTTCACCCAGAGTATCACTGAATAGCCCAGGTCTTCACTGATGGTATTTTGAATATCCTGCTCCAGATGTACCAACCGTTTCAGCTAAAAGCAAAAAGGTCTCACCTGTGAATTACTATAACCAGAGCTCTACAGATGGTTGGCTTCATGGTTTGTTCAGAATCATGGAGTTGTTTGTTGGGCCACTGATACAACTGGGCCCTGCCTTTAAGAAAGTTAAAGATGCAAAGTGATTGATAACCTTGTTCTAATCTGCCATTTATGCCACAGACCTCTTCAGACTCGATTTCCAGTGTTTGGTACATGATTTAGTGTGACTGATGGTGAAGTAGAGAGCAGAAGTAGGTGGATGAAGCCATCCACAAATGGTCTGATCTCACTGTGACTGCTGCATGGTGACATTGTTTGGTTCTTAGAGCTTGATCATGCCATCTGCTTATTGGAGTCACAGTAGCAGGCAAATCATTTGATAGATAAATATGTTTCCTATGAACTTTAATAGAAAATTCAAAATATTAATGAGAAAATAGAGTGCTAAGTGTACTGTTTAAATGGAGAAAAGCTTGTTAATGTACATTGCAATCACACTGCAACTACACTAAAGCTGGGCATTTGCAAAGCACATACTCAGATTTCAAAATTTTAGATTTTTTGAACCTGGAAAAGATTGCAGGAGCTAATTCCAGCACAATTTTTACTTTCTTTTCCCTTTTTATTTCCACCTGGAATGCAATTTGTCATCATTCAGGGAGCAAATCTGGCTGTGAACACGGCAAAACCAGCTTTAACTTCTGTGACCTGTATGCAGCAAAAGCAAAATTCAATTCCAAACGCAGGCAGCAGAAGACAACTTGAATGTTTAGAGCTACTCACTCTCTCAATATGTCATGAGTGGCATGTGTAAGGCAAATGAATATTTCCAGAATAGGCTTTATTGGCTGCTCATTCCCTGTTCTGCCTGTGTCAGTCAGGCAGAAGCCCATGGAGGCAGCTCTTTGGTTTAGGAGGTGCCTGGGCCTACCCAGGGAGCAGAATTTTGTCTTCCTTAGAAATCAGGAGGATGAACGAGTCAGTCGGAGCCGGCTGCTTTCACTGCCACAGTGGCCAGCACCCATTAGAATTGAGAGGCTCCCACCTAGTGGATAATCTGCCCTGCTGTACTCCGGGCTGCCGTGACCCAAATGTGCTTTGGAACATCTGGGTTATTTTTCCAAAGTTTACTGGCAAACCTCGGTGCAAAACAGAATCATTTCCAGAGCTAAGGATGCCCAATAGCAGACACAGTCCAGAGTCTGGAAAAAACAACTGAAAAGGGAGCTTAAAAACCCTCTTCCATGAGCAAATTGATCCTTTTATGAGCAGCATGTGGCACATGTGGAGGCAGAAGTATTTCTCCAGTTTCTGTGGGCACTGCAGCTGATCCAGTTATATTGGTGCTCTGTCCCTAATCATCCCTTCCAAATACTTTTATTCCCTTGAATCGAAGAAGCAGATGCAGAGCTGATAGCATCTCTGGCTCTATCCCTCACACAGTGGAGTCTCAAAGGAGGCAACAGACTGAAAGGAAAGAGAAACAAATGCATGTCCTTTAGTCTCTGCTCCTTCTGGCTCTCCTTGGAGCAGCGTCTGCCTGGGAATTCAGCTTTGGAAGTGCTAGCGTTTCCTAGCCATACAAAGAGCTCTTTGGGTCTGTGCCAGGAATGTAACCCCTCCACTTCTTAGGAGCGTCGTTGGCTGCTCAAGGCCGGCTCGCTGATAAGAGCAGTTGAGAAGGGTTGGAAGGAGCATTAGTGCCTCCCCTCCTTTCTCCTGGAGCTATTTCCTGCTGAGCTCTCACCCCAGGCCCCCTCCAAAGATATCCCACAGCTGCAGTGCCATTTTTACTGTTTGCCTACCTAGGAAATCCATCATGAGGGGCTGGACAGCTGTATCAGCAGGATGGGCAGATGTGAGGGGAGGGTTTCTGGACAGTGTTACTCGTCACTGGATCAAGTATCTGATCCACGTAGGCATTTACACATCCACTCAATGCTGCAAACAAGTCAGAAAAACTAAAAGAAAAAACCTGAAAACTAAAATTTCCTGGGTGGCACAGAAACCACACGTTCCTTTAATGGAGAGTGTCAGCGTGTCTCTGCTGAAATTTGAACCAGCCAAGAACTCAGCACAAATCTTCACTTGCACAATAACCTTCGGGAGATGGAGTTATAAACAAAACCATGCTTGCAGGTATCCTCATGCAAAAGTGAGTTTTGCCATGGTGAATTTTAATACACAGTCTTCAGCAGCAAAGAAATCCAACTGGAAAATCTTAGTCTGCATATTCCTGATAAAAACAAAACAGTGGCCAGAGGAGGCATTTATAAAAGGCTACTTATTATAATAATTTCCTCTAATTTCCTTGCTAACTGAGTTGAGTACAAATCCCATCTCTAGCAGTGGCTCTGACTGGTGTTAAGGGGGTGGTTTATGTTGGGTTGGATGGCTCAGTGATTCCTGCAGCAGGGCCACAGAGGGAACAACCTGCAGGTCAAACTGGAGTGTCACTAACTTCCTTCTTAAATTAGAGCTGAGAACTGTAATCTGCAGCTTCTGATCACATTTTATCTTCTTCTGCCATCCCTGCTCGAGGGTCACCTGGTAGGGCAGAGGGGTAGGAAACTGGGGACTCCACTTCTGCTCCAGGGGCTGAGTCACAACTGCACTTCCAGAGACTCACAGGAAGACAAACCTGGATAATGCATAAAACCTGGAGTTCAGGGCAGCTGTAGGGAAATGCTTTCCAAATGTAATCAATTTTCTGAAACAGAAGATTAGGTGATGCTTATCTGCGTTTACAGAACTGCAATTTTGGTCTGTAGTAGCTAAAAGGATTTTTTTCAATCTTTGGCTCATTTTACCCAGAACAAAGCTGTTTTCCTTTTCCACTGTTTATATTTCTAAATAGTCCAGGGCACTGGAAAACTGGATATTTGTTTTTAAGTGCATATTGCAAATTTTCTCGTATCTTTCTAGTCTCATATTTTGTTTTATTTTATTTTTTGGCGGAACATCATCTATTCTGTGGTTTAAGTATCAACTCTATTAGGAAAAAAAAATACAGATGGTGCAAAACACAAAAACAGTGGCTCTGATTTCCAGAGGGTTATAGTGGCATGGAAAGATCCTTCTAAGCTTTGGGACAGCACAACTCTCCTTGCGTTCCCAGGTGCTGGGAATGTGGCCTGGCAGTTAAATGGAGCAGATCTCTTCCACTCTTCAGCACATCCTGAGTTGCCAAAATAGTCTGCCTTGGCAAGGTGAGACAGCCAGAGCAGTTTGAGAAGCAGCAGAGTGCTGCCCTGGTTTCTTCCTCCATCCCACAAAACCTTAGGAGATTTTTCAATTGTCAGGGTTCTTCACCGAGAAGGAAAAATCTTTGCTTTTTTTGTCTTTGTGTAGAAAAATTAAAATATCATCACGGAACAATCCCATGCTTAGGGCGGGCACTGGGTTGTGGCTCTTACCCAGATCAGAGGCTTTAACCTTTATTTCTTGCAGCCCAGTTCAGCTCTATACCACAAATCACTGCATGTGGAGTTTTTTGTCTTTTGTCTGAGAATTTTACTGGCTCCATATCTGTGTTTCTTGAAGTCCATCCTGCATTAGGTACAAATTTTTGCTTTGAGAATTCTGTTTTAAGCCTTTACCCTGCGCCGCTTTAATCAACGGGAGCAGAACCGAGTTCTGAGACTGAAGTTCTCTGTGTTTCACCACGGTATTTTAGCTCCACATCTTCACTGGGAGCAATGCCAAGCCTGAACATCCAGGAGGAACTTGCAAGAGAGGGAACTGAGCAGTCTGCAGTAATATCAAGCAGGCAGCAAGACTCAGCAGAGCAATAAACAGATTAAAAGAAAGACTCTTGCATGACTGAGCCCTTGCACTGAACACACCGTGTGGGATGCTGTGATCTGATAGTGTCTAGACAACGATATCCTACATCATTTTCTTTCTCCTCTAACGTGAATGCAGCCAGAACATTTCCCAAAAGAAAATACATGAAGAGAATTTCAGGTTGCAGGTTTACACCCTCACTAGTCAAACATCCAGGTGACTTTTGCACAGAATCCCCACCCTGCTTTTACAATACACATTTATCTGTGCACATGGCTCTCCTTTTTCTTGTTCCAGGGCTAAAGTCTTAGAAACAAAACCTTTGTAAGAGGTTGTGCGAGGTTGTGCATTCATAATACGGTGCATTAATGTGTCAGTAAATTATGTTTTAATGTACAATCAATGAGAGCATTCTTGTTCATCATTATTTATCATAATTAAAGAGTAATTACATTGAGTGATTATGAAGTATGCATAATGGACAGAAACACATTTGGAAAACAAATAGGTTTGGAATAACATCTCTTTTGGTTCTGAACAGGCAAATAAAGACATGTCTTATACAGTTCTGCTTCATGGTTTTGGTATAACAAACTCTTGAACTGCAAGAATCAAAGTCTGGGGTAATTGTGATAAGCAGATGTCTCCTGTTAAGATGTCCAGGGAGTCACATTCTCTTGGATTATTTTTGTTTGGTTTAATGACAGAAATAGAGGCTGTGAAATTTCTGGCTTTTGGAAGCAGCTCCAGTCAAGCCGGAGGTACAGCCTTCAAAGTTTCTTTTTGTGAACCTCAGGAAAGCAACACTGCATCAGTTTGTTTGTGTATTTAACTCCCTGGTTTTGCCAGACCACATTTTGCTGCAGTTAGCCCTGGGGGATCCCATCCAACGCTTTTTCAGAGTTTAGGCTACGATCAAAGGGGAGCAGTGTGACACAACAGAACGTTTTCTTGTATTTTAGAATACATGTGTCTTTTCTTGCTGCAAACAAGGAAGCTGACAGATGACAAATTCTGGATGGCATTTGGACTAAACTTCCAGTAGACTGGCAGCGCCTTTATGTTTATTTTTGGTGGAATGACCTTTCCATGTGTAAAGGCTCTAGATGCTTCCTGATTAAGTTATACTTCCACATGAGAAACTTCCAGCTCGGAGCAATAAGGTGGGAGTAGCTGGTGAAGAAATCTTTTGTTTTCTCACAGCCTCGTGCTGAAATTTTAAGAAAAAGGTGTTTCCCTGAAACATAATGCTGTAATGAAATGTGCTTTTTCTTGGATTTTTTTTTTGGTTGCTGTCAGTTACTGCAACCAGATTTTTAGAAGACTTGATGGGCTTTATGAGCTATGTGAAAAAAGAGAAATGACCCTTCTGGTTTTGACCTACAGGTAAGATTTCTTCCTCTTAGTAAAAGGTAACTGATATTAAAATAAAAGAGCATTTTGACGCAGCAAACTGATCCTTCTTCACGTTTTCCCATTTCTAAAAGTTTTAATTTGAAAATTTGAAATTGAATTTGACAATTCCTTTTCCATTTACTTATGAATTATTATTTAATAAGTTTACTTTGCTCAGCTCCCATCCTGACCCAGGTCTGGTTTCCTACCTGTTTGCTGTGAGAGAAAAGCTTTGGCTATGTCTGTCTCTGTGTGTGTGTGCGTGTGCTTAGCAGCTGCAAAATTCAAATAGCTCAGACTATTAGCCCTGTCTCCTTGTAAATGTCAACCTTCCAGCTAAGTCAGGTAAAACTAAATATGTTCCATTTAAATGTGGCATTAGGTTTTGGGGGGAGAATACACATATAATATAAATAACAACAAAAAAAATCAAGGTCAGGAGTGGAAAGCATGTTTTCAGGACATGGTTTAAGTTCAGGCTCCTTTCCTGGTTGTATTCTATAATTCTGTGCTGCTTCCAGTTAGCTCACAAGAATCTGACCAGTGTGACCAAGGGCTGGGTCGCAGTTGTGAGGAGACCTCCAAATTTTGCCCCAGGTATTTCTGTTACACATCTGGAAGCGCCCATTTGAAGAGTTATTTTAAGTCTCACTGCACCTGCTGCTCTTCAGAAGGATAATTTGATCCGTAAAGAAAGAAAAATCAAAGCAATTAGATTTAAAAGAGGCTGAATATCAAGAATAATCCTCTTGCTATTGAAGTAAAGATGATGAAGAGCAAGAAAAGATTGAATTTAAGTCCAGTTTCCTTCTGCCTGCTTCCCATCAGGGCTCTGACTTCACTGTCCCACCCACTGTGCTACCTCCCAGTTAGACCTACAGTACCCTGCGCTAATGAGAAGGAACTCAAACCTTTCTTGTGTCGTGATTTTCTTCATAAGTCTGTAAAATGTGGGTTCTGTAGGGAAAAAAATTAAAAGTGCCTTGATTTTAGAGGTGAGGTGAAGACATGTCAGCAAACCATCTCTGCAAGGTTTCACTGCCACAGCAGAGCTGCCAGCAGAGCTTGGAATTAAGAGTAAGGTATGCAAGCTAACAATTTCCACTAGATAAGCTGCTCTGACAAAGAGACAAATCAGGAGGCAAGTCCAAAACCTTTGCTAGGGTCACTACTCAGTGAAAACTGTAACATTGTTGTAGCATCTGGGCAGCTCTCTGGGCTCAGCCGTCCAGCCAGGTTTTTACCCACCCAACAGAGCCCCTGTCCAAGCCATGCACAGCCAGTTTCTCCAGGAGGATGCTGTGGGAAATGGTGTTAAACTCTTTACTGAAGTCCAGATAGACACATCCACAGCCTTTCCTCATCCACCAGCTGCGTCTCTCCGTCATAGATCAGGTTGGTCAAGCAGGTTTGGCCTTTTCCTAAACTCAGGTTGGCTGGGTCTGATCCCCCCATTGTCAATAAAGGTACTTTTTAATGAGAAAACACAATTGAACAGTGGAGTTTTTTTCCAGAGAATTTCTCCTGGGATCAGTGTTATCCAACACTCGGAATACTGCAAATCTGAAACCCAGTAGAGAAACTTCACTCTCAGTATACACTTGGAGAAGATTCAGCCCGTGTCTAATTGCTTTATAAAGGGCTTCGCTCCTTGGATATTGCTGAAACTAAATTTATACCCACTTTTTGCAGGGACCTTGAATATCTCTGAAACTGAAACAAACCTAAGTTTAATTTTTTTTTTTTAATTTTTTTATTTTTATTGCTGCATTAGACAAAAAAAACACTGCCAGGGGCTCGGCAGTTCAGGCAGTGCTGCACATACTGACGCTGGTCAGTTCTGGGTGCCACGACACCATTCTGTCTCACAGCACCTCACCAGTCCTGCTGCATCATTTCCTGGAGCTGCAAGCACTGGAAAATATCACAACACTCAGAGAATTCCTGGGATTTACTGCCCATAGACCAAACGTGTGAAATAAACAACAAAGTGTTTGATCCCTGCGGGACACGCAGATTCCTTGCCTGCAGATCTCTAGCTATTCAAAATCCATGCTTGGAGTATCCCACTAATTCCTTATATATTCAAATTTCTGTGTTTTTAATAAATTTTTTAAAGTTACTTAAGCCACCTCTCTGCATCCATGTGCTAGAACAACTTCTTCCAGAAATATGTGCCTGGCAACAGTCTTGCATGTTTAAGTTAAAGAGACGAAAACACTACTGTGAGAGCAGCAGGCATGAAAATATCGAGTTTGATAACTATACACGCAGTTTTCTCCATGATATTACTATTTTGGAAGGAGGGGGGGCGGGCGTATTTAAGAGTACTTGAATATTCAGTATATGTACAAATTGAATTTCTTCCAGAGTGAGAGTGCCGTGATTCTTCTGCGGGAACTGCATGTGAGGATGCTCATCCTCTGCCCGTGCACAGCTATCCTGATCCATTTCCTCACTGACAGTTCCTAACTTGGCTTCTCTCGGAGGGTCCCCTGAGCATCTCTTAATCCTTGCAGTGAACTCCTACGGTGCCTATGCACAGCCAGGCCGTGGTGGTACATACGCATGTATGCGCGTGGCACATGAAATCAGGATATATTCTTGGGAATCAAAGGATCAGAGTGGTTTGGGCTGGAAGGGACATTAAAGACCATCTAATCCCAACCTCCTGCCATGGGCAGGAACTCTTTCCACTAGGCCAGCTCGCTCCAAGCCCCATCCAGCCGGGCCATCCTTTTCCAGAGGATGACGCTCGCCGCACTGACACATCCCAGCGTAACTCAGCCCCTCCCGGCCGGCACAGGCCATGCGGAATGGCCGGGATGAGCCTCGGGGCGCAGCGGATCGCGGCGTTTGTCCTCCCGCACACGGTGACACCGCGCTCCAGCGCAGCCTTGGAACCTCCGTCCCACTCCGCGAGGCCGGGGCTCGGCCCCGGGTTGGAGCTGGGATTAGGGCCGGGACCGGGATCGGGATCAGGATCGGGACGAAGCGAATCTTCCCGGGCTGCCGACGGCCAATCGCGGCCGCCCGGGCGCGCCCCCGCGGCGCCGCCGCCGATGGGCATGCCGGGAGCTGTAGTTCCCTCCCTGAGACGCCGCCGTTCTGTGCTGGGCAGGGCGAACTGCGACTCCCAGCAGCCCGCGGGGTCCCGCCGCGCCGTGCGCGGCCGTGCCTACGATCCCCATCGCGCCCCGCGGGGCCTGGAAGGAGAAGCGGGTCCGGGAGCGCGCGGGGCGGCGCCTGCGCAAAGCGCGGCTTCCTGAGCGTCTGGTGGCNGGAGGGGGCGGCGGGGTGGGCAGCGGGCCCGGGGCGGAGCGGGGCGGGGGCAGGGATGCGCTCCCGGGGAGCGGGGCCGGGGCCTCGAGGGGTGCCGGGGGAGCGGAGGGGGCTGAGCAGGACAGAGCGTGTGCGGTAGGGCCGGGAGCGGGGTCCGGGCAGGGGGAGCGGGAGAGGAGCGGGAGGGGAGCGCGGCGGCCCCCAGGGAGATTGCGCTGCACCGATCCAGGGAAAACACGGGCGAAATGGAGCTGGAGCCGGCGTGTAACGGGGTCCATCGCCGGAGCCTCCAGGGTCCGTCCCCGGAGGTTTGGGGGTGCAGGCGGGGGTCCCAAGCCTTCCCCGGGGGGCACAGGCCGCCCCCGGGCCCCCCCTGCACGGCGGTCCCGGCGCTGGGAAAGTTCTTTGTGCTCTCTCGGCGCTGGGTGGGATGGGGAGCGCCGGGAAACCGGGAGGGATCGCTTTTCCCTCCAGCGTGTCACGGTGTGGTTCAGTAACAGGGTATCGGGCCCAGCAGAAAGAAATAACTGTGTGTTGGCCGTGTCTCTCCGGGCTATTAAGTCACTTGGTGGCTGTCATCCGTTTTCTGTTTAAAAATACAAATTCGAGCATTTTGGGCTTGCTGTAGAATTCTTTTCAGCTTTGCAGAGATGGTTTTGATGAATTTTCTTTGTCCTGTTGCCTTAGACGGGGGAGGCTCGCACTTGTGGTTGGGCACTTGAGAGCAGGGATTTTGTGCTGCTGCTGATTTTTACCAGTTCCCAGATTTCCAGTTCAGCTGCCAGAGGGTGTTTCGGGCTCTGTGAGCGGTGCAGAGTTCGGGCTGTCCCTGGGAGAAAGGCAGTCTCATGCTCGGGCTGCCCGGATGACAAACACAGCTCAGGACAGTGCAAATGAAATCTTTGTCTATTTAGCTTTTGGGACAGTAGCCTTCAGAAAAGCTCTCCAAGATAGTCTGGACTGAAAGCCACTCTAAAGAAGCTACTGAATCAGAGTAAAATGTCTCATAATTCTGTTCTCACTACCAAAATGATGACTTGGCATTTAAGGCTTCTCAAGGCAATTTGTGATTTTTTTCTCCTATGTCTGCAGAAGTTCCTTTAACTCGTTTATAGTGTAGTATAAGTTCTTAGTCCTCGCTCCGTGAGATGCGTAGTTTAAATAAGCATATCTGAAATGCTTTTTGTGTTGATTACCCAAATGATCTGAGTTTGCTTGGCCCTGAGAGTGGACCTAGGTTTGAGTGTTGTTTTNGGGACCTGGCGCGGGGGCGACGCGGAGCGGGGGGAGCCGGGGCCGCCCGCACCCTCCTCACCTTCCCTTCGCCTCCGTGCGCCGCCGAGCCCCTCCGGCGCTGCCCCCGGGCGCGGCTGCGGAGAGCGGCGCTCGCCCACCATCATGGAAGACGACGGGCAGCCCAGGACCCTGTGAGTGGGGAGGGGGCGGCGGGGTGGGCAGCGGGCCCGGGGCGGAGCGGGGCGGGGGCAGGGATGCGCTCCCGGGGAGCGGGGCCGGGGCCTCGAGGGGTGCCGGGGGAGCGGAGGGGGCTGAGCAGGACAGAGCGTGTGCGGTAGGGCCGGGAGCGGGGTCCGGGCAGGGGGAGCGGGAGAGGAGCGGGAGGGGAGCGCGGCGGCCCCCAGGGAGATTGCGCTGCACCGATCCAGGGAAAACACGGGCGAAATGGAGCTGGAGCCGGCGTGTAACGGGGTCCATCGCCGGAGCCTCCAGGGTCCGTCCCCGGAGGTTTGGGGGTGCAGGCGGGGGTCCCAAGCCTTCCCCGGGGGGCACAGGCCGCCCCCGGGCCCCCCCTGCACGGCGGTCCCGGCGCTGGGAAAGTTCTTTGTGCTCTCTCGGCCCTGGGTGGGATGGGGAGCGCCGGGAAACCGGGAGGGATCGCTTTTCCCTCCAGCGTGTCACGGTGTGGTTCAGTAACAGGGTATCGGGCCCAGCAGAAAGAAATAACTGTGTGTTGGCCGTGTCTCTCCGGGCTATTAAGTCACTTGGTGGCTGTCATCCGTTTTCTGTTTAAAAATACAAATTCGAGCATTTTGGGCTTGCTGTAGAATTCTTTTCAGCTTTGCAGAGATGGTTTTGATGAATTTTCTTTGTCCTGTTGCCTTAGACGGGGGAGGCTCGCACTTGTGGTTGGGCACTTGAGAGCAGGGATTTTGTGCTGCTGCTGATTTTTACCAGTTCCCAGATTTCCAGTTCAGCTGCCAGAGGGTGTTTCGGGCTCTGTGAGCGGTGCAGAGTTCGGGCTGTCCCTGGGAGAAAGGCAGTCTCATGCTCGGGCTGCCCGGATGACAAACACAGCTCAGGACAGTGCAAATGAAATCTTTGTCTATTTAGCTTTTGGGACAGTAGCCTTCAGAAAAGCTCTCCAAGATAGTCTGGACTGAAAGCCACTCTAAAGAAGCTACTGAATCAGAGTAAAATGTCTCATAATTCTGTTCTCACTACCAAAATGATGACTTGGCATTTAAGGCTTCTCAAGGCAATTTGTGATTTTTTTCTCCTATGTCTGCAGAAGTTCCTTTAACTCGTTTATAGTGTAGTATAAGTTCTTAGTCCTCGCTCCGTGAGATGCGTAGTTTAAATAAGCATATCTGAAATGCTTTTTGTGTTGATTACCCAAATGATCTGAGTTTGCTTGGCCCTGAGAGTGGACCTAGGTTTGAGTGTTGTTTTAGAATAGGAGGAGGGAAAAGGGCAGAGTCACACAGTGTTTTTTTCCGTTTAATTTTCAAGGTTCTTTTCTTCATGATTGTGTCTTTTTCTTTCTTTTTAATAACTGCTATATTCCCACTAAGTTTTAAAATGTTCTTTTAATGCTAACAAGTTTCAGTACCACATTGGCCATGGGATCTTCCCAGTAACACATCCATCAAGGATCTGACTTAGCCCACTTAGTCACTAACAAAAAAAAAAAAATTCCTACTAAGAGTTCTGAAATAGCGTCTCTGCAGCTGCCCCAAATGGTTTATTGCACACGTGTGACTGTTTCATTTGATAAACTAATAAACAGCATGTACGTTAATTTCCTAGTAGTTCTGTAGTAACCACAATCACAAAGGGTTAATTTCCTGTAATTATTTGTAGGCTTTTTGCATGGAATACAAAAATGCCACTGGAGTATTTTTTACATTTTACCTTCCTGTCCCTACTTTTTATCTGAAATGTCTTTAAATTTAGAATTGCAAGTTGTGTTTTAAAGATTATTATCCTGAGCAATGCTTTTCATATAGAGCAGTTGTGATCTCATAAATAAAACTCATTGTCCCCCAAGAACAACAAATAAAAATATTGTTGGTTGAACTTTTAAGTTTTCATTGTTTGGTTTATTTGGGGAGGGGGAGGGGAGAGAAAGTGAAGAACAAATTGTTTCAGTAGCTATTTGACCATGTGCAAAAGCACTTGATTGATAGTTTAAGCAGTACTTTATGAATGTCTTAGTTTTTCACCCCCGAAGGAATAAATGAAATCCAAAATCTGTAAATTAGGAAGGAATTTTCTTCTTTAGCAGTTGCTAGCCGGTTTTTTTTTACTTATAAAAGGCAAAACCTACTAACTACTGTTCACCCAATGTTTATGCCTGTCTTAAATAGCTCAGGAGTAAGGATTGTTTCAATTTCCAGTACATACAGGCTGTTATGTTGTTTCCAGTCATGAACCTCTAAGAATTCAGAGTATTTTCTGAAGCTTAATATAGAACACTGACAGCATTTGCATTTTTATTTCCTATATTTCTTAACTTTATAGAGGTGTGAAGAATAACCTTCCATATTTTCTGCCAGTTCAGGAAGGGGGGGCTTCTGGTGTGATTTTTACATGTAATTTTTTAGCTGGTCCTAAAATGAGCGGTGAGCTTCTGATTTTTTTTGTTCTGTTTTAATAGAACACTTGAAAGCTTTGTTTTCTGTGAGTACTGTTAGATTTCACAGGCTGTATCGAAGTCCTGCTTCTACTTTAAGGTGGAAACTAAACTATCAGAAACCTGATGTGTTGCTAATATTATCAGCTCTCACAGACAACCAGAAAAGTTCCAAAGTTGTATATTCTCGTCAAGGCTTTTAGAAACATTTTGTGTGGTCTGTAGGTATTCAGTGACTGCTCATGAAGTTGCTGCATACCTACAGTCGTTATCTCATCAGCCATGCCGTGCTGTATTCCAAGCCTGGAATGTGGATAAGGTGCAGGAGTAAGGCTTCACCCGGATTCACTTCTCTTGAACTTCTTCTAGTTCAGCTCTTGTACAGGAATGTTGTCTCCTAGAGGAGGCTCCAGAGTGGATTTTTCCTGGTATCATTTTTTTTCCGTTAGCTCACAAGCACTAGGCAGAGTTGCTAGAATTTCCATGGGCTCTTGAGCACATCAGTTACCTTATTGCTTATCATATTTCTTCTTTTAAATATGGAAATGGCCATTTCTTGCATGTTGCCTGTGTGAGAGAGAAATCAGATTTACTATCTTTCCTCAAAAAATGATGTAAGGGAGTTTTGTGGACCTAACAAGTAGTGGCTGTAAATGTCCCTTTCTTACCTCCCTGTTTAGGATACAATACAAATCTGTTTACCTTCAAAGACAGAGTTTTTCTGCTCAAGCCAAAGAGTTTCGTTCTAAAACTCATTATGGACTGATACGTTTGTCTTGTGTTCTTTAGATAGTTCTACATGATCTCTGAATTTCAAGTAGTTTGTTATTCTTTGTATGGTCAGCAGCATTCAGAAGTGTAATACATCAAAGTTTGTATCAGGATATCTATCTGTCTGTAGGTTGTTCAGGTTTTTTTTTGGTAGCTGCTTATTAATTGGTATTTAAGTGCTTTCGGCTTGCAGAAGGGAGCAAACACTATTGCCTGTGTGCAAAAAGCCACAATTTTTGCTGTCCTGTCACATCATCCAAGACCACCTATAAAAGCTTACTAAGTGCTTCTGCCCTGCTGGGTTTTATAATTTTTAAAAGTTTGCATAATATATCCTATAGATTGTATCAGTCCAAAAAGATCAAAGTACCATACAATAGCATTTTAGGAATCTTATGATTTCTTGGGGTGCAGTTCTGATAATTTTGATTCCCTAAAGTAGAATAGAAGATGCTGTTATGTTACATCACGTGTAAATTGAGCTAGAAAGGAGAAAGCTGACCATAGGTTGGCCACGTGTAGTGGGTGATTAGCATCATCTGAGCCAAGTTTTGTGTTTCCAGAAGGGTAAGGTGTCTGTCTGTTCCTTATGTGGTGAATATATTTAGTTCTGTAGTATTCAGACATTCACACCGAAGGTGTTTGCTTGTATGTTTTTATTAAAGTCATCTCTAACTGTAGTGAATGTTACTGAAGTCTGCTTAAAGACGTGAAAGTAACCATCAAGTCCTACTTTTTAGCATATTGTTTCAAATTTGTAGAGGTTTGTACTCCCATGTTTTACATACAGTTTGAGAGACTTGGGTCTCTCTGGTTGTTGTCCTTGCTGCACGAACCTTTATTGTGCAGTGCTCTCAGTGTGTGTGTTACTGAAGTTGCAGAGTTTTAGCTACTTGGGAAAGGTGGGAATGCCTCTGACTAATGGTAATATTATGCACCAAGGCAGTATTTATTATATACATTTAGGGAATTAATGAACCAGTAGGATTTGACATCCTTTCTGAATCTAGCAGTCAAGGTGGTCCCAAATTTAATGAAAAGGCAGCTTGTGTCATAGCTAAGGTTTATGATGCAACATTCTCACAACTATCTTGCTGAAGGCGTGGTGGTATCAAAAAACCCTTAGTATATCTTATATCTTCTGGCAGTTAGTGTAACTTTCCTTACCTTAGTTGAATAGATTGCTGAATCTATTGCTGAATGGCTTTCCCTGGCCTTTACTTTTTTTCTAATTTTTGTCAGACCAAGAGAAAATCTCCAGATTGATTTTCAGATTTCTTATGTTTCCCAAATACATATTAATATTACGCAAAAGAGGATGGTATTTGGGTTTTTGTTAGTGTTAATTGTACTCCTTACTCTCTCCGATTTGAAGTAGAAATAATGTTAATAAGACTTTATTTAAAATAATTTCATGTCAGTGCTACTGTATCAGTGTGCTGTGAAGGCTTAGTATTAATGAACACTGTTCTGCAGCTTACAGAACTAGCAGTAAGTTCACAGCACCACTCACCCTTCATGTTGGAATTCCTACTGGGATACATATTTCCCATATAATTTTATTAGTATCTGCAAAGGTTAAATTTTCCACTAAAAGCTATTAGTGATTTACAATTTAATCTTGGTGAATGATTAACAAAAATTTAGTTAATATTTCAGAAGGAAGGTATGGATAAATGTTTAACTACTAAGTTTTCAGGATAGAACTGAAAAGTCAGTGAGATGGACATTTTGTCCCGTAAGTGGTCTTGGAGTTCTGCAGTTTTTAACTTCCCTACTGAAAAGCTTCATAACAGTACAGGCTTCTGTTAATGACTTGTGTTAATTCATACGTATTTAATAAGAAAGTAATGAGTACATGAAGGATTTTAGTGGACATTCTATATTCAGGTGGTGTGGTACTTCAGAAACTCGCTCTGGATCTTGTAGCAGTGAAGTCCTGACTGAAAAAGTGCAGAGCTGTCCCATAGTTGCTGAAAGAAGAACCACATAAACAAACATCTGTTGATAACATTGTGTGGTGTTCTGATGAAAACAAACAGTGTCCATTTTCATTTTGCTGATCCGGATGAAAGTCCAGCTGTCAAACAGAAATTGCTTTTCAAGAATTTTCGAGGGTTGTCTCTTAGAGCAATTTCAGGGCACACCTCTAGTTAACTCAGTTCGTCTGTGAGCAATTAAGAAATGCTTGTTCACATTTATGTTCACTGTATTAACAGCTCAGGCTGACTTTTGTTTGCAGTTTTATCACATTCTGTAACTGACCAGAGTAAAATGAATAAAGTGTCTATTCTTTTGACTTCTAAATCACAGAAAGTTCTGCTCATCCTACTGGTTGCACTTGAATTTTTTATGCCTTGACAGGCTTATTTGTAAAGATGGTGAATGTCCCTCTGCCGATGGCTTTTGACATCTGTTACTGTGACAAGCCTTTCTCTTAACTGATCACTTTGTTTACAATTTGATTACAAATTAGTCACGTTGTTAAAAATAATTTAGTTTTGCGTTCATGACTTTCTCAGCCATTATTGTGACCTGTTAAATCTAGGACTCTTATCTAAACCTGCTAAGTATTTCAAAACTTGGAATTATTTCTCAAGATTTATAAACTAACAAAAATCAAGAAGTCCAGGTGATATTAAAATAACACTGCCAGAAATTTGGGGGTATTACAAAGGTGGGAGCTGTTGAGATAGATGCTGTACAGTGCATTCCTATGGCATAATGCTGCATAAATTGCCTTGTCTGTTGTTGAGTGGGCTGGCTTTCCAAATGTTCAGGAAAACAGGAAAGTTGAGTTGGTTGCTTGCAAGGCAGCACAGTTTGTCCGAGAGCTGCTCCTGAGCTCATGGGAGTTAGATGTGTGTTTGTACCCAAATTCAGAAGTACTCTTGATGAGATACTCAGTGGGAAGTGAAACTTAAAATATCTTTGCCCAGTTGGTTGCTTGTTCTACACAACATTCTTGAGCAATGTTCTTCATGCTTTTGACATCTCTGTGCCAAGGAAATGATTGGCACTAGATGTTGGTGTCCAGTGTTACGTCTGAATCAAGCTTCACTTCTCAGTTGTGTGGCCAACGTTATAATTTAGAAACAGTATGAATGCTGCATTAAAACTATGAAATAATTTGTAAATATTGTCTTTAAAATACCTGAGATGTTTTAAAGGGAGATTCTTCATAGTCGTTTAAGTTTTTAAAACCATAATTACATATTAAAAGATGATGATTTCGGGTTTAAAATCTTGGTTTTTTGTTTCCTTGTGTAGCTATGTAGGAAACCTCTCCAGAGATGTGACTGAGGTTCTCATACTTCAGTTATTCAGCCAGATTGGACCATGCAAAAGCTGTAAAATGATAACAGAGGTAAGGCCTTCCACATCCAGGGGGGGTAGCAAATGTAATGTAACTTTATCCTAAGTTGTCCAAAATAAATGGAGTTAAGGGCTTCTTTGACATTACCGGTGGAGGGTTTCCTTGGGTTGATAGTGTTTGGCTGTGACTGTGTGTGTGCAGTGCTTTTGCCTGTAGCCCTGACATACCTTTTATCAGCTGACAATGAGATTCCACTTTATTTAAAAGATTGTTACCCCTCTTTTCAGAATCACATTGTTCTGATGATCAGAAACCTTATTATTTCAAGTGTTATTCATGGCGATTTTGTACATTTTCCACTTTATTTGAACATGAGCCTCAGTAATTCTTTTCCCTCTTGAATAAATGGTTCTTTGCTATAGATGAAAAGTAAAAAAATCCTTCAAGTAAGTTTGGCTTTTCCTCGGCCTTTTCTGCGTCAGTTCAAATAGCTCTTGTCTGCACCCTTACAAATAGCTCTTGTCTGCACCTGTCTGTTCTTAAATTAATTTTTTCTTGAAACAAAGTGACAAAATTTCCATAGTATTCCAGATAAGGTCTTTTGCACAGAGTGTTGGTAAGTATTAATGCTTTCTTGTCTCCACTGTAAATGCTCTGGTACCTTAAGGGTTGGTAGCCATTTCTGTGAGCTTGTTGACGCATCCTACAAAAACTTCTCTCTCCCTGATACTTTTCCTTCCTTCTACATTTATAACTGGTAAGCTTTGAGCAGGCAGGGATTAATCAGAGCTTCTGCCAGGTTTAAGCTTTGATCCTTCATCTCTGGTTCCTGTATGCTCTTTGTGCTTTTTACTACGTCTTATGCTTTATACTAATTTGCAATTACAGATTTCCTGAGGACAGTTATTAGTTTTTTGTCAAGATTGTTAATGGAAGTATTAAAAGGCAAATCTTGTGGCCAGACTTCTTTAGGAATGCTACTAGAAACTCCCCTGTGGGCTTCTTTTCCTTTCAATGTGTCACACAGCTTGTTTGTTTCTTTGGTTTTTAGCTTATCATCAACTTGCTGCTTGTTTAATCACTCTTATCCTTGTCTGGTCTAATAATTTCCCATGTGACACTTTTCTCTGCTGCATTTGCTTTAAGTTTATTGGAGAAAAATAACAGAAGGCTGGCAGATCACAGTTGTTAGTTTTTCTCTGAAGAAACAGTTTTGATTGTCATGTGCTCTACAGACATAAGGTGCTGCTGCTCCCACCTTTGGCTGGTTGAGAAATGTTAGCATCAGTTTGGTTTCTTGAGGATCAGATGAGAAATTGCAACCTCATTTTACCTTGGTTGAGGCTTTGTGGTTTTAAGATCTTCCTATAAGTGAGACATCTTTATGAAACAAGTAGATAAAAATTACTGGCAGCTGTATTCAGTCACAGAGGTGAATGCACTGGGCTGACCTCAGCACCTGCCACCAAGCAGTCACAGCAAATGCAGGTTGGATTGTAGACTGGGACTGGCCTGCAGCTGTCACAGGACCTGTCCAAGTGTCCATCCTTCTACAGTGTGTGGTAAACCTTTCCTAGGAACTGATGGTTAGCTGGTTCTTACCATTGTTAGTACCACCTTTTAAAAACTTGCGATTCTTCCATTTTAGCCAGGTGTATCAAGTCATTCTTTTTCTTTTGTAGAGTGTGTGACATGAACACGTCAAATATTGAAAGATTTCAAGTGTTTCTTCTGGGGGTATATAATACTAAGGGTGGTGGGACAGGTTTGTAGGTAGTTGGAACACCTAAAGATCTGAGTGTCTGCAAAAGAGATTCTTCTCATGTTCAGACAAGTTCTCAGTGCTAAAGAAGACCTCCCTACAATTTAAAAGTAAGGCTGCCCTTCAGTTGAAGCATAAACGGCACTAAATTTCCTAAAGAAGCCTTGAATGGGTTTTCCAAAGTAGTATGGGAGGAGGGGTGAATTAAGGCTTTCTCTTTTGGGGCATCTGAGGTGAGTGTGCTTGTAGAGAACTTTGTGACTGAAACTTTTTTTATGATCTCAGGTACATTTTCTCTCATCTGTTCATTGTGCATCAGTTAGAGGCCCCAAGTACTGACAGTGTTCCGGAGGGTGACCTAAGACTCCATGATCATTTCAGGTGTATAAAGGCCTTGTGACGCGTTCAGCTGTTGCATCTTAACACCTTCAGAGGCAGACAGAACTATGTTTGAAGTTGTACAATCCAGATTTAGGGGGAAGGATTAGAATTGTTCATCAGTGTAAGTATGTATGAGTTGTCAGAAGTTAAACAGGAATGCTGGAAAAGGCTTTGCTTAATTTGTGTTAGTTACAGCTGTGTTCTACCTGGCACTGGGGGAGGTTGATAGGTGAGAATACTGATGCCAGAACAGTTTCTCTCTGCTAGACCCTTCCCTGTCCATGTGAGAAATAATTTGTTTAGTGTAACCTTAGTGTTTACCATCTTTTGGTCCATGCACGTGCAGAGCAGTTAATGGAAATGCTTTGGTTAGAGTTTGTGTACTCATTACATCTTGAAGGTAGATCAAATCCAGTGTTCAAGTTGGCATTCTGGACATCCTTTCCACTTGATCAGCTTTTCAGAAAACTCTTCTGCACTTTATACTCTGGTACATTTATTACTTCAGTGACCTCTGTCAGTGAGTATTTTTAAAGGTGATTTGATAGGCCATCCTACAAAAACAAGTTGTGCTCAAGGTTTAACAGAGTTAACAGTCAATTGATTAATATCCTTTTCCCTCAGTCAAACTATTTTGAGTTCTTTTAAAAGGTTATTTCCCAGTTGTTGGGTATGGAATTTTTCACTTGTGACCGAGACTAGGTGGCTTCCAGGTTGTTGTCTGCTAGTGGTTTTCAGGCAAGTAAAAGGAAAGACTTCTTAAGTAGGGCAAGAGAAAATTGGTGAAAATGTATCTGGGGAATAAACCTTTCTAGCTTTGAGTATATGCACGAGGCAGTTTTGTTCTTCTCTCCATTCTTCCCCTTTCCGCCCCCCCTTTCCATCCAGTCTGCAGATCACTTTTCTAATAAGTTATTTTTAGTTCAGCAAACTTCAGTCCTCATTCAAAGCAAACTATCCTTCAGAAATTGCTAGACCTTTAATAAAAAGTCCATCTTAATAATTCTTACATTTAAGTGTCAAATGTCAAAGGCTATTTCATAAATCTGATGCAAATCATTCTGAAAGTTTCTAGCTGTAAGTAATATATTTTCCTGGATTTTCTTCTCAGCAACCCGATAGCAGAAGGGTCAACTCTTCTGTTGGATTTTCTGTTTTGCAGCATACAAGCAATGACCCTTATTGCTTTGTGGAATTTTATGAACACAGAGATGCAGCTGCTGCATTAGCTGCTATGAATGGGAGAAAAATTTTGGGAAAGGTAAGTTCCTGACATGGTAATCTTAGATTTAAAGAATATAGATATGCGTGAAAATATTAATAAAACTGTTGGAAGATGTTTTACCAAGATTAAATATTGATAGAGTAATCTTTTAAAAATACTGATACAAAAAAAGTAAGTCTTGTTTAGGAAATGTATTATTTGTGATGTTCTAGTTATGATGGTGTTTTATATGGAATAATGATTTGTAATCGTTGACAGTTTTAACCCACCCTTGAATGAACTTATAAAACGTAAGAATTTTATGAATTTTTACTAAATCTTATACTTGTTTTCAGGAGGTCAAAGTAAACTGGGCAACAACACCAAGTAGCCAGAAAAAAGATACATCCAGTAAGTAATGTAATGCCACAGTATCACTTGTACTCAAATACTTCACAAAGTGGTAATAATTTGTCATAAATGCGTTTAAACATAACTTCTCTCCTTCCCATTTAGTGTTTAATAGAATTTTGAAAACTAATTCTTCTGTTTCTGCTTTACAACTGGGGAAACCGGAGTGGACAGATTAAATTGCTGCTGCTCTTCACACGGAATCCTGAGCGTTCCTGGTTCCCAGTGCTGTGTGCAGAGCATCACTTTCTCAGGAGTTGAAACTTTAGATAGCAGTTAAATATTTGATTAGTAAATTATTTATTTTCAGATCACTTCCATGTGTTCGTTGGGGATTTAAGTCCAGAAATAACAACAGAAGACATCAAGTCAGCATTTGCTCCTTTTGGTAAAATATCGTAAGTATCATCATAAACATTTCCATTATCAGTTAGAAAATATGATAGTGAGAATGTGTTTCTAAGTTGAAATGTTATTTCTTATCTATTGAGATAATTTTTCTGCTGTTCATTTNCAGTGTGTCTCATGATGTAAATACAGTAATGTAATTGTGCTCTGGTTTGCTGAAAGCAATGTGCTTTTAACCTAATTTATATGCTAATGTCCTTCAACTTTATATTAAAATTTAATTACTGCATTAAGTGTGACTTTTTTTGGTGTTGAGAATGTGTACAGAGTAGTGACTTGACAACTGGTATATGTTGTATTTTGGGTGTGTTTTATGTGCATTTTTGCTGCATTTCGTAGGTAGTATGGAAAACTGGGAAAATTGGAATATAATTCTATAAAGCAGCTAGTTAATAACTTGGGAATGTTTTGAAAAAAGCTAATACTGTTAAGAATGAAATCGGGTTTTTTGGATGATAATGGGATGAATTACAATTATAATATCCTAAATGAAAGAATGGCGGCTTTACAATATGTGCACATTTCTGCCAGTTAAGAGAATGTTTCTTTAAACTTCTCTTGGACAATTCAGGTGATACTAAATTACCTGGTGTTCTAATTGAACATATTTAACATTACAAAATCCTTGAGAGTGCTAAAGTATATATGTCCTAAAGAGTACTGCTACAAAAAAAGTCTGTTAATCTTCTATCAGTTTATCTTTATGAAAAATCAAAGTTGCACATGAACATTTTTGTACTACTTTACAGGAATATATTTCTAAGAGCAAAATTCTTATTTTTCTCTTGTTCTATACGCATATTTTGAAATGAATCATAAATCTTATTTCTTACCTCTGCCGTTTTGTTTACTTTGCTTTTTGTCTCTTAATGTGGTAAGTAGTACTGTTTTAAAAATCAATTTAAAAAGAATAATTCAGGTTTCTGTTTCTCAATCTATATTTATACCTGAGACCTGCAGTTTTTCTAAAGTCCAAGTCACAATTAAAAGTAATAGCATTCTGGTTATTTTGCAGAATTGCTCATAAGAATGGACAGGATCTTGAAGGCTAACTGCAAGGAACTGTGCACACTGGAACTCAGTTGTAGATTTTTTCTCATTTCTATTTATTCTTATTATACATTATTTATATATACATATTTTAGTATTTACATTTTAACATTCTATATTCAGTGCAGTTCTATATTTCCAATCATTTTAACTTACTCACTAAAATTTCTGTGTAAATTTGTTGTTTTCGTACTGGTGTGCTTAGCATTGTTGTTAGTTTTATTCTCCTTTCTTAAATTTCTGAAAATGTCAATTTTTCAAAATTTACAGCTACCCAAACTCCAAAATGATGGTAGAGAATTGACCAAGAAAAATAAAGAAATCTGTTAACAGGCCATGTATGCCTTTTAATTCCTATTTTTTCCTCTTTTTCGATTTTTTTAATATTTCATATATTTTGTATCACTAGGCAGAAGACATTTAACTATTTAGAAAATGCATGGTAAATTAGATAGAATTGTTACAGTAATTTATAGAACAGTAAACCTTAGAGGACCCTAGCCAATAGAATATTAGAAAAGGAAACTTTGTTTCTCTTATACTTCAAATTTGAACATTCTAGTTATAGCCAGTATAGGTTATGTGCATAGGTTGCATGTTTATTACATGTTATTTTTTTTGTCCTACTGCTTTTTTCTAACAGGTAAAGAAGCAATAGGGAGAGTTCAGGAATGACTGTAGTTTTAGGGCTAACTGAATTTATAAGAAAAAATTATGCTCACAATACAGTGTGTGTGGTTCCTTTTAGTTTTTATTTTGCAGGTTATCAATACTACCCTCATATAGCTGTGCTTCTTTTCACAGGGATGCACGGGTAGTTAAAGATATGGCAACTGGAAAGTCAAAAGGCTATGGTTTTGTATCTTTTTATAACAAACTGGTGAGTAATCACAATGCAGGTTTAAAATAGTTCCTATTTTCCATTTTTAGTTTTGTCTGTTTATGTATTCACTGTTTATTAGACTTCACCCAGGGAAACAAATTTACATGTACAGAAGCTGTGTGTTTAGGACAACATGGGGAAACTGTCAATCATTTTCCTTAAGTATTTTGCATAGGAACAACACACAGTGTCAGGATTTTAGGCATAGAAAGCCTTTTTGTGTGGTCAGAACTCCTATGTGTCAGATCTCTTTTGATCTTCTCTAACAGTTACCTGGAGCTGTTGTAA
Source organism: Machaerirhynchus nigripectus (assembly GCA_013397975.1). NCBI lineage: Eukaryota > Metazoa > Chordata > Aves > Passeriformes > Dicruridae > Machaerirhynchus > Machaerirhynchus nigripectus. Next base: position 364,351 of record VZRQ01002223.1, read on the forward strand.
TCAGAGAAGTTTTAATTTCTTCAGATTTGCCAATGCCATAAGATACTGCAATTGAATGCCTTGCTGTAGTGTATTTTTCCAGTTACACTTCGTTTGTTCTGTGTTACAGCTGAAATAGGCAAGGAATAGCTGTTATTTCCTTGTACCCCTCTTCCCTTATCATATCAGTGTTTGGTTCCTGTGACCAGAGGGGAACTGTAACAGTCATGGAATTAAAGTTACTGCATTCTTTCCAGAAAGCCGTAAAAACTCCAATTTGAAATTTGTATTCATTCTACAAAATCAATGGATGAATTCTAAACATAGTACTAAAAAAATACTCTAAATTTTATGTCCTGATTGCTGTTCATTCCCACAGCAGCTACACCTGTAGGGATGTGGCATGACTGTTCTGAGCTGGTGCTTTAGGGCCTGTTTTTCAGAATATATCATTTTGCTAGATTTGGGGAAGTGGGATATGCTCCCAGACTTCAGGTACTCCAGCCTGAGCTCTTAATGCATACCACAGTTAAGAGAAAATTGAACTCCTGCATTGGACTGGATCAGTTATGGCTTGGGCTCTGTTCCATTTTTGTCATAGCTATGATCCTCAAGGAGGATAGCAGCAAGATTCATCAGAGAGTGTTTCCTTTCCTAGTCAGTTCATTATGTATTCACCATCTTTTGGGAGCCAAGGGTGCTTGAATAAATTGGGGTGTTTTGTCTCGTGGTTTGGTTTTGTCTTTTAGTTTGGGTTTTTCTTTTCTTATTGGTCATCTTTTCTAATTTCATTTTTGTATTTATGCGTTTTCAAAATGTGTACTCCATATAATTAAAACCTAGAAAGATCAAGGTTGTGAGTTGGAGAAGAGAATTCCAGCTGGGAGCAGCTCACCTTTAGCTTGTCTACATTTTCTTTGTCCCTTGCGCTTGGCAGTTTTTTCCTTAAGCTTTGTGCTCTTGAAAAGCGTTTCAAAGATGTACTAACTATTTGCTCTGCCTGTCTTCTTCCAAAGCAATTGGGAGACAAATTGCTCCTTGCAGCTGTTAGCAAATTTACCCTTGCTTACCAGATGTTTCTCCTTACAATGAGAACTCAAAGATTGTCTTCAGTTTCATGTTCAAGATAAAAATTACTCTGCGTGGGCCATGGACTCTTGTGTGTGTTCTTACAATGACTTAACATGTAGAGAGCTTACAAAGCATCTGTTGCATGTCTCCAGGGAGCAGGAGAAGCATTTAGTGATAGTTGTTTTATTTCAGTAATTGCTTCTGGCATCTGTATGACCTTCCCACTTTTTTAGGGCAGCTTTTGAACATTCTAATGCAGATGCTTGTATAGTATATGTATATATGATATAAATATATGCGTGTGTACATGTATGCATATGGCATATATATGGGTAGTATATGTGTGATTGCAGTTGGCTTCTAGCCTGTATAGAAGATGAGTGGGACGAAGTTTTTACCAAATGACATCTGAGGGCCTTCTCTGTAACCAGTTGCCTTCATGTTAATTAATGTTTGTCTGCTTGTTATGACTGTTTGGAATTTCATACTCTGCTTAGTACTGTTACTGGTTTTGTCAGTAGAATTAACTGATAACCAAGTCTTGGGAGTAGATTTGTACATGCTTCTTGTTTGGAAGTGCTACAATCCCTGTATTAATCTCTTCAGGATGCAGAAAATGCTATTGTACACATGGGAGGCCAGTGGTTGGGAGGCCGCCAGATCAGAACTAACTGGGCAACAAGGAAACCACCAGCCCCCAAAAGTACACAAGAAAGTAAGTGCTTCGTGTCATGCTGTGTTGTGTTTGCTGTCTTGTCACTGTTCAGTGGGGAAAGAAAATATAAGCCAAAATCCTGTCAAATTACGTATTAGCTTGCCTTCCAGATACTAAAAACCAGATTCTTTGGTATGTTGTGTCAGCATAGTGGTGGCACTACTGGTCTGTCATAAACTATTGAATGTGTTTGTTGAATGTGAAATTCATGCTTGTGTACGAGGTAAGTGTCTGGGTTACTGTCAGCCCACTGCTGAAAACCAGCCTTCTCTCTTTATAGATAATACAAAACAGTTGAGATTTGAAGATGTAGTAAATCAGTCAAGTCCAAAAAATTGTACTGTGTACTGTGGAGGAATTGCCTCGGGGCTAACAGGTATGAAGTGTTCTATTATTTTTTATTACTGAAACTTTCTGGACACCAGGATGATTACTAATTCAAAAACATCTTGTGTTGTAGATCAACTTATGAGACAGACTTTTTCACCGTTTGGACAGATCATGGAAATAAGGGTGTTTCCAGAAAAAGGTTACTCATTTGTCAGGTATGAACAGAGAAAGCAAAATCTCTGGGTCTGTGCGTATAGTAATGCTTCATCTCTATGTAATTTCACTTGATTGAACTTGTCCTGATACAATAAAAGCTATCACCATATATTCATAGAATAATTTGGAACTGTAAAAAAGGGCCACCAACATTTTTACCTGAGAAGATGAATGTTTGTGAAAGCAGATGTTTTTCTCTGGATTTTCTGTATGTATGGAGTCACTGTTTTTTAGGTAATCAGGAGGAAGTACTGTAAAGCATAACATTAGTTTGTTTTTACATTCTTTAGGTTTTCAACCCATGAAAGTGCAGCACATGCTATTGTTTCAGTTAATGGAACCACAATTGAAGGACATGTTGTTAAATGTTATTGGGGTAAAGAATCCCCTGATATGACTAAAAACTTCCAACAGGTAACTGTACTTAACCTTTTCTTTGTATTACAAAAGCAATTGTGTTCATACCTGTAATGACTTCCCAGTTAAAATGGCTAAATTTTGTGGTGGAGTTCTTATGAAATTCCATGTTCTGTCTCAGTTATGTTCCAGTTCATCAAATTGGGCTAGTGATTTTGATGGAATATCTGTTACTGTCTTCTGGATATGATCCAAGATAGGGAGAAACTTTGAGGTAATTCTAATTCTTGCTGTTTTGCTAACTGCAGATTAGGTGGCTGTCCAGCCAAATAGTCTTTGGGGTTTCAAGAACACACAAATATATTTTTCAGTACAAGGATCTAATTAAGTCAGAGTGACATCTTATTTTTCAGATTTCATTATTGCTTGTTTTAGCTCTCTGATTGATATAGCCAGAACTTTGCCTTCAGCAGCACAAATGCAACATAAACCATCTCGAGAACCTGAAGTGCAATGGATTATTCTTTCTGCAGGTGGATTACAGCCAGTGGGGGCAATGGAGCCAAGTATATGGAAATCCACAACAGTATGGGCAATATATGGCTAATGGGTGGCAAGTACCATCATATGGAATGTATGGCCAAGCGTGGAATCAACAGGGTTTTGGAGTAGAGTGAGTAATTCTATTTAATTTTTTTTAGAATATTCCAAGAATGCTGTATCTTAAGTTTCAGGCTCATTTGGGTCAAGGATTGCACAAGGTTTCAACCCTTAGGGGAACTCCTGTGTGCCTTAAAGCTTATGTTCAGTGCTTGTCATGGAGCTGATACTAGGGTGAGTTGCTCTGACTTGTACCTGATGGCAGATTTCATGTGTGGTGGATGCACAGAGACCACCCAGTGTGGTAAAGTTTTGGGGTGGTGGTCTTGTCTGCTATCTAAATATATTCTGGATTCTGACTTGAGGTGGTGAGTCTGAGCCAGGAGCCCAGGTATTTGCCTACAGAGAAGAAAGAACTACACACAGACACTCGAACTGGTGTAGTTTCAGAATTTGGGTGGGCTTTTAATTATGGATCTCTTGAAGACTGAAGTCTTCACAAGAACTCTTTGTTTTAACATAATTTTGAAATAACTTGTTTGCTTAGTTCTTTATTATCTGGTGCCAATTAAGCCCTGATAAACCTATCACTGGTGTTCATGCCCATGAGGTATTGGGTATTTTTTGCCTTTCTGCATCACTGATGTTGAGTTCCAGCCACCTGTGTGTGTTCATGCCTTTGGAGGCAGGTGCCATATGCAACTGGTACCTAAGGTTTGTGGGGCTTTTTTCTTCTTTGTTCTTAAAAAGCTCATGATATTTTCAGAAATCACATGTTGTAGTGCTTAACCTGAATTACTCATTAAAAAGAAATTGTTCTATTTTGATACAAGTGGTTGTGTAGGATGTAAGTTTTTATGGGGGTTTTTTTGGTTTTTGTTTTTTTTTTTAAGTTGCTTTTCCCCACTTTTTTTAACCATCCTGTTTCTTTTTAAGCCAATCTCCATCTGCTGCCTGGATGGGTGGATTTGGTGCTCAACCTGCCCAGGGACAAGGTGCTCCTGTAATACCTAACCAAGCTGGATATGGTATGGCAAGCTACCAAACGCAGTGAGCTGGGACTCTGTTTAAAAGTGTGTATTTCATGATAGGCTGCAGTTTCCAGTGACATTCTGAAGACTGGAATGTAGACAATGAAAAAAAGAAAATATTTATTTTAAAAATGGAAATGTTTGGAACCTTTAGCACAGCTTTGCTTTGGTGAAGGACACAAATGTCTTCTAGTTCTGCCTTTTTAAGTTTTTGTTCATGATGGATATGAACATGTTTTTCTTTGTGTACAAAAATTAAAAATAAAGTCAATAAAGACAATTCTGACTACAAATTTTGATATAGTAGAAGAAATGGCTAGTGAATTTGATCTTTAGGTTACCATTCCATTTTTTTTTGTTTTGTCTTCAGTGTTTTATATCATTGTGCTTTTAAGAGAAATGACGTTGAAAAACAGCGAGTTGCTTTTAGTTGAACACACATCCTGAAATAAACTGTGGACCAATCACTACAACCTGCGAGACAGTATTGAGTTTTCAAGAAACCTATGGACATAGCTCAAAGTATATGGAGGTCTTGGAATAATTTTTTTAAAAAATACTTAATTTTTCTATATGCTTACAGAAAACAGTTGATACAATGAATAGGTCAGTCTGAAATGAAAAACAGTACTGTCTGAGAAACTTCACATAACTTTTACTGTCCACATTCAGGCACACGTTGAAACTTTTCAGAGCTGGTTTGCTTGTTAAAACTGTAGTAGTTTACATTTAATTTTGAGAAGTAAAAACGTTTTTACAAGTATGTTGTTTGTATTCAAATCAGACAGTCATACTTGGGCTTTTACATAAAGTTTGAAGGCTACACATTGTAAATATTTCATAATTACAGTGTTTCAAAAGCATGCTCAAACATAGAAGTAGCAATGTAATTATTCAAAGTAATACTTAATATACTCTACTGCTTTAAATGCAGTAGATTGACAAGAATGTGCAAGACTGACATTTCCAAAGTTGGCTATTATGTAAAGTTACATAAAGAACTATAACAAAGAGCCTTAATTTTAATTTCATAAATCTTTAATGCATCACCTTTTTGTCATTAGAAATACAAATTTTTTGCTTTACATTATTTGGTATGTAAATACCTTGGTTAACAACCTTGTAAACCTATTTCAAGGTTATTATAAGTTGTATAGTATCTTGAGTGTTTTGAAAAATCTTGATGTTTTTTAAGTCTAGAAATATTTTGCCCAAGAATTTTTTAACAAGATTGTTAAAAACATCTTATTTTAGAGAATATTCAATGTGCCATTTGGTAAATGGAGATGCAGTTGAAACAGTACACTGAGTTGTGACTTATTTTTAATTAAAGTTTTTGTCTTTATGGGTGGTTTGCATGTGATGAACCTGTACAGAGGCTGGGTTGTTTGTGTACTGAGTGTGTAAATGGATAAATCATGAAGATGTTTAAATGGTATACTTGGGTTATTTCTGAATTATTTTATGGATACATTGATATAAACTGCCTCAATAAATTTGAAGTTGAAAATGAATGTAAGTTAGATATAAGTAATGTGTCCTCCCTGTGACAGCTAGAGGGTGCAAATGCCTCAGCTGTAATCTGGAATGCTGAGGCAGGCACGGTTGGAAGGGAAAGAGTAGGATTTGCAGTGGTAGTTCAGTGAAGCAAACTTGCATTTTAAAAGAAACAGAAAGTTTGATTTTTAGAGGTGATAGTTCTAAGTGAGTGTCTGAGAAGCTGTATATTTTCTCTTTTCTGTTTCTGACCATGCAGGTGTTGCGAGGTAGAATAGTCTGTTTTGAAATGGAGATTTGCAGTTTGTGCTAAACCCAGCCAGGTTGTGCAAATAACTACATTTATTGCTGTAGCAAATCACATGAGGGTTTTCTTTCTCCTCTTTTATTGGCGTGTGAAGTAGTACCTTGACTTTTAGATCAGGCTGAAAGTGAGATGTACTGGAAGAGCAGTTTAGTCAGTTTGGCTCAGCTGCGCCAGAGGTACCTGTGACTCTGGGCATCTAATGCATGCAATAATGACTGAGGGTAGTGTGGAACCACGAGTGCTCGTGATGGCAGAATTGGCCCTTTATCTCCGTTTCTCCTTTATGGTATATGTAGTGTCTTTCCACTCAAGATAGGAATCTTGTCTACAGGACTCTTGTTTTTCTATAAATTTTGTACATATGTGTATATCTACGCGAGGATCGGCCTATACATTGTAGTTTGGAAAAACCTCACAAGTAAGTCTGTGTTTTTGTTACACTCAGCTGGTTTAAAAAGTCACGAGTCAGTAGAGATACGAATTGTGAGTTCCTTTAGGATTTCTTAGACTTCACTTGAAATCTGGGGTTTCTACATCCTTCTAGGTGTTTGCCATACGGCTGTTCTGGGTGCATGCTGGTGTGGAGGCAGTTTGTTCTTTAGGCGCTACTGAAGATTTAGATGATGCAAGTACATTGCCACATAAATGCCCATATAAATGGGTGTGAGATTAAGGCAGTGATCTTTCAGGTCTCAATATGTAGATCACTTTAAATCTGATTATTTAATATGCCTGCTGTAGAGCTGGGCCGTACCTGACCTGTATTTCAGGATGAAAGATAGGATTTACCTTCTGATTTAAGTCTTTTGTCATTGATTTTTATACAGCTTTTCTGTAATGGTGATATTTCTTCGCAGACTGCTCAAAGTGTGGGAGTCTCCAGTGTCCTTTAATGTTTCTCTAGCACTGCGAGGAAGAGTTGTAAATTAGATTGCTTTTTACTCAGTAGCATTCATAAATGCATCACTGACAATTTTTTGGCACCAAAGAGCCTCTTGCACCATACTGCTTTTATGAGTGACACTTACACTGTTGTAATTTCTCTAACTACAGAAATCGACCACTACCTAACCCTTACCACTAGGATTTGGATTTCAAAAATACTGATTTATTATGGCTTAAGTTGATGCGTGCAACCTAAAGCAAGGTTGTAATCTGCATTTGCAGAAAATGTTCAATAAAAGTGAAACATGATAAAGGGCTTATCCTGTATTTGTCATCTGTCAAAGCATTGTCCCTCTTTGCTGTAAAACTGACAACAGGCAGACAAGGCTGAACTTGTAAACTATGCACTTGCAATCATGTAAAAGATGTTTTATTTAAAAAATTTTCATACAAAATCATTTTGTATTTTGCAGAGTTGCAGTAGTAAGGCTGTAAATCTGAGGTTACGTGTAGCTTCTCATCAGTCCTGCCTCCTTGTGTATATTTGCTAACAGTTTTTAGACATACTCTTCCTGCAGAACCTTTACTAAGATAACTTCATGAGAAGCGATTCACTGTACCAGAGCCATTGCCTTCATTTCACTCAAAAAAGTCTCACAGTGAATAAGGCTTAGTTTTGCAGAAAAATAGTGATTTGTTTTTCTTGTGTTTGTACACAAGGAAGCAGACTTAAACTGTATGGACATGATTAGTGTCTGATACTTCTTAATTATCTGACTGTTTTTGAACAAGGGCACAAGTGTTTGTTTTAACCACGTGAAACTGTTTCCTGGTCAGCAATAAAAGATTTTGTTGCACTGTTCTTACATTGCAAGATACAGGCAATCTTTTGTTCAGTATACTTCCAAAAAATGGATGGGGTTTGTGAAGAACTGCCTTGTTCCAGCTCAAATCTTCATATATAGATATAATCTGGGATCTGTATTGCAGCTGTAATAGCAAAATGAAGTTCTTGAAAGTGAGTGAGAATTCATTTGTTCTGATCACGTGGTGCCTGTCCCACGTTGATAAATTTAAAGGTTTCACTCTGTAATGAAGTATCTGTTCATAAATAGGCAACTGCAAGGCAGTAGCTTCTGGGAAGGTCTTTGTCGTGTTTCATTTCAGCTGACTACTATGAATCCAGTTGATTGTTTAAAAAAAAACCCTTAAAAGTTGTGCTTTTCAGTATCACATGGACAAAATCCCACCCCACTGTACTATAATTTCAAATCAAAGAAAATCCTGAAGTGTTTACTGAATATTTTACTTGAAAAAGAAACAGGACTTCATGTTGACAAGTGAACACTGATTGTGTTGTCCTTCTGAGGCTGTGTGCTGATGTAGATCATGGATGTGTGAATGACATGCTCTGCTCACTGACATTTAAAGGGTAATGACTCAGAACGTTAATTTGACATCAGTAATGATTATTTGAATACAAATTATTCTTGCTTAAATACACAGCTCCTCATGCTTTGATTAAAGCTGATCTGAATCCTACTGGTTATTAAAGTATTCTTGATATGCTGTGGAAAGAAACATGGCTTTGCCTTCTGTCCTAATGTTGAAGCTGTCAGTAAGGCATCAGAGTTGCACAGACAGCGTTTCTCGTTTAGAAGAAAACACTTAATGGAGTTGTGTCAGGGAATTCAGTGTAAACTGACTTTTCTGTACTGATGGGTGATGGTGTTCGAATGTTTCCCTTCTAAAACAAGGGCTCAGTCACCATCCCTTGCATGGACCTGGCTCTCACAGATCCCAGATTCTCAGCAGCTGTCTTTCCCAGCTGCTGGCATGGAAAGGAGGAGGAGGAGGAAGGGGAGAGATGGTGAGAAAAGGTGGTACAGCCCCCTGTGCATGGTGCAGCAGCAGCAGTGCCAAGGCAGATTGTCAAACACATGTAAGATCACAACAGGTTTACACAGATCCTGCAGCAGTACCCCGAGGGTTGTGACCATTCAGACACAAACTTTATCTGCTTGTTTAAAATAATGTGGCTTTAAAATTACAAAAGTAGAAACCACGTAACCTCTTTGGTTCCTCAGAAAATAGGTGCATATTAGACAGACAAGCCAGAACACTGGAGGTGACAAACAAAGGAGCAAATTGCATTAAGTATCTGAATTTGTAGACTTTTGCTTAATGTAGACCTCTTAGCTTGGCATTCTGTCGTGTGTCTATATTGACCTTTTTGTTTGTATAATTGAAGTAGTTTCAGATACGCACAGCTGCTTGTTGAACGTCTTCCCATTCTTGACAACTTCTGGAACAGGGATGGATAAGAATTGAATAAGAATTGTAGGTCTACCACATGAAACACTGGATAATGCTCACATTTCCTGGATTGAAAATGACTTACTAGAGCCAACTCTGTAGAAGTATAAATATTGCTGGGGATGATGAAAAGCTTCTGTCCTCCATTTGAGTAGCTAGTTCTTTGACCTTAATAAATGGGGAATTATTGCTGGGCTACTGTTCCCTGAAAAATGCTCTTCATGGGTTTTTTGTTCCTTTCAATGGGGCAGATCTTTTTCACTCCACAAATGATTTGTTTCCTTTATGCTGGGTTGTCAAGTGTGATGAGAAAGACCAATTGGTAGAATTTATTACTTATTCTCAATCTTTCAACTCAGGTACTGACTGGGGGGAAAATCACCCTCTTACTTATTAAAAGGACTATTTAAGTTTGCAATATACCTTTGTAGAACCATTTCTACATGAGTTTTACTTGCACCTGAAAGCACAAGGAGTCTACAAATACACCTGGGACTCAACTGCTTCAAGCTGCTGTTCCATCCTACAGCTGCTGTACCAGATCTGCTGTACAGTCAAAGGCTGGAAACATTTATGCCTTCCTCCTTGCTTTGGTAAATTGCAAAGCTTATGTTCTATACAGAATAAATCTGTTCTGTGTATTTGCAAATGTTGAGAGAAACCTGAGATGCAGTATTTTCTGAACTCCTGCTATCTTGGTGTGAACTGGGGCTTCTTTCATTTACAGGTACATGCTTTGGTTTTGTAGGAGGAATTTGTATTTGTGACATTATCTTGAAACGTGGCTGATTTCAGACAGAAAAATAAAATGTGAATGTTTCTAGGATACTATTCCTAGGTGATTCTTGCCTCCTACTTGGATTTATGTACTCTATGGAACAAGGGTATGAAGGTCCAAAAACATCTCTCAAATCACTTCTAGTGGACATTTTCATAAGGGAACAAATCTATATAAACTTGCAGTATGCTTGTAACAAGACCTTGTTCCAGAAGTGTAACAGCTGTTCATATGTATTGCTGATACATTTTGAAATGGTCAGTTGTTGGTCAGCAGACTAACAGATACTGCTGAATACATGCTGCATTTTGAAGACTCAAGGCCAATACACAAGGTGATGCTGTGTTCACACTGACTTCTGAAAGAGTTCCTTGCAGCACCTTTTTGTTCTGTGGGTTTTTATGGAAGAACACAGAAACTGTCCTACAAGATGTATGCATAGAAATTTGCCAAGGTATGTGACACTCTACTTTGAATTCATGTTCCAAGGTCACAGTGTCTAGTGCCAAGTGTCTGACAAGCTGCATGACTTAGAAATTGATGTTTCCTTGAAATGCTTCTACAGCAGAATCTTACTGAAAAGGTATTTCTGGAGTCTCTCCTGTCTGTGACTTCTGAGTAAAAGGAAGGCATGATGCAAGATACTTGTTAGAGGGATCCAGGTAAGTCTGAGTTTGCTGAGGCTGTAGAAACAGGCATTCCTTTGTAATTATTTTCACTGTAGAAAATGCATATGGATGCTAGAATTATGAGTTCTGATTCAGTTGTTGTTAGGGCCATGCATCGCTCATTTTCCACACCCTATTTTGCTGTGTTTCTCACTTTAATTATGTTTCTAGTCAACAGAGCTGTACTTGCTTTTCATGCACCAGGAGACAAGTCTGTTGTATTTGCATCTGGTTCTTAGCAGAAACACACTGACCTCAGGTATCATTTTTAATATTCCCCTGTATTGCAAAAATCTTTGGTTTTTGTTGTCTATACCTGTTTTAATATTTACAGATGGGTGTTGAAAGCATGTGTTAAGTATCTTTATTTTTTTTATCTTCAGGTTCATACCAGACTGAACATTTCACAAAAGCTGGGTTTTCTTTACTGCACACCCCCCCCAGTCAGTCCAACCTATGTGTAGTCCAGAAGGGCTTAGAATGCTTTTAAGATTTTGATGATTATTTCTTATTTCATTTCTAGTTGAATATATGAATATTTTACCAAGTCAAGATATTTATTGCTGTGCAATTGCTTATTGAAAACTGTATTTTTTCACCTCAAGACTTAATTCATGGTGCTGCTTTATTTTCTGAAAGCTGGGTTTAAGTCCTGTAGGTAAAAAAAAAAAATGACATTTGCCTTTGAAATTTAAAGGCAATATAAAAGGAAAATACAATTCTTTCTTCTTTATAGAACAAAGTTCTTGAAATTAACACTGGTTTAGCAGTAAGGTTGTTATCAAACTTAAATATATATGTAATACTAATCTAATGAAATGTTTTCTTCTCTGTCAGAGGCTAAGCATAAAACTGTAGAAAAATCACAATCGCACTTAAAATTTCAAGCTTTGAATTACTTGGTCTTGGTTTTTTTCTGAGTGCAATTCAAAAAGAGATAGAGGTGTAAGTAATATAAGGAAGGAGCACTACTGGAGTTACTTGGCCTGTAATTCAGTTTCTGCATGCTTAAATTCGCTGCCAGACTTCTGCAGCCTGTATTTTGGCACGCATAAAGCTGCTGGAGTTGGAGGTACTGAGGAATGTTCCACAAGATTAGGGATAAAAGTTGACCCTGTGAACCTCCTTATACTAGAAAGTATTACAAAGGAGTGAGTCAGAGCTTTCTGTGAGTTCAGAGTGGGGAGTGCTGGACAAATTCCTCTGATTTATTTAGGCAAGCCTGAAGTAGGATACAGTTTTCTACAAGAATTCTCTTCAAGGCTGTTTCATGCTGTGTACCTTGCAGGAAGGTTATGTTTAGATTTGTTCTGTGTGTATCTTGTTAAAAGATTAAAACCTTGTTTTATTAACTGCTCTTTCACTCTGGTATCTGTGAATCTTCAGGCAGTAACTGCATTTAGCTAAGACTTACAAACCTTGGTTTGAAACTAAAATTGGCTTGTTGGTTTAAGGTTAATAAAGCTCAAAAGTGATTTTTGGCTTTGAACTGCGAGAAACCACCCCAAATCTTAACAGCATCCACTCCCATTGCTTTCTGTGAAAGGACCAAGGTTAACCACACTGTGGTGTGTTCTAGCAGTCGGTCACTCATTGCTTGGTGGTTAAACTGAAAATGTCTGTGTTAAAGCATTTAGGTAAAAACCCTGTAAATCTGGGTCCCTGCAGGTTCATGATGCTCCGTGCATTTCAGCACTGGCTGATTTGGAAGGAAAAGCTTTGAAGCCATGTTTGCCAGCCCATCATGAACATCAAGATGTTAAGAACACTGATGAAGTTTGAAACCTGCTTTTATTGACCCTGTGATACTCTGAACAGTCTACAAATTTTATGCACGAATTCTTGATGAAAATGCCTCATTTTGTGGCCAGAATTCAGGTTGCAGTGCTGCATATAGTTTTATTTTCTACTGTTACTGTTAACGGATGCAGTATAACTGGAAAATAAACTTTCAAAATCTAAAATCAGATTTTAAAGAGCGGGGATTTTTTGCAGAGAAATGGGAGTTTCCTACTGTGAAGGCCTCTCATTGTTAACATTTCTCATTTTAAGTTCTTATGATCATGTAAATAAGTTCCACCTCTACTGAAATCCGTTGCATTATGTTGGTGTAAATGAAATCAGGTTTAAATCATGAGTTGGGGTTCTCAGTCTGTTGATTAATTTTTAAGTCTTTCAACTGCAATTTGGCGTTGAAATGAGCCGTGCATTTTATGAATTTTCTGTGGCGTTATTCATAACTCAGCATGTTCCAGAATAGATTTTTGCAATGGCAACAGCTAAGCACAATTCCTTCCATTTCTTTTCAAATCCAGCTATTTAAATTTAAGTAAAATTACTCTTCAGAATACAAGTCAAATTTTAAAATAGAATCTTTGTCTGAAATCACATTATCAAGCGTGTGTCTGCCTTTTTGGGTGTCTTGCACATTCTCTTTCCCCCTACACACACTCACACCTGTTCCTGCCAGTGGGAAATTTGCTGAACTTTATCCGAATTGTCAAAGCTGCCCTCATTTGGGATGATGATCAGCCCAAGGCTTGCTGCCACGCCGTGTGTGAACAAGTCATACATGTGCAGAATGGCGCAGGAGAAGGGAGGCTCACGTAAGGTTTCATGGTCACTTCTAAGGGCACTTGGCTATTTGAACATAGATTTCAGTTTTAATGGTACCCAGTTCTTCAGGTGTGAGTGCAGTGACATGCTAAGTACTCACAGTACATCATCCTCTATATTGCCAGGCCTGCAGCCAGAGGTTATGAACCATATACATGGGTTCATTTTTAAGGGAAATTTTGCCATGTGAAATGAGGGGCGAGCTGGTAAAAAAGTGATTCAAGGTCTTAAAAATCAATGTAAAAATGTTGAGATATGGCATATGGACACTGGCGCAGTTTGAATTAAGTCATAATTTGCAATATATTTGCTATATATGGGTATTGCAGCTTATTTGTGGAAAAAGAGGAAAAAAACACCAGCAAATGAATTGTGCCTGAAAATCTCCACTGAATTCAGCTGAAAGGAAAATTTCCTGAAGTTGTTTTGTCTGATGGAGCAGTGGGTCTTGAACATGAAAGCAGAACACAGAAGAGCAGCGTCGGGAACATGGCACTGACAGGGCAGGCACTGGTGTGCCCACCTGGGATTCTGCCTCTGCAGGAGTGTTTTCAAGGAAAAGGGGCAGAAACAAATCTTGGAAACATTGGTATCAGTGGGGGGGAAAGGAACCGAAAATGTCTTGGCTTCTAGAGGTCAATTTGTGGCAGATCTGTAGGTCAGGTTTCCCATTATATGAATGTACAAGAAGCTGGGCTGTGGGGGGTTTGTTGGAGATGCCAGAACAGGCACCATGAGCATGATCCGACCTCCAAACATTCTCACAGTTCTTATGTACTCCCTCATCCCCAAATCCTTGACATGAGGCCTTAAAACTAATCCAGTAACCCATTGTCAGTACACTGTCTCAAAGATGATGTAGTTGTCCTAGGAGTATGAGTTCCTAAGACTTAAAATAGAAACTTTGGGCTTTGTGACCTGATTCTGAAAGAAAAATAAAATCTGGTGATGTCTGTACTGCTTCAGTGTAACTGTTCTGCCTGGAATACCTGGCACTAGTGGATATGACTAAAAAAAGCTTTGGGAGTTCATGTCCAAGCTGTCTTCTCCCACCCTGCCCCCTGCTCCTTTCACATGTGCTCTCCACGTGCTTCACCTCTCCCAGCTGTGCCACCTGGGCCCTGCTGCTGCCAGGGTGTTACCCCCTGCTCTGCTGATGCTTGCACGGAATTTCCAGTTGTGTTCCGAATGTTGTGCCTGTCTCACACATCTGCCTGGAAACGCCACGTGCAGCTGTTGAGCAGTTCCCTCAGCAGAGCAGCAAACTTTCATATTTTTTAATCCACCCCAAAAGCCAAGAAATCTTCACCAGCTAACGGCTTTTGGCCACAGTGCTGAAGGCAGAGGTCCACGGGGTGCAGGCCAAATCTCTTCAGCTGGAAGGTATTGTGCTGTTGTTTATTTTGGAAGCACAGATGCAATTGATTCTTGTGTTCAGTCTTCTGGTGTCACCAATTCCCAGGAATGAGATCTTGGCCTTGTGCATGTAAGTGGAAAATATCCATAATTTTCAGTGAGATGGGAGCCCATCCAAGTTCCTTCTGCAAATGGAGCTTCTTAGCAATGTGTTACTGTGCGTTCAGGATGGGATTTGGCTGAGGTGGAAATAAAACAACTGTTGACTTGTCTGCTAGCAGTGGTTTCTGTCACTTTTTGTGTTTTGGTGATATTTCCAGTGGGATTCAAGCACTCCCATTGCCTCCCACTACTGTTTTGCTGGGGTAATTGTCTGATGGCTTGCAGCTTTGTCAGAATTACACAAACTTCTCACTTGCTGGATTTTTGAACAAGTATATTGGTAAAAACATTTTCTGAAAGTGAAAGTGCCTTTGTTAAAATTGTAATTATGCTTTTTTGTACAGAAATAATTGTCCTTTGAAATGTTGGAAGAGCAAAGGAGTCACCCCACCACAAAAAGCTTGGCGTGTCTGTTTTGGTAAGACAGGACACAATTTCATGGAGGTGACCGTCTTGGGGAAGTGTTTTCGCTTCTTGCACCTGCTCAAAGGTGGCTAAAGCGAAGACAGGAGGGTGGCTGGTGGCTAATGCCGGGTGGGGATAGCTACTATCCCGTGTCCAAGAGCGCGGTGACAGGAGCAGACTGAGGAGCAGGAGGCTTGAGCCGGAAAGAGTTAGAGGAGGGATGGATGAGCAGGATCTGGGCTCACGGAGATTCACAGGGCTGTGGAAGCGGGGGCGGCGTGGCTCAGGCTGAGGAGGGGAAGGGTGCGAGGGGCTGAAGCCCCACCAGTGCCACGTTGCACGGGCGGTCCCTGCGCCCCCGGGTCCCGCGGGATCGGCGCTCCCCGGGCGCGGCGGGGCCGGGCAGGTGCGGGGCTGGCGCTGCTCCCCCGGGGGGGCG
>VZRQ01002223.1:380117-405405 GCA_013397975.1 Machaerirhynchus nigripectus
GGCCGGGGCTGCTCGGGGCCCCTCCGCCCCGCAGCGAGTCCGCGGGGCCGCGGGGGATGCGGCGCTGGGCGCGCCGGGGAAGGAGCGCGGCGCTTCCCGCTGAGCGCGGAAGAGGGAACTGGGTCCTGCTCGGGCTTGTGCCTCGGCAGCCAAGTTTCAGTCGGAGCTGCTGCTGTTACCGGGGGCGAGGCGATAGCCCAGGACATCAGAGCGTGGTTGTTCGAACTCCAAATTCACTTGGAGGAGTTTGCTTTGGAGGGAGCGTTTTAAGCTGGAATGGAGGCTTCCAAGGAGTAATAATGTAGGACATCACGATTCCTTCTGTACAAGCGCTGTAACGTGGTTGTGTGTTTCGTATCCCCGATGCTGCGAGTCTGTCGGTTCCAAGGGGGTGATCTCTGATATCTGTCACTGCTGAGACATTTGGGGCAGCAGTTGCAATCTCCATATCCTAGAAAATAACACTGTTTTGTGATGTGCAGGAAGAAGTTGCAGTCTTTCTAAGAAAAGCCTAATGAGATCTTTGTCTAGAGTTGTTTGGGTTTTCTGCGGGTTTTTTTGGCTTGGGTTTTTTTTTTTGGGGGGGGGGTGGGGCGGGAAGGGGGTGTTTTAAAGGATATATGTCTGGTGAACACTTCCAGAGATGCTACAAAAGCGGAACGTCCCTTTAGTTTCCTTCCTTATAGTTAAAAGTGGAATCCAGTAGCCATCTGTTGCTAGAGACAGTCAAAAGAGGATGTTAAGACTCATGCTCTGAACAACCAACGCGTGTGAAGGACAGCTCTGCTGTAGCAAAAAGGTCTAAAATTCAGCTGCTACTAGGAAAAAATTGTTGTGTGAGGATTCATCCGCTGATGCTTGGATACATGGAAAGTAAGGGAATTTTCCCTTTTCGGCTGCTTGCTTGTGAAGTTTCCCACTGCTTCGTACCTTGGATTTATTAATTCCAGACTGGTGATTGTTGCTGGGTAGGCATTCTGGTGACTGTAGGACAAGACAAGGTATTCAGAGTGCTTTTAAAGCAGTAATAAAGGCTCATGGCTCACAGCTTTATGATCCAGGTGGATAAGAGGAGATATGGTCAGAAGTTCTTCAAAAAGAAATGGAAGCAGCTTTTCTTGTTGTACATGAATGCTTAACTCTAGAATGAGGAATGTGCTGTTCGCATGGTGCCTTTGTTACTGTGAGGGTTTGTGGGGCAGTTGTTGTTTGCCAGGGGTGTGCAGAAGGTGCGTGCGGGAAGGGGAAGGGCAGAACAGGCATTTAGGAAGGGATGTGTTCAGCGGGATTGTGCGAGGGGTGTGAGTCTGTGCTGCTCGATATGGTGCCACAAAGGCCACGGTATCAACAGCTGGAGAGTGGCAGCAGCTTGGGAAACCGTTGCAGTGTGCAGTGCTTCTGGAAGGCAGAGTGATCAGCATGTCTAACTCAATTAGCTGTGTCTGAATCACTCGGTTTGATGGGTTCCCACAGCTTTTTGTTCTTCGTGCTTGTCAAAAACAAGGGCAAGGACTGTGAGTTCTGACCTGCAAAGTTGTATATACTGATGGTATTGACACGTCCTGGGATTTCAGTCCAAGTTGCTGTTTGGAGGGTGCAAATGTTTGGCATTTTTGATAGCACTCTTCAGCTGATAATTACGGCGTTATTAGAGCTGCACCTACCGTTCTGCCGCGCACAAAGAGCCTTTATCCGCAGCCTGCTGCTGCAGTGCTATTGTGTGATGGGAAGGCAGCTTCTGCGAGGTTTTCCTCTAAAATAATGCTCCAGATAATGCAACTGCCTGTTTGCTGGCTTAGCATGGAGTGCTCTGAGGAGTGGTGCTGTTAAAAGAAGCAGTTAATCATTTGCTGCGTTGGTAGGAGCAGCTGGCTGCTCTCTGCACATCGTGCGAGCGGTTGTGTCTCTGAAGCGGATTTCCAACTCAGTGGAAAGTTTGCTTCAGCAGAAACTCTTACAACTGTGCTCTGCTGTGCGTGCCTTGCTGCCTTTCTCTGCCTCTCGGCTCCCAACCCATGTAAAAGACAGCAAGCTCTGCTCTGAAGTTTAATTAGCACGTTATAACGTAATAAATGTCCTGTAATGCAAGAAATGTAGTTAGCCCATTTATCATCTGGTGCACGTTCTGTGTGTTGCTCTTACAGAAATGCTGGTGGGAGAACTGCCATTTTGTAATGCCCTTTTAGATGCAAAAATTATCTCCCAGTTTTCAGTAACAGCAAATGTCTGCCTTCCTCATTTAAATCATCATGCAAATGTATGTGCATTTCGGTTATTGTTAAACAATGGTATCAAGCTTGTTGTTTCCAAGGGTATATTACCTAACTTTGTCAGTAGATGATTTTAACAGGAGAAAGTTACCTTTTTATAAATATCAGCGAGAAATAGGTGTCAGGAGGATCATTCATGTAACTACACTTACTGCTGTGTTGCCTCCTCAAAGAAATTGTTTCAGACTCATTAATTTGCACTTCAGTGAAAGTATCATTTTTAAGGTAATTTAGTAATAGAGATGGATTTGGGAATCAGCTTCTGGAGTAATTTGTGGGGAAAATCTCTTCCCTGTCGTTTAAACTCTTAAAAAATTTCTGGAAATCACACATCAAATCTGCTACGTGAAACCAGCACGTGGAGCGGGAAGTTATGATCCTGACTGGGGGGATTTCGGGTCACTTTTGTATTAGAATGAATGTTGGTGATGGCATTTTTAATGGGATATAATAAAAATTCCCAGCAGTTTTAATACCCTCATAAAATTTCAGGGTGTTTCCTACTGCCATGTGCAGCCTATTTATGTTTGTGCTGAATGTTGATGTTTCATGGAGGTTGCAGAGGAACTCTGGACATGGGGATTAATGGTGCTCAGCCTGATGTCGCCGGCCTTGGGGTGGGCAGTGCTGGGAGCTGTAGCCTGGGCTGAGCTGGGGTTGCACCTTTGGGGGCACCTGAGGCATCCCACAGCCCCTGCCCTGGGGACATCCCAGCTTGAGTAAGTGGGGCAAGGGGTAAATGGAAAGGTTGCAATGGACAGACAGCCCTCGTCTCTGTACCACAGTGTTTTTTGGGTTGTGGGGAGCTGGTTAAGTGAGGAAACAAGCTGTGTAACTCTGTGCTGTACAAGGCTCAACAGAATGGACACTAGGAAGAAGTCGTGTAGGTCCTCCCTTCAGAACCAAATGTTGTTCTATTAAGGCTGCAGGAGGGGAATGCAGAGGGAAAAGGGGAGCAGGGTCATAGGGGAGAGCAGGGTTTGGAGGCTGACAGGGAGGAGTGGGGGGAGAACATAAAGAGTTGGGATGTGCTGGGTAGGCTGGAAGTGAGAGGACCTTTTTGAAAATGATGATCAGGGAGGATAGAGAATGGCCAGCAGTAAAATGGGAGATCAGTCAAAGCAGCAGAAGAGAAGCAGATTGATGTATCTTGGGTTTGTGGAAGGACTTATTCCGGCCTTTGCTCACCAGAATTATTTTTTAGGTTCTCAGGGGCCTGGGTCTGCGTTGGCTCATTGAAACACGTGATTTTCAAAGTGATCAGTCACGTCCACTTCAGATTTGGCTGGAAAAGAAACAGTGGAAATCAAATGTTCCCCCCTTTTGTTGTGTGCTAAGTCCTGTGTTCAGTAAGGGAATGGCCTGGTTCTGCAGGCCATGAGCAGCTGCACACCCCGAGCTGCCAGTCCCCTCCGAGGTGAGCGGGATCCTAACAACACATTCGAGCTCCTCAGAGGTTTTTGTGTTCTGCTGCAACATACTTGGGCCATTCCCACTCAAATCTCGCAGATTTTGCTGAGATTAGATGCCCAAGTACTTTGAGTCAGGTTTCTAAAATAAATTTTTTCAAGTGCTAGTTGAGAACCACATCCTTTTGCACGAAGGGGGGCAAACTGAGGCGGTGTGAACTCGCTGTGCTCATGTCACCTGGGAAGGCTGCAGCTGTGGTTTGGAGACAATCCTTATGCTCTGGCCTCTGACCTTTAAGGTAGCAGACAGTTTTTTGTACAAAACCCCCTCTCCTATCAAGGCAGAAGAGATGTTCATTCGTTTAGAACAGTTGGTAAAACAAGCAGACTCCACAGGTCCCTACCAGCCACAGCTCAGGAGGCTTTGCTGTCATGCCAATATTCTGTAGGGCTTTAACCTTAGCGTTATTTCCAGTTACCAGCTGGAAAGGACATCTGCTAGTGTGTATTTATGTATGTGTGTATAAATATATATATATTTCTTCATAGATTGTTTTTTGAGATTCTTAGTGAGCATTAGTTTCATGGTGAAAGAAGGGTTTTTAAAAGCAGAGCTTAAGCCCAAGTTAGTCAGATCCAGATTTCCAGTAAGATGGTAGGGAGAAATGAAGGAGTTATAAATAGAAGCTCTACTGGTTACAGTAAAAGTTTTGTGCATCTCTCCAGTGCGCAGTGACCTGAAGCGCAGCTCTTATGTTTCTGACTTCCCTCCTGTCTTTCCAGGGCATTTTGTGTGTGAGAGGAGAGGAGGCTGAGCACTTTATGTCTGTGTTAGAGTTTTTCAGATGAGCAATAGCATTCCTGGAGTTTTTCCAAGTAATAGGTTTTCTGAAGGGTAGCCAGGAAATGGGGTTTTTGCCGTCACCAGCCTCAAATGAAATGCACTTGTCCCTGGGATAGAGAAAATAGAAATTGTATTCCATCTCTCCTATCTGTGAGAAGGCTGGCTGGCAGATCAGATGTGGGCACAGCCCAGTACACCTTACAAAAGGAGAATTTCAGTGGACTTGGAAACAAACAGTGAAATCACCCTCTTGCCCAAAACCAGGTTGACTGAGCTGGAGTGAGGCTCTTCTGCTGGGTGTCTTTCCTCCCATTAGACTGGGTTAACATCTTGGACTGGTTCTCCTGCTGAACAAACCATTATTTTTCTTTCTCTCTCTGCTTTTACCCAACCTCCATCCTCCAGTGATGATGCTTTTCTTAAAAATAAATTTCACGTGTGTGACTGACCAGGAATTGCTTTAGAGCACCCAGCATTGTTGACAGTGCCAGAACAAAATATGGACTGTGGTCATTGTGTTCCCCAGGCAGAAGTGCTTGAACTGCTATAAAACACTGACAGTGGCTCCTTACATGCTCAGGAATTATATGGCTGTAAGGAATTTTTGCCTCCTTACAGGCAAAGCCGGATTCAAGTGTCTGTGTGTTTATTTTCAGTTTTATGGTGTTTCCTTTAAAGAGAGCAGCCAAAATCAAGGGTGCAGGGGGAAATGGGGGAGACATCCATGTGACTGATATTTGTCATCTCTAAAGAAGGTGCTGGTTTTTTCAACCTTCCTTTTTTTTTTTTTTCCCAGAGATAAATGACAGCGAGGGCCACCCAAGCAGCAGCCACCAAACCTTGAAAGGCACCTCGAAATGGGCCACGTCCCTGGAGAGCCTCCTCGAAGACCCGGAAGGAGTGAAACGGTTTAGGGTGGCTATATTAAATATGGGCATTTCCATAGAACAAGATCAGGTTTTGAAGCAGAATGAGCCCCAGCACGAAGGGTGCAGCTGTGCCAGTGCTGTGAACAGAGGCACACGTCCCTCCAGACGCCTGCCCTGAGCAGAGCTGGAGCTGTGCCGCTGGCTGAGCTGCTGAGGTAGCTCCTTTTGCCCCCTACCACTGCAGCCTGTGCTCCAAAGGCACGTGCAAGACTTTTGGCTGCATCTTCCTAATGGGATCTATCCGCTCTTGGAAGGATTAGCAAGTTCCTGTTGGATAAACTGCAGTCCCTGAGCCACTGATCCCTCCTGCCGGGTGTTATTTATCACTGGGATCCCGGGCTCTCGGTTCTCACACGCTGTCCTTAAGCAATGAGCTACCAGGGGCAACCCGACGACTCTGTGGCTCTTGCCCTGTGTTTAGCAGCTCTACTGAAAATATTCCCTTTCAGTTTACTACAAAGTGTGGGCTGATGCAGCTCAAAATGGCTTGAAGTTTAATTAGGTGAGGGCGGTGAGTTGGTGTTTCAAGGTCTTCTTGCCATTTAAGATGTCAGAATGGGAACTACTTACTTGAAAGTGCTTTTGCCATACCATCCTGGTAAAATGCACTGGGATAAAATGGTTTCCTGCCAGACTGGTTTGAAAAGTGAGGTAAACAAGAATTACGAAAGACTGATTTTGAATTCTTAAAAAAAAAACCAAAACACCGAAGTAATCTTGGTGCTGTTTAGTTCCTGGCATTACTTAGTCTCTATTTTCTAACACTTGAAAGAGAAAACTGACGATTTCAGAGCTATAAAAGTTTCAGTCACTATATTTCATAAATAAATTTAATGTACATTTTTCCCCTTTTAAAGCATGCCTCACTTTGGAGGAATGTGCTGTGTTTAAACAGCAGAGAGAACACAGCTACATCTTCTGCTTCAGTTTGCTTAGGTGGATTTATTGCCACTGAAGATCATGTTTAGAAACACTTTCATTTGTAGAGATTTTACTCATTAACACAGTCAGAAAGGTACTACATGAGAATCCCAAGTGATCTGTGACTCTCATTAAGACAGTTCATTTTACTCACCTGGTAATGAATTCATATATTTTTGGATGCTCCCTTTGAGCAGTGGCTGTAAAAGTGCTCGAGTTATTTAAGGGAGACTGAGGAAATCATTCCTGTTAGTTACTGATATGGTCTGAGATTAGATGAAGCCCATCATCCTCCTGGAATGTGCTTTCAAAGTGCAGAATATCAGAGTGTTCAGTATCAGTTGTGCAGATGCACAATTGCTGTGGTTCTGTTACCCTGGGTTGGGTAAACTCATGGTAAAGTTAATTGTTGGCAGCTTCTAGTTCTAATATCTGTAGTAGGAAGAGGGAAAACCAGCTGAGAACCTGGATGCTAACGTTTGTGTGTTTGCTTTTCCCTTTCCTAGGAATTTTTAAAGAAAGAATTTAGTGAAGAAAACGTTTTGTTCTGGTTAGCATGTGAAGAATTTAAGAAAACACAAGGAAAAAAGCAGGTATGTTTCCTAAATAAATTCTACTTGTCAGCAAAGTTTACTTAGCAGAGCTGGAGCTAAAACATCTCTGTTGCACAATGTGCTTTGTGTGAATGCAAAAAAATATATTTGAAGAAATTGCACTAAAGTCATCCTGGTGGAATTGTTTGGAAACAAAGCCGGTTCTATTTCAAATCAAAACAAAGTGCTGAAATTGTCAAGTTTCCCATGTTTTGAAAACTGAACTTCTTGTAGTTTCTAGGGAGTAGCAAAATTTTTGTTAATTCAGTGATGTTGCATCATCTTGTTTGCAAATACAAAGATATTTCATTCAGAACTTTTTGAGATGGAAATTTACACCACTGTGATATCTTGGTGGAACATAAAAATAACAAACGGCACAAACAAAAATATTTTACAGTGCCAAAAGAAAACATTTTGCCTTATCAAATTACAAGTTACAAAACAAAAGGGGTCTGTTTAAACTTTTTTGCTTAAATATTTATCCAAATTGATGTATACCCGCAGAGCCTTTTCATTTTGATGACAGCTCTTTCTAGTAGGAAATATTCTATTGGAAAATTTTTCAACCAGACACCTCCAATAAGTTTTCTTTTTCCACTGCTTGGATCTTGGCTTACATTTAGATCCACCAGAAACACAGGATCCACTTTCACGTTTAGACTTTGAAGCCCACGGAGTCAGGTCTGTGTACCGTGTTCAGTCTGCTTGCTCCTGAAGAAGCTTTTGTGTCTGTTTTTTTTGTTTGTTGCATTGTTTTCTTGAGAAATTTTAAATGTATCTGCTCTTTAAGAGAAAGGTTCTGTGAGCATGAAATTAAGAAGTTTCAGCACTCCAAGTGAGCATCACTGTCCTGGAGAGTCAGACTCCTAAAGCTTTTTTTTTTTTAATCCCCCTTTTATGTTTTTTACCTGAGTGCACCTCTTGTTGCCATGGCACATCTTAGTACCTTGAAGAGGTGAGAGTGGGAAAATGCCCTTTAAACCTCTTCCAAGTGGGATTATATGTGCTTGGAGGAACATCAGAAATGCCAAGGAATAGGAATCAGGTGGGAGAGCTGGGCTAGGAGAGGTGTTACGAAGTACAGGTGTAAGAGGGCCGTGTCCACACTGCAGGATTCCTCTCTTAAAGGTCAGTCAAATATTGTCAGCTGAAACAGTTTCCCAGCAGATTTTCCACAACAACAACAACAATATCCCTGTCTTTCCAAACAATGTATTTTGGGGAGGGGAGGCTACTTTCTGTAAATATCCTGCTTTTTGCACTGAAGAAAACATTCCCCTCAAAGCAGTTTGCTGGGTTCAGTTGTATTTTTTTGGCATTGATAAATCCATAAAAATACAACAATACTCTTTTTTGCGAGAAGAGGGAAATGTTCAATTTGACTGTGAACTTTGTAACATTTAGTAGTTTCAGCTTTGTGTATTCAGCTGCTTCCCTCCCTCATTAAGGTCCACGAATGCAGAAAGTCTTGAGGAAAGCACAACCAGTCAGTCGACTTTTCTGTCAAGTCCCACGCTTTCAGTGGGATAATAATCATATTTTCCCCTGCTAAATAATTTCCATATTTTTAGCTGATTTAGGATTGCTAATTTAGGATGCCAGTGCAGAAAGTGGTGAAGTGATGTACAGGGATAGGAGCTCAGTGAATCCTTCAATGAATTGCCAAATGAATGGATGGAGACTTAACTAGGTTCTGTTTAGGTTAATTATTCAGTAGCAGTCCACAGTGTGGTCAACCTGGAGTGTAGTGCTGACCAAATTATTGTAACTGGCTGAACAAATGTGCTTTAGAATGACACAGACTTACAGTAAGTTTTTGTAGCTACTGCTTATGGGTGGCTTTGTTTAGATAATTTACAAAGCTAGGACAAGCACTAAAAATAGAAATCTTTCCAGTGTTAATGGTAGCGTGAAGCGTGGGTTTTTCTTCTGAAAGGGACTCTTGCAGAAATCCCTTTGCATCTCTCTATTGTGAGCCCTGTGTTCTAAAAACAGTCTTTTACTTGTTTTGTAATTTGCTTCTCCTTAAAACTGGTTTCCCACACAGATTAGCTCATAGGCACTGAGACTCTTGGTCAGATGAAGCTGATATCAATTTAACCCAGACTGGAGCAAGTCCAGAGGAGGCCACGGAGGTGCTCCAAGGGCTGAAGCAGCTCTGCTCTGGAGCCAGGCTGGGAGAGCTGGTGGTGCTCAGCCTGGGGAAGGCTCCAGAGAGACCTTCCAGTGCCTAAAGGGGCTTCAAGAGAGCTGGAGAGGGACTTTGGGCAAGGGATGGAGTGACAGGACAAGGGGGAATGGCTTCACACTGAGAGAGGGCAAGTTTAGATTAGGTATAAGGAAGAAATTCTTTACTGTGAGGATGGTGAAACACTGGAGCAGGTTGCCCAGAGAGGTGATAGATGTCCAGTCCTTGGAAACGTTCGAAGCCCGGCTGGATGGGGCTCTGAGCAATCTGATCCAGTTGAAGATGCCCCCTGTCCCTGCAGGGGAATTGAAGTAGCTGACATTTAAATTAATTTCAAACCCAAACCATTCCATGATTCTCTGAATGGGATTTTTCCCCCCTGTTTTTAAAGGATGAGGAAAACTTCTCGTTACTTGATGTGAGAGTGCTGGCACGGGGTTTAAACTCGGTCAGTTTAAGCTTGCCCGAAGGTCCCTGCAGTGGGTTAAGCATCCATTGTGCCAGGGATATTTATTGTTATCCTTTCTGTGTCAGCCTGGGGCAGTGTTTGGTTTTGTACAGGCTGCTGTTCCATTTGGGTGGATGATTCAGGGAGCAGGGGAGATTTTTGGCAGCTGCAGAGCGAGGCAGCAGGCAGACTGCATTGCTGGTCTAGGCAGGTTTTAGATGGACTGGGTTCAGCCCATCTTCTTCCAGCAGGAAGGTGCAAACTTCTGCCCTCAGTTCAAGACACATCTCTGTTTAAAAACAACAATTAAAAAAACGAGATACTCCTTTAAAATTTAATTTAAAATAGAAATTTGATGTTTAGTGAAGATTGGGAAAGCAATTAGGTCCAGTCCAGTCGTAGCAGTGAGCTCTGCTGCCACCCATGTGGCCCTCGTGTTAGGGCACGTATTTAATTATTGAAATGGGCGTGGTGGGGATAAAGGAATAAAATTTAACTGTAAATACTTTGTTGGGGTTAGTCATATGTTGTTGCATTTGTGACTGTTAATGAAATAAACAACGTGTCAGCCGTGCTGCTTCCTAGGGTTTAAATGTTTCTCCTCTTGAAGCTGAGCTTCAGAAATAAATTACAGATTGTAATAAATGCTTCCAACAAGAGGGAATATTTTCAGCTATTGCTAAAGCCCACCAAACTATCCATGTTGGAGCTTTGTAGTGAATGATTCCAGAACTAAGTCCTGTGCGTTCAGGAGTTTCTCCTGTTGCTTCCCATGTGGAATGTAGCAAGGGTTTAGCAGGGCTGGGTAATGCTGCACAGCTGCTGACTGCTGGGAGCCTGGTCTGATGAGCATCTGGGGCTCCCATTCACCTCATTTGGGAATGCTTGGGGAGCTGAGTTTGACCTTAGGAAAGGAAGTGGGAAAGAATCTTGTATCCACTTGAAACAGCGAGGGGGGTTGCTGCAGACAGAACTTTGTACTCCAAATGGGAATCTGGCACGGACGCTGGGGCGAGCACACAGATGGAACTGAGGACTGCCAGAAATCCCTTAATAACCACCTGTGAACAAGATCCCAGTTTAGGAGCTGTTTCAGCTCCAGAGCAGAGTCCCCTGTGCTGAGGCTTTAGTTCCAGGCAGATGCAGAGCAGAGAATGCCACCGACTGAACAGGGACAATCTCCTCCTCCTCCACCTGAACCTGGCTCTGCCTGAGTGACACTTGGGGGGTGTATGAGCACGCTGGCAGCTTTGCCTGTTCTTTCTTTTTAAAGCAAATTATAAGCTGTAGTTAATCAGCTGCTGTGGCACTGAAGCACAGACACGGCAGAACAGCTCTGTTTGCAGCAGGACCTGTAACGTTCAGCTGTGCATTTCCATATTTCCCCACTGCCATAAAGCCAGCTCCCCTGTGTCTCTCCAATGGCCTCCTCTCCCTACCAACAGCTCTTTCACTTCCTTTCTTTGTTATTCTTCCTCACAGAATCCAAAGAGCCTGCCTGTTTCACCAGCCTCCCACACAGTCCTGTTGTTCCCCTCCATGCTCTTTAAACTTCCTCACAGTTACTTCCAGTTTTGTGTTTCCTCTCAAGTCTCCCTCTGCTCTTTCTCTGCGGTGCCCAGCCTGCTCCTGTGTCCTTGGGCAAGCAGCACCTTGTGCTGGGGCAGGTGAGGAGCTACATCTGCCTTGATTAGCCCAGCAGCAAGGGACATCCTGGCAGTTCAAGCAGAGTAGTTATCTTTTGAGCATATACTGCAGCTTTCCCCTTGGTGCATGTGCTGCTTTTCCTCTCCCTTTCTTTTCTCTTGCTGATTTTCCATTGATTCAGCAGGAGAGTAGTCTTTTTTCTCAGTCATTTGCCCCTCTCTCAAGTATGGTTGAAATTGGACAGCAGGTTCAAAAGTTGTTTAGGTGGGACTGGCAGTACAATTGCTCATGCAATAATAGCTGAAGGCCCCTTCACTGTGCCTGCATTAGGACATTATCTTTGCCACTTGTAGCAGTCACATCTCTGATTCCTTGGATTAATTGCTCATTTGGAACAGAGGAGCTGGCCCAGTCCTCCCTGAGCTGTGAAACAAGTTGGAAATCGTTAAAAATAGTTCATTGTGACCTAATGCACCTGACATGTAATGTTCTACCCACCACATGAATAATGAGTTTTAAAAAGGAGTACTAGAGAATGGGTGTCCCCTTCAGCAGTGAGAGAGTCAACTCTTTAGGCCCCCTGAATGCTCAAACACATGCAGCTTTTCTTCTAATTATCCCCAAGTGTAAATGTACCTCAGCTGTAAAACATGGAACTGGTTCTGAGACTCCTTCATGGGCAGGGTTTAAATGCTTCCTTCTTCAAGGCCCATTCCCATCAAAGGCACAGCCCTTTAGCTGGGGCTGGTGTGGGGCTGTGGGTGCTCATTAGAGGCACCCAGGGCTCAGCATGACCCAGAGCAGCTGCTGCTGGGTTGCTTTCAGCGTTCAGAATTCAGCTTGTAGCAGGGGGGTTTGGATCCTGCCTGCCTTGTGTCTCTTCTCTCTCTGGCTTCCTGTTATCCAACTGTCTGGTTAAGGGGGCCTTTCATTGGATTTCAGGGGATTGTGGCCCCTCACTGCTTTGAAGCTTAAAGATGCTGGTGGGGTCAAGATGTTACTGCTGTTGCTGGTTTGACAAGGGAAGAGCTCTGAAATCAGGGCAAATACCAGCAAACAGCTTTATGCAGGTCACACCCTGATTTATCAGCTCTCAGGCTATTGAGGGTCTTATCTTCACCAAGTGGCCAAGCTGCTGGTGTTTTCTCTAACCGTGTAGTCGGGGTTGTAGGTGAGCTGCCCTGAGGTGATGGTTAAGACAAAGAGTGCTGTGTGACAAAGGTGTCTGACTGTGGCATGGCTTATGCACTGGCTTCACTGATTTCTCCCTTGTATGAAGTTCCCAGGTTTCTTTCCTCTGGGGTTCTTGCCCATACTGATGATCTGTTAGGAAAAACAGTCTTCTCAAAAGTGAAGACAAGGCCTAGTTGATGATGCTGAGCAGTTTTACACTGGCTGCTGAGATTCAAACCTGCTCAATACTGGTAGCTTTTGCTAACGCCAGTGTAGGTTTTGGCCTGTAGAGGTGTTTCTCTTCCAGTACAAAAGAATATACACAAGTAGGCTAATCTATGTGTATGTGTTACTTTTTTAAAAATTCAGAATACATTTTGGGTTTAGGAACCTCAAGAAGTGACCTAGAGAAGTCTCCAACAAAACATTTCCCAATCAGAGACTGTTTCCACGGGAAATAATTCTTTAAATAAATGTCATTTAAAATAATTCTTTTAAATAAATGTCCTTTTGCAGATGCAGGAAAAAGCTAAAGAAATTTACATGACTTTCCTGTCCAGTAAAGCTTCGTCCCAAGTCAATGTTGAAGGGCAGTCCCGTTTGAGTGAGACCATCCTGGAGACACCTCACCCTCTCATGTTTCAGAAGCTCCAGGACCAGGTAAAGTTACTCACTTCAAAAACACAGTTTTGTCTGGTTTTAATGAGCTCTGCTTTCTAGCCAAGGCGTGGATTGAACAGGTGGGCACAGAGCTGAGTTGATTCCACGTTGGGTGTATTAATGCAGCTGCTCTGAGGTATTCAGGTTCTTGGCCCCATCTCACTACGACCAATTAATTAAGAGACTCAATACAATCATCCTAATTCCAACTCAGGACTTTCCTGGAAAACTGGATGGAATTTTCTCCTGGGTTCCTGAGTGGGTGGCTTGAGAATTGCCCTGACTAACTTGGGGCCTTCGTTTTCCTGTGTATTCACTTGTTCTGAGTCATTGCTGATGTTTGTTTCTGTAGTTGCCACTGGTTTCCTTGAGAGCTCAGGATTCTTCATTTCACTTTGCTTTGGTATTTATATTGATATGAATATAACGCAATTTTCTGAAAAGCCTCCTCTTCTGTAACATGCGAGACTTAGATGTCTCTGCTTTGCCTTTCCCTAAAGAGCTTGGGAGGTCTGGTAGAAATTAGAAATTTTGCAGGCATGTCTTCGGGTGGTAAATTTTCTTGATATTCAGCTGATTTCAAAGCATAAGTTATGAAGTGAGTCATTCTTATCTGCAGCTTTCCAGCACTTGCAGTACTATTTTTAATTCCTGTGCCATCCTGAGGACTACCTGTATTTTCCATTTGGCTCTTTTCCTTTTGTGGAGAAGCAGCACAGTGATTTAAACAGTGTTTTCAGCCCATTTCAATCAGGTGTTGAATACATGGGTTGGGCACTGGCTGGGTCAGTTGGAGGGCTCTGAGGGGCAAAGGCTGTGCTGTTTTTCAGGACAATTCAAGACATTAGCAGTGGAAATACCTGAAATCAAATTTCCATGTGAAGAAAAGGAGTTTTTCATGGAAGAACTCCTGACTTGGGGGAAGGGCAAGAAATGTTCTAGTAGATCTAAGCACTGCAGTTCAGGGTGAGTGACTGTGAGAGTGAAGCTGGAGAGAATACTGGAGTTAAAATATTTGCAGTGCTACAAATGACATGCACGTGGAGAGCCAAGGATTAGTAATACCTGAACTGGAAACATTCTGGACTAGTGGCAGAGGAATCCCACTAGTGTGGGAAGAAATTCTGTGAGCTTTTAAAAACAAATGCAGAGCATTTATGGGTCACTGCAAGATTCCAGTGCTTGAAGCTACTGTTTATTGCTGTTAGATAATGGCTCAGAAGAGTTATGGTCTTCTCTAGTTTTCAATCCTTATAAAGTTATGAAGAGTGGTGTAATTTGCTCTCTGAAGAGCAGTGTTAACCACTGCTGGCACGGTGGGTCTGGAGCTGAAAAAAGCAGAGCTGGAAAGCCACAGCAGTGCTGGTAACAGCAGCTTCAGGTCTCCAGAGAGCCCCTGGTTTAACTGGGGATACTGGAGGGGTGTGGGATACTGGAGGGGTGTGGGGTGGGGCCGTGGGGTGGCCTTGACAAATGCCCCCAGGCCATTTGTTTGTGCTGAATGAAGTAAGAGTGGTTCAGAGAAATCCATGTGTTTCAGAATACTTGTGGGGTAAATGTTCCTGCTCCTCAAAGGCAGTGAGAGGAGGAAGGGAGGGGGAAAAGAGGGTTCTGCTTTGGCATGTGATTATGAACTCTGCTCTCTATATTTGGCTGACCATACTGCAGAAGATCTTGATCTTCAATGCTCTTTCTCTCTGGGAGCTGCTTTAAGTGATACCAGGAACAAGAGGGGTCTAAGTTCTCAACACAGACGTGACATTTTAACAGGAAACATCTTCCTTACAATTTTTTTCCCCTGAGCTGCTCAGATAAATTTGATTTTATTATAGTTAGCCAGTGCCAGGAGGTTTAATTTGACTTTGCTTAACTCAGGAAGAGTTAAGACCCCGAAGATCAGGGTCTACACAGAGTGGGTGTTTTGGGATTTTTTTTTTCATATTCCAATATGTGGCTTAAAAAATAATATTTCCACATTTTAGACATGAATTTAAATATTTAAATATGTAAACAAATAGCAGTTAGTAAAATCACCATGTAATTGTAAGGGAGCCACTTCAGCAAATGCACAGACAAGAACAGTCAAGTTTTGGGTGTTTGCCTGTATCTGCCCAGGTTCCTCGAGGATGTGAAATGAAAAAGCAGTTTGAGATTGGTTTTTTCCCTCCTGCCAAACAGGTACTGGTTGTACTATCAGTTAAAGTGAGGCCTGTAAAGGTAAAGATGAATTATCCACACGTGGAGTAGCCACATCTGCAGGTCAGAACCCAGAAATTTGCCTTGGAAATTCAGTTACTCTGAGTGTCACAAAACATGATCAGTCCTCAAACATGACTCAGAGAGGCTCCACCAGTGAAATAATAGACTGAGGGTGATGCTGGCTTTGGTTTTGCCTCAATTATAGTTTCGAAGTTTACTTTTTTCCCTTCCCCTCTGTTTCAAGACCAAGCAAAATAGAGTCCTGACCTTGACACCTGAACAGATTCCAGGTTCCTCCCCCAACCCCTCTGTTTTCAGAAAACTCCAAAAAGAGTTGTAGCTTTTTTTTTGGCCTGCTGTGGGTATAAATAGAAGAGCAGCAGTTATGCTGAGGGATGAGCCTGAACTCAAGCCCTGGGAGAGAAAAGCTGTGCTTGGGGCTGACTTCATGTTTCCATGCTGGCTGTGAGCAGCTCTTGGCCTAGTGAAAAGTGTAATTACACAAATTTAATCCACCAGTAATTTAAAACCACGTTTTAACTGGCAAAATACATCTGTACCAGGTCAGCTCTTTGTGGCAGGTTCCTGCAACTGGCCTAAGACCAGTCTTGGCATTTGGTCTAAAAAGAGTGGGAAGATTGGCATAGATTTAAGAAGCATTGGCTAAACCAGTTGTTTCAGTATCTGTGTAAATTATTTAGAGGCTTTCCTTAGTTATCCAGTGCTTTGCACGAGTTACTCTGCAACGTTCAGGAGTCACTGCAGTCAGAAAGGTGCATAAAAGGCACCTCTCTTTCTTCAAAGCTCTGCTTTGTCCCTCTGAATGCCTCCCAAACATTCAGAGGGATGTTCAGAGGGACAAACACCCTCCCAGGAGGCTCTGATCATCCCACTCAGCAACCATGGCCTGGGACCTTTCACCTTCAGTATCAGGTGTGCAGAGTTGGCTATCGTGAAAACTATAATCTGATTTTTAAAGTAACGTGGACATTATTGCCAAGCAGCAACCATGGAACCTGCAGCACTTTTTGCTATGAGCAGCCCCTTGGAGAGTTGGAAGTGCATTCTTTTTAATGCCCTGCTCTGTAGTGGTGCTCTGGGAAGAAAAACAAAAGTTCATTGGAATTAATGTGTCCTTCTCATTTAAAATCTCATTTTACTTAGGTCATTTGCTTTGTGTTCTTTCCCCCCCCTCTTCCCAGATATTCAATCTCATGAAATACGACAGCTACAGCCGCTTCCTGAAGTCAGACATATTCCTAAACCATAAGAAGAGTGAGGAGCAAGAGGAGAACTCACCAGAGGCTCAGACTGCAGCTAAAAGAGCATCAAGAATTTACAACACATGAGACACAATGGATCTCTTCAGGAGAGGCAATACAATAAGGAAATTACACTCAGGAACAGTCTAGGTTTATAGCAGTTGCATTTAGGGCTTGGAAAGCTCAAAACCTTTTTAGGAGATACTTACCTTCTTAATTGCTTGAATGACTAATTGTTTTTGCATGATAGCTATTAACCCAGCACCCGTGGAAGGACTGTTTCCCAGCTAGAAGGCTGAGGTATTCCTCCATAGCATGAGTTGCCTTTCATATTTCACAAGTTAAAATGCTTTCAGTTCTTGTATGTTCTTTTGTGAGGCATCTTGGTGATGAGAAATGGGAGACTGCGTGGTTGGGTTTTTATTTTTTGCCTTGTAATTTTTGTTTGGGACTAGCTTTTACATCCTGAACTGCTGGAAGAAGCTGTTGAAGACTACATTTCACATTAGTTTGTGGGTGAGTCATTCATAGCAAATTTAATCATAAAGGGACAGCATCTTTCAGGGTTAAGCTCAGTAGAATCCAATCCCTTCCTGTGTGGCTTTGTTCTTTCAGGGTGATGTCTGTTTTGCTTTGCCTTTATTGCTGAGTCAAAACACTTTCCTGGTCATGATTTTCATTTTTGTGTCTCCTAAATTCCTCCCGCCCCCCCCCCCCCCCTTTTTTTTTTCCAGTAGGCAATCACCTCCTTCAGAGGATGGGATAACCTCTGTTCCCTTGGGAACAAAAGCTCTAAAAGAGACAGAATCTCTGAGGAACTCCTGACTGCCATTAGGAAATGTGACAGTACCCATCCCTCTCAGGGCACACTGATTTCAGCAAAGCTTGGCTGGGGCGTGTCCCTCATGTCAGTGTGACATCAGATGCTGCTCTCAGGAGGCATCTGGTCTCTCCCAGGTCTCCTGAACAGTCCCTCTCTGTGCAGCAGCAGCGCTTTGGCAAAGGACCAGCAAACCAAATCTGGTTTTGTTTTACTCGGGTTTTTTTTTCCTGCTAAAATCACCCAGCCGAGTTTTGTTTGCCCCACAGAAGTATTTCAGGGTTTCCCAATGGTGATTTTGGAGAGCTGCAGTGGAACAGGGAGTTGGCTTTCAGGTTCAGCCACTCTCACATCAAGCTTGAGAGCAAGGGGAATTTATTTCTGCCCTGTGCAGTCAAAGGTTGGTAGAGGAAGGTGCTCCCAGTGAACATTCCATGTTGTCCTGGGAATGTGTCAGCACTGCAAAGCACATTTTAGCATACAGTTTTTCATGTGTTCATTATATTTTTTGATTAGTTCACTGCAGCGTTACTAAATTGCAGTTTAAGCTGGGAATGTGTATTAGCTACTTGCTCTATTTACAAGCTTTGCAGCTGTAGTCTGGCTGTTTCCCACTCTCTCATTATTTACTCTTTCATTTTTTGCACTGCTTGTCTTGAACTTTTGTTTATGTGCTGGCTAATCTAAATGCACAGTTAGCTTTTGAACATTTTGTACTTATTTTTTTTTGTCAGAAAGGCCAGATATGTTTCATACATTGCTCTCACTGTCAGTGTTTAAAAATCTTAGTCTGGTTTGTCATTTTTGAGAACGCAAAGTCACTTGGTAGACTTGATTATACCTTTTAACTCTGAGCCACTCTTGCAGGCATTGTGTAAAGAAAATTGTTTCCATGGGCTTTTCCCTAGTTAGATGTAAAAGTGGGGATGGAAGTTCTGATTTTTCCCCTGGAGCTACATGCCCTGTTCATTTTTAGGAAATCAAAGAAGAGGTCAGTGCCTCCATATGCATGTTGTAAGGTGTAGTTCTTATGCACTGCGTTAATGTTCTTTTTATGCTCTCGAAAGATTTAATGGTGAAGTCATATTACTTCAGGCACTTCCAGTGGTATTTGACCTCATGCTTAAGCTGTATTTCAATGTTTTACTGAATAAGAATGAACTAAACATGTGCATGATTTTTTTTTTCCTGCTGGGGCCTAGGAAATGGGACCTTCCAGTTCTGGACTTGCCAACTCTTTGTAATCTCAGGATTACCTCTTTTGAAAATCCACTGTAATAACAAACTCTTAATGCCTGCCACAGCAGAGGACAGAACTTCTGATAGCATTGAAGCCCTTGGGAGTGGGCAGCTTAACCAGTTTAGGACTTGGGATTTGTTTTTTCCCAGTGTTTGCTGCAGAAGTCATAGTGATATTGAAAAATTCAGCATAGGGACATTCATGGGAAAAATGCAGAACGAGCCCTTACCACATTCATCACATGGATGCACAGTAGATTTGTTTTTAATCATATTGATTTTAAAAATGCATTAGCAAGGGAGAAAAGTCTTTGACTACCATGCTTTAAAATGGTAATAATAGAAGATATAAAACCAGGAGCCGTATGAATGAAGGTAGGGCGTTAAATGGAGGAAATAAATTTGTAGCTGCTTATGAACAACACTTTCCTTGGCAATACATTTCCTATCAGGTACTGTCTTTGCTTGCTGAGAGCAAGTGCCCCACATGAGCAGACACAAAGGTGCTTTACACGACCACGAGACAAAAGTTACTCAAAAGGAAATGTATTTTTTTAGCAGCATCTCTATGCCTATGATGTTTATTTCAAGATCTATTATGTTTCTAATCTAATGTATCTTAATCCACAAAATCCTTAATCTTTGAATTGCTCTTTTACCTCAGAGGTAAAAAAGTTGATTGCACCATTGTCTTTGTGGTGTCTGGGTCGGTTTGATTCTTTTTTAGAACACCAACAAGTAGACTTGCAATGTGCAGAAAGCAAAGACTTTTTTCCTATTCATTAGATTATCTGTATTTTTCTGTAAAAGGACAATCAAATTAAAGCCATCCAAGCAGATGCCTGTAATTGCAATCTGTGTATATGTGGGGAAAGCTGGTGTTACCACAAACTTCTGGAAATAGGTGACACTTGCTCCATGTGGCACAGAACAAATCACACAGACAGAAATAAGAACTGTTTCCCTAGGAGTAAATCCTGCATTCCAGGAACAGCTGTAAACTTTGCATCCAACCTCAGGCTGTAAGTGGGTGCCCAGAGTTGCTTTATGTAGAGATTAAAGATAGGAGCTACTCCTCCTTATAGAACTTACACCGAAGGTATGAGCACACAAAACAAGCAAGAGAAGTTTCATGCCTGACTGCATGCCTTAAACTCTACCCTATTCTGTGTTTCTCAGCTGAAAAATAAAAATATTCTACAAATACACCAAATCTGTGTGCTGACAGCTCTTTTTATGTTCTGGACCCAGTTTGGGCCGAGATGGCTTCACGTCCCAGAGCTGTCCCATTTTCTGCTCTCAGTCCTTGCCAACACCGTTGGCAGTCTGTCCTAGGATGTGGGGTTTTTCCTGGGAAGAGGGGATGGCACGGTGGGGCTCACTTCTGACTGGGCCGTGGTCTGAACAAATTGCAGGAAGTCACTTGAGCAGGGGAAGGTGCCTCTTGCACCTGCTCCATCTCCCCTTTCTTCTGTTCCTGTTGCGTTTCTTTCACTGCACTTGCCAGGCCATTGGTGTGGAGAAGGAGGGTTTGAAAAAATCAGAGGGAGGGAGAGAAAAAGACTGTAATGCTTGTGTTTGGATAACAGTTTGGAATGTGTTGGGTTTTTACTGAAGATTCAGACGTTTTAAGTGGGTGGCATCTGCATCTGGGTTAAAACCTAATTAGGTCTGTGATGCAGAGAGGTCCCATATCATTCTGTGACTGGTTCAAAGCTGAAAAGTGCTATATTCTCCCTCTTTATAAATTGTTTATAACTCTTTTCATCCTAAAACAGGGCAGCAAGCCTTACAAAGTCACCCAGCTTTGCCAAACGTCTGCCCCTGACAAACCAGGAGCACTGTTTACATGACAGCGATCCTTTCCCTGTGCCAGGGGTGGTTCCTCTTGTTTTGTATCCAGCGCAGCTCATGTCCCAGGGCTTTTGGCAGAGCCGCAGTTCAAAGCGAGCTGTGGGGCATCCTTTATCCCGGGGATCTGTGTGTCCCCAGCCGTGCTGCCATACAAGTGCTCAGCAGCTGCAGCCGGAGTTCTGATCGCCCCAGCTCGGCAGCTTGGCTGTAATTAAGGGAAGGATGCTTCTCATCGTCAGAGCTATTATATCCCGACCGATCAGGGTGCAAATCCATCGCAGCCAGGAGTTTAAAAGCGCCCCGTTCCAAGGGGCTGGGGATGGCGGGGGAAGAAACAGGGACAGGCGGGGATGGGACGATTGCCAAATTCCGCAGCACCCTCTCCTGGCTCCCGGCTGAATAACGTGTAGGGATTTGGGGCTTGGAGTAAGACTCCGAGCAGGGAAAGGTCGCGGCTGCTGGTTCCTCAAGTGCAACGCACTTGGCGACCTGTCTGTCAGCAAGAGATGCCAGAATGCTGAGGTGGCTCTGTTTGTCAGTGAAGGCAGCTGATGTCGCTCTGATCAAAGTTTGGGGGGATCCCCGTGCGTAAGAAAACTGATTAAAATTGCTTTGAAAGCTGGCATTACAGAGCAGATGATGCTCTGAGCTCCTGGACGTGCTTCGTGATTCGGAGCTGCAGAAAAGGGGCAGCATTATCCCTTCTCCCGCTGCTGTTCCTGCCTTGTGCCCATGTGAATCGCCCAGGGACGGGACATTTCCCTCAGGAAGCAGTGCCCAGCATGCTGAATGCTGCAGCCTGGGGAACGGGTGCCCTTACCCTTGTTCCTGCCACGCTATCCTATCGCTCCAGCCTTCCCAGAGGTCATGTGCCCGAAATTCAGCCCCAGTGCCTGCCTGCCACCCCTTGTTGCTCTTGGGCTCTTGTTTCACTTTGCACAAAACTCTGCGAACCAGCAGGAAAGGCTGGCTGAGAAAAGCAGTGCTGTGGGGTCAGGGCTGGGAATGGGGATTATCCACTGCCCCGTGTCTTGGGCAAGCACCAAAACTGCCGGCAGTGGGATGTCCTGGCACCAGGCTTTTTCTTTTGTTTGCCATATACATTTCAAGCAGAATCTGTCAGTTTGTCCCTGTACTGGAGCATGGCAGCCCCTCAGTTCCTGTTTCTCCCAAGGAATCCAAGGTGCTGTCTGGCCAGACCCCTCAGCCCAGGGGGGATCGTGGTGGTCAGTGGGTCTTGGACAGGGTGATGTGCCAGGCTGCACTTCAGCTGGCAGGAGCTGAGCTCAACCTGTGTGAGCTTGAGCTCGTATGTGGTTTTCATCAGGCCTATCTCAGCTGGTGAACCACTGGATTAGATAGATTTCAAGTGTTTTTCCATGTCATGACTAAGACAAGGTAGGAACTTGAAATATTTGAACAAGTGATGCTAACAATTGCAGCACTGAAACTCTCTCAGAGTTACCAAAGTACACTGACTTGGAGGTAAATTGAAACCTTTCAGGCTCTTTTTCAAGCTGCAGTCCAAAGGAACAGCTGAACATAAATTTTTCTTAGTTCCTGTTCTGTGTTTTCTGTATTTATGATTTCATAGTTTTTCCACGGTTTGAATACTAGGTTTAGACATTTTTTATACATCTGCTCTACACACAACCTCTCAGCCTCTCCTTTTTGCATACCCAAAGTGCCACAGAGATGGATCTGACAGCGAAGAGCAGAGAGGAGAAGCTCATGCCCCTCCTAGTCTGCAGAGAGATACCAAACAATGTGAAACTCCAAAACATGAAGGACAAAAGGCAGCACTGCTACAGATATCTCTGAGGCTGAGAACCCTGGCGCATGGTGAGACCTCAGGGGCAGACTTTTGGTGCAAGGCACTCCCTGAATGAGTGGGAAACCCATCTCTGTTGCTTTTCTTGCAGTGTTCAATCAGCCACTGTTAAAAGCTGTTCTCAACATCCTGACCAGGCTGCTTGGAAAATCCCCAGGCCTAGGGAAGACCTGTGGGATTAAAATTACAATCCACCATATAATGAAGGTAATTGGGCTCACAGAACTCTGCCTCTGACTGCTGCTCACTACACATCTTGGACACCATTTCTCATTAAGGAAGTATGAAATTACCAGGGTTTTTTTAGAGCAAATCTTTTATCCTGAAGCCAGGAGGGTACAAGCTGTGTGTTTCATCCTTTCATTCCTTTTCCCCGCCCACTTCCTTTTCTACTGTAGAGAAATAAGTGAACTCTTTGTGATCTCTGCTTTCAGGAGGTTTCATCGCCCAAGCTGCTCCGTGGATTAGCAGCAGCTTCCCAGCTAACAGATGGCTGGAAGTGACAGCAGTGCTGCAAGGAAATTAAGGAAATTATTTCCATCTCGGGATTGGTCTCATTCACTGCGTTTTGCAGCTTTCAAGCATTTTCCATCCACTCAGACGAATGTTTGTGTGTCATTTACGGAACACGAACAAAATCCCTCTGAAGCGGAATTTCCAACCTCAAGGCCATTTGTTGTTTTTGGAGTCATCCTTAGGCCTCGGGCAAAAGGCTTGAGGGAAATCCTATCCTCTGTAGCTGGGCCAATAGCACTGTAAACTTAAAGATGATCTGTCTTTTTCTGAGCTCGAGATTAGGCAACGAACCAGCCTCTCACTGAGCCAGTAGCAGCAGTCAGAAAAATTACTGAGTGTGGCAACTTTGGGGGGTAATTGTTTGTGTTTGTTGTTTTGACTCTTTGCTCTGGTTGGCTAAAAATTCCCTTTTCATGTGCAAGTGTGGAATATTCTTCTGTGAGAGGACAGCTGCCAAAACCTGAATCAGTCTTTTTTCCTTCTTCTTTCATTTTTGCCTTACACTTTAGAAGAGAGGCTACAAGTTAGAAAAACAGAACTGGGAAGTGCTGAGCCTTTTCAGGGCTCAGCATTTTCAAACAGGGATGTCCAAGGAGGCAACTGACCCTCAGAGGGGTGGGAGTGGATGGAAAGGGAAAGCTGCAGGGCTGGGAGCTGCCAAAGGTGGACTCTGATCAAGGTTACAGTGCTAAGGGTCAGCTGTCCTTGTGTACATAACTGATGTCCCAACAGAGCTCTTATACTGCATAGTAAAAGGAGGGGGGAAATCAGTTTGTATACCAAAAGGTCTTCATGGTGTGCTAGATAAGATTGAGAAAGTCATAGTAGCGACCAAAGTGACACAGGCAAAGGAAAATACTGCATTCAGCCAAGTTCCAGTTTTGGTCCTGTGTGAAATGACTGATGGGACTGAGACTGGGAGAGCAAGGGAGCTGTAGCTACATCCTGAAAACCATTATTTACCTCACTGTTGTTCCTTAATTTGCCTCTGGGTGAGTTCAGCTGGGAACTAAGATCTCCAAAATCATGATATGGGCATGTTCTGACAACTTTAATTTTATTTATGTGGCAGCAATCTTGTATTAAGCAGCATTTCGCTTCAAGGCACGTCTTGCCTCACCAGGATGGGAGATTTATGAGCATCTGGACTACAGCAGAACGAAGCGCCCACTTCCCAGAGGATGTGCAGACATCACACCCACCCTCTCTTTGCTCTTTGTGGTCTCCACCCTGCTCCTTCACCCTTCTATTTTGTGCAGGCATAACCCACACCAGGATTATTACTTTTTCCCACCTCTTCATGTTCTCCTTTAAAGCTTATAAATACAGTGGGCAGGGGTGGTTGTACCTCTGGACCACAAACCCTCCTGAACACCTTATAAAAACCAGCTTTAAAAAACCACCAATTTTCAACACGGGAAGAACGACACTGATAGGAAAGAGAAATAATTGTTACTGAGCTGAAAAAAGGAAAATCACAGCTTGCAGTGTGGTGAGCATCACTGTTTTCTGTGTAACCTGTTCCATGATTATTTTTTTTTCCCTAAAACTGGGATGTATTACACAGTTCTGGTGCACCTCTGCTTTAAAAATAAAAAGAAGGGTTTTGCTAAGGGGTGCTTTTTGGTTTTGTTTTGTTTTTTGCCAACGAGCTAAGGTTTCAGTTTGCTGCTGCTGCAGCTGTGCTGATGTAGATGGAGCTGTGGCAGAAGCACATCTGGCTGTACCTTGCACTGAATCGTCTCTGGGAGCCTGGAGATGCCACAGGTTGGCACTGCCCTGGCTCATTTGGCTAGGGAGGATTTGCAAATGTGTTCCACAGAGGCTGCAACCCCGTTTTCTATTTCTACAGATAACAGCACTAATTTAAACGTGATTTAATCAGGTGACAGCTTTTGCATCTGCTGCAGGTTCATTGAATTAACACCATTAATAGATTTGCTTTCTGGGGACCTGTCTCAGTGCCTGTTTGAACTGACAGAAGCCAGAGATACAACCTCCACCATTACATTAATGCTGGGTTCTTCAGAGGCTCAAACTGCACCTAAAATTGCAGCTGGAGCCAGAGGTAACATTTTGCTAAATGTCCTCCTCGCCCTGCTGCAGGATGGAGCTCTGGTGCCCTCAGCACAGGGTGGACAGGGAGGAGGCTGCGAAGATGGTCAGGGGCTGGATCATCTCTGCTGTGAGGAAAGGCTGGGAGAATTGGGGTGTTAGTCCAGAAGAGGAGACTTCAGGGGGACCTTAGAGCCTCTTTTGGCATCTAAAGGGGTTCCAAGAGAGCCGGAGAGGGACTTGGGACAAGGGATGTAGGGACAGGACAAGGGTGAATGGCTTCCCACTGCCAGAGGGTTAGATGGGATATCGGGAAGGAATTCTTCCCTGTGAGGATGCTGAGGCTCCGCTCCCGGTGAGCTCCATGTGAGGGGGACACGGCAGAGCTGGGACCCCAAACCCCCATGGAAGCCCTGAGACCCCCCAA
>VZRQ01002223.1:405470-510256 GCA_013397975.1 Machaerirhynchus nigripectus
CTCATCACAGCCCTGGGAGCCCCAAACCCCCATCGCGGCCCCAGGAGCCCCAAACCTCGATCGCGGCCCCGAGACCCCCAAACCCCCATGACAACCCCGGGACCCTCAAACCCCCATCGCAGCCCCGGGACCCCCAGCCCATGCCGGGTCCCGAAGCACCGGCAGAGGGCGCGCCGGGGCCGCGCGGGGTGGCGGCGGTTTTGGGGGGCATTATTTGGGGTTTAGGGGTCCCTGTGTGTTATTTGGGGTTTAGGGGATCTCTGTGGTTTTTTTAGGGGTCCCTGTGTGTTATTTGGGGATTAGGGATCTCTGCGTGTTATTTGGGATTTAAGGCCCCCGTGTTTTATTTGGAGTTTAGGGACACTTTCCACTATCCCAGGTTGCTCCAAACCCCGTCCAACCTGGACTTGGACACTTCCAGGGATTCAGGGGCAGCCACAGCTTCTCTGGGCAACCTGTGCCAGGACCTCATCACTCTCAGAAAAAGCAGACAAAACCCATTCCTTTCTTCCCCAGCAGGAAGCAGTTGTGGTGTCATAGACTCAAATATGACATTTTTTTCCACCACCAAGGGAAGTCCCTGGGAAAACTCCCTGGGCTTTCTAACCGTGCTCATGTCCCTCATTCTCTGCCTGTGACATTTTTGGTAGCACTGAGAAGAGCTGGTATCGTGGATGGGCCATGGGATGAAGGTAGATGAGGCACTTTGGGCTTCTGGAATAACCACATTAGCTTAATGTGTCCAAAATATGTGGCAGTATCAGCGCTGTGATTAAATGTTCCCCTTTAGCTTCCAGAATTAAGAGGGAGGAGGCTGCTTTTGTTTTTTGTTTGCTTATAGAGCACTTTTCTTGGAGATGTGCAGTGCTCCAAAAGTGCCACTAAACTGCCAGGGGGCTCAGCAGGTCCGGGTGGATCTGTTCCTGACACAGCCCAGCCGCAAGCGGGGACAAGGACACCCCATGCCCCACACTGCTCTCCCGGAGGGCACAGCGCGTTCCCTGTGCCTTCAGCCGCCCCACCAGGAAGCTCAGAAACAGGAAAAGAAACCAAGAAACAAAAGCCCCGAGAGCTGCGTTCTGGGGGACGCAGCAGCAAACTTCACAGCTTCACAGGTGCTTTGTTCTGTGCCAGAGGGGTCACACCTGCCTGCTCCACTGCTCACTGGGGCAGTTTGCATGGAAGGACAGCAGAGTGTTCATCTGAGTGTAAATCAGAGTATTCATCTCAAACACCCACAGCATTGCTCCCAGCTCAGCTTCACATGTACTGAGAAGTGTGGGTCCTCTCCTCCTGTCACCCTGCCCTTTCCCTCCCCGGAGTGCAGCAGTTACAGCTTTTTATTCTTTTTCCATCTCTTCTTCAGCATCCACTTCTAATATTCTTCTTCCTGCCCTCCAAGCACTTAATCCCTTTTCTGTACTCCAGTCTACAAATGATTTGAAAAAGAATCAGAAGCAGTGAGAGATGTAACTGTGACCCGACCTAGTCACTGAGTGTTTGCTTCACGTTCCAAGCTGGTGATTATGACTAAAATCTCGCTATCTGGGCCACGAGCCTCTGGTGAAAATCCAATAGTAAACCTGCCACGTGAGGCAAGCATTTGACATCTGCAAACGGGTGCCATCTGTTTCTTCTTTTAAGAGTATTACCCGTCTAAGAAAGGAAAAGAGAGGCATGAAACTTGGTCTGAGGTCAAAAGGGTGAGTGAGATCAGGGGTTTTTAGTTGCAAAGTGAAATGGGGGTAGATTCACCCCCACCCACCCACCCATGGCTCTTCCTGGCAAGTGGAGGGGAGATAATTGCAAGTGACACGAAGTCACACCTCCAGATTAGGGGGAACTCAGGGTGCAGAGGCAATCATACAGCCCAGACTTCTTCTTAGGGCCAGACCAAGGCCTTTGCTAAATGAGGAACTGAGTAACATCAGAAGACAAAATTTTGACTCAGCTTTTTGTAATTCAACATCTGCTCCCACCCCCAAACCCTGGAACAGGTACCAGGGCCCTGTTCTGTGCCAGGAACAACTCACTGCTTCTCTTTTCGTGACACATTTTGCTCCCGTGGTCAGCAGCAGTGGAGCTGGTGTGCTCTCATTTTTCCCACTTCTGGGCATTGTTTCAGACCCCTGGGTTGTCACAGGAGCTTCAGCTCTGCTTGGCTCCCCTGCAATCCTGCCTGGCTCTGGCTTATCACAGATTTGGGACTGACTTCTCTGTCT
Organism: Machaerirhynchus nigripectus; assembly: GCA_013397975.1. Lineage (NCBI taxonomy): Eukaryota > Metazoa > Chordata > Aves > Passeriformes > Dicruridae > Machaerirhynchus > Machaerirhynchus nigripectus. The sequence continues at coordinate 407,693 of VZRQ01002223.1, forward strand.
CTGTTCTTAGGTGTTACAAGCCAGCACTTACCCCGGTTTCACAAAAACTCCTCATGGTTTAAAAGATTTACGTCACATTTGGTCCAGGGTGGCTGGCTGCAGGGAAGCACGTGCCTGCCCTGTAGGCACTGAGGCAGCTCAGAGAGGATTTGCTGAGCTCTGGGTGCTGTAGCAGGACTGTTGCTGGTCCCCTGGCAGACTCTGGGCTGTTTCTATTACAGGACAGCGTGCTGGAGCAGTGGCAGCCCTTCAACAGCACTGAGGAAGAGATTTGCTGTGCATTTCCCTTTGCCCTTGCTGTGAATATTTGCTCCTGTTTCCTTATGCTCTCAGTCTTACAGGAGAGCATCCTTCTGGATTTCGATGCAGGTTGAGCGCATCCCGAGCGCCTTATCTGACATGAGGAGTGTGACTGTCCCCTAAAATATCCAAAAATTCCTTCTAAAAGAATCTAAAGACTGCTGGAAAATGTGGGTAGCTAGTGAAGCCTACACACTGCTGAAAGTCATGTTTCTTTTCACTGGAGGATCAAAGGATAATGCAAAGTTGTGTATTAAACAGGACAGAGAGTTTCGCTGAAGAGGGAACAGCCCTGGCCCCGCTGTACGCAGCAATGACACGGCACAAGGAGGAACACGAGGTTATAACAGAGCAGACTCCATGAACTCCAGTTTCAGACCGCGGGAGTGGAATCAGAACCTCCCATCAAAGCAGGCGCTGTTTTCTTCCCAGCTCCGCGGAAGTCACCCATGGTGTGAAGCGCTCGCACACTCACTAAGCACAACGCGCAGTTACAAGCGAAAGGCTGCTGGTGTCTCACTTGAACCAGGGAAACGCTTTCGGGGGAGAGCAGGGTTTTTTCATAATGAGAGGTTTTTAGGCTGCAGGTTTAAATGGAAAGAGGGAACTCGTTGCGTGTGGCCAGCCGTGTCAGCGGCAGCTCTGTCACACAGCTCTCACTTGTCTGAGTGTGGGCAGCACCACGAGTACCTTGGCCCGAAACAAAAGAACTCTCTCTGGCCAGGGAAATCAGTTTGGCTCCTGCTGTTGCTGTGTTTTCTCTCCCCCTTGGCAAGGTAAGGCACTTCTGCAGCGCGGATTGATCTGTCCCTACACGCCTGAAGGCATTTAAACCTGGAGGCAGTGACCTGGTCTGAAGATTCACAGACAAAACCCACCTCCTGCTTGTCCACAGGGACTTACTAATCCAGATTTGCCAGAGCATATCCCCAAAACAACTGTTGCTCAGGGAGTTTCTAAAAAATCCTTGAAGGATGAGTAGTAAAAAAATTAATACTTTTTATTTTTCCTGCCAAATGGGACAAGGAAAGCCTTTTAGGGGAAAATACGTTGCCAGGAAATCTTTTTTAATGCTTTAAAATTTTTTTCTCAGGTACTCCTAGCTAGGCCACATTGCATTTCTATATGGAGGCACCATTACGTATACAACAGCACTGCAATCAGGGCTGCAGCAGGGATGAATCACAGTTCCACCACTTTGTGAGCATCGTGACATCTCTACATGCAAATTGTTACTGTCAGCCTCATATTTGAATTTGCATGTGGCTCATACAGAGCTGTGGACACAGACCCTGACCCGTGAGGGCTGGTGGGGGTGCGGCCGCAATGGCCACTCACACGCAGAGTTTCGCTCTCTGCCTCAGAATTGTTTTTTGCCCTCAAAAGAAAAAATGCCAGAGCTGATAAAGAAAGGAGCATTGCACCTTTGCAGCTGGATAGAGAAGGGCTGGGTGGAAGTGTGTGTGTGGGCTCCTGCCTCTCTCCGCTCGCACTCCTGACCTGCTGGTCCAGCAGCCAGGGGGATGTTGCTGTGGAGGCTCCTGCCCTGAGCCTGCCCTGCTGCCATCTGCCAGACAGCCTAAAGCACTGACCTGAATCCAGCTGATGGTCTCATGGATCACACCCAAAGCTCTTTAGTTCAGAGTCAGGGCTCTGAATACGTGCATGCAAATGTTTATGGATACCCTGGATTGATAAGGATCTCTAGCTCATCCAGGATGCCCTCAAATATTCGCATGAATGTATTCAGAGTGGGCAAACATTTATGAATACCTCGAATAAGCTGGAAGCCCTGGAGGGTGAGGGGATTGCAAATCCCCTCTGTATTCCTTCCACAATCACCAGTGAGCCCAGTGATTACTCCACAGCGTGTGATGGAGAAGAGTCAATTCATCCCTCAGTGCCAAAGCTCTGCATGGAAACTGGCCCCAGTGGGGCAGGGAATGGAGGTGCTGCCCTCCCAGCGACAGGAGGTGTCCCCTGTCACTGGGGACAGTAAGGAGCTCTGTGCTGCCAGGGCTCATGATGTGCCAGCTGTTGCAGCTACACATCTCTTTTCATCTGTTTCCAGCAGATGATACCACCAGTGTATCTCCAAACCAAAATGCTGGAGCTGCTTCCCTGGCTGCCCTTCCCCTGCCATACATGGGCTGTAAGCTGCTACGGCTTCCTGCTGGGAGCATTTGCTCTGCCTTGGCTGAAAGGAGTCCTGTTGTTTCCATGGTCTCTTGCCAAACTTGCCCTGGTGCTGGGCTGCTCAAAGGCAGAGCATCCCTCTCCTGACACAAACAGCGAGGCAGTTTGGATCTCCCCAGACCTCCAGGGCTGTAGTCCATCTCCAACCACACCGAGGAAGCCAAGTGGGATAGGATTTCTTGGGAGGAATTTTTTTATTGCAGCTTCCTACACTGTCTTTCCTGAACTGTTGGTTCACTGTGTTGACTTAATTCACCTTTTGCCTCGCTGAGCTGAAGCCCTGAGTGTTTTGGTGTCAAGGATCCCTGGACAGTCACAAGGGCAGCGATCTGCCTGCTCCGAATAGGCTGAGTGACGACTCCTGCGTGTGGCTGTTGATCTTCTGTAATTGCTGCCACGTCAGCAGCCACATCAGGCTGTCTGAGATGACGGTGGGAGACTCTGTAATCCCTGAAAATTCCCCCCTCACCTGAACCCTTTGCGTTCTCGGTTCAGATTTTCTGGCCTTCTGTGAGGAGCTCTCAGAGAATAAAAGCAGCATTAATGGTCTGAGGGTTTCAGACCTCGGCAAAGGCATGCCCTGGCTGTGACACTGCTGGGAGCTGTTGGTGCTGTGTCTGCTGGCACTCAGCACTGCAGGTTGTCAAGGGACTCCCTGGTACCAGATTCTGCATCAGAGGAAAACTGGGAGAGAGAGTTATCCTGGAATACACACTGCTTCCAAACTCCTCTGGATCCCGCTGAAATGGAAGGGCCTGCCTCGATGCTGTGCCTGAGAACTTGCTACATAAAACACTGCAAACCACTCGGTGTTGCTGAAAATCCAGCTGAGCTGGGGCAATCCCCTCTCTCCAGGAGCTGCAGTTGCTCTCGTAGGATGGTGAAACGAGAGTGGTCAAACAGTGTTAGCAAGTGTGCCTTGCCCATCATCCCAGAATATCCAGGCTTCCAGGATGTTAAGGTTTGTGTGCCAAAACTCTCTTTGCGATATATGGTGAGTGCTACCTATTCTTCTGCAGGATGAATAATTCCCTTATGTTCTGGAAAGCTGATGTTTGATATGGTTATAAAGTCTGAGCTGTGGCTGGGTATCAAAAAACTTAACTTGAAAGACTTTGATTCTGCTACATTTTAAAGTTGATTATTATTTTTGGGTTGATTTTGTTTTTTAAACCGTTTTAAAAATTTTGAGTTAGGAAGACTGCTTTGGTCAGGTTTTAGTGTTCTTCAATTACCTAACTTATTCCAAAAGTACAACCACTCTAGGCAGGGACATCAGATTTGCTGGGTCCCTTCCAGAATGAAGTGTGATGGAATAGTGGGAGATCAAAAACTTGATTGCTTTTCAGTTTACATGGCACGTCCAACCCACTATTCCTCATTTGAGCTCAATGTTTTTCATTCATTACGAGCAGGCAGCGTGCCAGGGGCTGATGATGAAGTGCCCTACTGAGACATTGCTGGGCTCTCAAACCAGATTTGTGGCTGGACCCCGAGCGAGTATCTAGACTTAGTTAGAGATTGTCAAAAACTGCATGAGTGATGGCTTTTTTTTAATACCAAAGGCATTGTCAGGCGTAATAAATGATTGCAAAATGTTCCACGACCCCGCTGGGGCTGTCATCTACGTACAGTATAGTCTTTCTTTTTATGGATTAGAAACAGTAATATAATATAAACCAGTTCTTCTCTCAAGCCACACTGCTAAGGTTTTCAGAGAAAAAGCCATGGTCTGGCCTAACTTGCTGTACAGAAGCCAGCTGTTGCTCCTGGTGGCTGAGACACGCCACGGTGTCTTGGAGTACCTGTGAGAAAGGTGGAAATGGCAGAGCAGTGACTTTGAAAACGCAGGAGACATTAAACTGTGGAAAGGCAACCTTTTACATGGTGAGTTTTTACCAAAATCTTATCTCCCAGTCAATGAAAGGACTCGCAGCATGGATGTTCCCCTGAAATCAACCTAAAGACACCCAAGTGTATCAATGGGGGTTGGACCAGGTCTTTCTTTACTATTTAAATAACCTGAGTATTAATTTGGCTGGCTAGAAAGGGGAGAGGCATCCTGTAATGGGAAAGGAGGAGAAAAAGTTACGTATATCTATGTTAATAATAATAATCAACTTCATAGTTTTAAAATGTAGAAATATATTGTACATGAAAATTGCAATTCTTGTAAAAATACACTGCAGTTCAGCAGTTACCTGGAATTAAAGAAAGGGGGGAAAAAGTATGCCTTAGAAGTGGGATCAAGTTTTGCCTTGGGAAATAGCAGCTACAAGCTTACGGGATTTGAAAGGGATAAACCTAAAGTTCTGCTAATACAGACAAGTGAGAAATTATTTCAAACAGTTAGATTTTCACAGAGACAACACAAAATTGTGGCAGTACATCACAGTCAGCTGGAGGTAAAAGTGCTCAGCACTAACATCACCCCAATGGATTTCTGTTCCAGAGAGGAATTGGTACCAAACTGTTTGGTCTTCAGGGAATTTGGAATAAGAATCTCAAACACTGTCTAACAGCTGTTTACTGTATGGGCCCTTACACCTTAGATACTTTTTCTATTTAAGCCAGCATATTTTAATTCAGATTTCCTTCTTTCTTCTGCCCCCAATCCTGCCTCTCCCTCCCCCTCTATTTAAAACAGTTATCAAAAAATTATCTGGGAAATCCAGCCTTCAACCAAATTTTCCAGGATCTGGGAAGAGGGAAGAACTCCTCACCACAACTCAATTATTTCCCGAGGAGAGCCTCGTTAGTCCATTGCCTGGGGAGCTCCTCAGGAGGCTACTTGAAAGGCCACCAGACCACCAGCACTGGCTTCCAGGACAAACCTTTGCAGGAGTACTTCAACGAGAGGCTGATGGAGCTGGGGAGCTACGAAAGCAAGAGGTCCAGCAGGAAAACAAAGGCAGATAAGAACCAGGCCCCGCTCCTGGCCCGGAGAGGGTTTCGGCGCAGGAGCAGCTGCGGCGCTGTGCTGGTGCTGGGCCATGGCAAGGAGGGTGAGGACTCCTGCAGCTCAGCAAACCAGCACAGCAAGGCAGTGATCGAGTGTCAGGACCAAAAGGAAACCCCGAATGTCCTAAAGCTCAACACGGGTGACTTCTTGGATCTTCTGACAATGCACATCACTGCTCCTCTAGAAGCATTTGTGCAGAAGAAGTGATACCAGAGCTGGTTACAGATTTTCGTGCAGTCCTAGAACCTAGGGAGGGTTGTTCCTGTTCAGCACCATTCTGATTCTAGCTCACATGTATCAGTCCCCTCTGATGCAGAAAGGTGCTTGTTTTGGGACTGTTCTTGATTAACAATGCATATATTTGTTTTCAGTTATTTTCTGCAAAGAATCATCCCGATTGAGCCATAGGTGCAGCTTATAGCAGTGCTCTAAATATATGCACATATTACTAGAATGCTTAAGTTGCCTTCAAAAAAGGTGATTAGTGTCAGAGGAGCAGCTTGTTTCCTGCTGTGCAGTTTGTGTTAATCTGAAGAAGGAATGTTGTATTCTGCCTCGTTATTTTGCCTGTTTTAAGCCTCTTGCTTTTATCATGGCACTACTAATTTTATCGTGGCCCAACTAATTTATGTTCTTACAGTGACTTATTTCTGACACAGATGCAAATAGTTGATGAGAAATTACTGATTTTCACTCATTGCCACATGTAATCACCAGGTGGATGAGTTTGCTGCATGAAGAAGCAGACATAGACATAAGATCTACTTTTAAATATGATCAGCTATTATGGTTTCACTTGCAGACTCAAAAACCTTTGACTCAAAAACCACTGCAAGAGCAAAGAGGAAAAAATGCTAGATTTAAGTTAGACTGATGGAATTAAGCATGAAAGAAGGCTCCTTCCCTCTTTCCTACTGTAAATACAAGAACCACATAGTGAGTTCCTAATGTAATCTGAACTTCAAATTGTTTATTGTATTTTAATGTTTATCGTGGTCATGTAAGTATAAAATGTCAGCTGCAGCTGGATCTTTTTACTATGGGAAATGTCAGTGTTTAATTCCACTGTGAATATCAGACCCAAAATGAGGCAATGATTTTAAGCTTCCAGAAAGATCTATTACTGCCTGTGGTATCATCAGCAATAAATTCCTCATTACAGTTGTGGTTTGAATTGATGTTTCTCTCTTTGCTTCCAGACTTATTTTAATGTGAGTTAACAAGCAAGCCATGCCCCTGGCTACACCTAATCCCTTCCAGTGCTGACTGGAATCCCTTCCATCAATTGTCCCTCCTTGTTCCTCCCATTTCTTCAGCCCTGGTGAAATTTGCCTCAAGGTGTGTCTTGTCCCTTCTGCAGGTCATACTTTCCTTCTTCCCAACACCTATTTGCACACATATTTCTTCTGCTTTGCCTCCTCAGCTCTTGGGCCTCACGTTTGTGTCTTTCAGACTCTGAAGATAATGTGGAAATGGGAGGGCAGATTAAGGAACTTCTCACATCCCTCTGCCAGTTCCCTCAGGAAACAACCAGGAGTTTCCCCCCCAAAAAAGGGAAGGGAAACACATAAAACTCATTCCACATCCTTTTCCCCATTCCTGGGATCAAGAAAATCTAAGGGAACCGAGATGGGATACTGAGAGCTCCCAGCCCTTTGTGTGTGGGAGAAAGCACTGAAGACTTAGGCCAAATGAATTTTTCAGAATTCCCAGTTGCCTTCCTGCTGCAAATGGAGGGAGCAGCCAACTGGGTGAGATTTTCCCTGCAGGAAAGCATTTTAATTTTTATTTTAATTTTATTTTTATTTTTATTTTTATTTTTTTTAAGGTTTAAAAGAAAGTCTGAAACCCATAATGCATCAGCAGATGCCATTGAAGGGGTGCATCTGGTTTTCATTGTGAGTTTGCCAGAGGTTAGTTTCTCCTCTAGGAGTGAATGCATAATAATAACATGGTATTATGTGAGGGCATAATAATAACAGTGCATGAGGGGAAAGGAACAGTATTAATGGGACACAGGCAACCTTAATTCTTTCATTTCTTGAACATGTGGCTTTGCACACTTGAATGTGTCCTTTTGAAGTTTGGTTTTGCAAGTCATTTCCGATCTACAAGCTTTTCAGAAGAGGCAAACTGCCTGCCTTTTTGCTCCTGATATTTTAATGACTGTCACACTGCAATAACCCCAGATTAGCAGGTCTGGAGCATCCTGAGCCTCTCTGCAGACCTCTGCCATTTAAACTAACAGAGGTATGTGGAGACTTGCAAAGTTAGGGTGTGACTGACATTTGCTGACGGCGAAGGAAAACAAAGTTTCCTTAAGAAAAAAATTAGCAGCAATAAACTGTAATTAAAGATAAACCCAGAAAACCAGGTATTTTCTTCACTGAAAGAGTGGACAGGCATTGGAATGGATTGCCCGGGGAGGGTGGTGGAGTCATCATCCCTGGAAGTGTTCCAGAAATGACTCAGTGCTATGGTTTAGTGGACAAGGTGGTGGTTGGTCAGACGCTGGACCTGATGATCTTGGAAGTCTTTTCCAGCCTTTAATGATTCTGTGGTTCTGTGATTTACCCAAGCATCTGTAAATGGGCTACTCAAGCTGTTCGGCCTCTGGGCAGTTCCTCTTCTCCTCTCAAGACAATTCAGAAAACCAGTTTTTAACAGGCCGTATTTTAATTTTAGTTTTTACTTTTACTGAATACCAAATGTGAAACAGAATTTCTAAACCCCAAAAAAATAGACTCTGACTTGCCGTGTTTCCTCCCCCAGAGGAACCCCATAGACCTGAAATTGCACAGTCAGGCCCATTTATGGTATTTTTCATCTGTAAAGCACCCTGAGGAATTAAAAAAGTTGACGTGCTTTTAAAATTGGATTTCCTTCAAAACAGTGTCATGACTTTCCTCTGAGAAGCTGCACATCCCATGTCAGAGACAGTGGAAAAGTCTAAGAAGATTAGATCTCCCAAGAGGGAATGTATCTAGATGTTGCTGCACAGAAAAGACACGAAGTTACAGAGAGAAAAAAAAACCCCAAACCACCAAGAGCTGTTAAGAGAAGAAATAAAATTTCATCTCACAGCCTCTCAGATTGTTAAAACCTTGTGAAAAAATGGCTTGGGTTTGTTTGGAAAGTGATAATATGCATGACCTGAATTTATATAGTCTATTACCTTAGGTTTTATTGAGTTTAGCTGTTGGATGTAGCTGCTTCTTTCATGCAGATAATCTGTTTTCTCACTGCTCTTTCAGGAAATTTGATGCAGACACTGCTTGCCATTAGTAGTCTCATAAAAATATTCTTTATGCCTCCTTGAAAAATTCTTCTTTCTCCTCTTAAAGAAAAAGCAGTGCTGGTGATTTTGCAGCCACTCTTTATCTCTGTTTTAGATCTTCCTGTGTGGAACACTGAACAGCACCCTTGGTTTTGGTTGTTGTTTTCCCTCTGTAAATATATTCTCTGTGTCTGACTGGAGCTTGGGCAAAGTCCTCCGCGGGGCCTCATCAATCAGGCACTGCTCCCCTCACGAAAAGCACAGTCCCTGCCTTCTGCAGCCCGCGTCCCTGCTGCGATTTTGTCACCTTCTCCCTGCCCTCACCTCGGAGGCTGCAAAGGCTGTGCTGGCTGCTGGAGCAGAGGGAGGCTGGGGAGAGGAGGGTGGGAGGCAGGGGAGGGAGGTCTCGGGGGAAACACAACCGCATTCCAGAGGAGAACCTGAACCTGCACGGAGTGAGGTGGGTGTTTCGTCCCGTCAGGCTGGCTTTTCGTTCCGTCCAACCTCTGTGAAGTTGTGACAGGAGAGAAAGTACAAAACACGTGGAGCCACAAAGGCATCCAGGAAGAGATGGGCTGCACCCCACTCTCACTGTGACCATCTTCAGGATCCCAAGGACCTGAGGAATTTCGGATTTCGTGCCTCATTAAAGCAAAACATATAGTTTTCATTTATTTAAATTAAGGAATTTATTAAAAAAAAAAGCCAAAAAACCCAATCAAAACAGTGGTTTGATCTAAATACAGCAGCACTGTGACATTACTAGGACATTATGTACGAAGAATCCAAGCAGCCATAGAACACAGAAGCCTTTATCTTCAGTAACAATCTCAAAATGAAACTAGCTTCATCAAACAATGTTAAAGATCTCCCTGGAAAGAGAAACAAAACCAAACAGACCCTCCCCACCCCTAACCCTTTGGATATTAGAATGATTTTTTTTTTGTACAATACCAACAGCCACTAGCTCTTCTAATTGAGAACACTTGCTTTAATTTAATACAAAAATGATCTGCTGACTCAGTTATGAAAGACAACTTTTAACATTGCTTTAGAAGTGTCTGCTCCTCTTATAGACTACAGTATTAGAAGTGCTTAAAAACATTTACTCCTGGATATGCTCTTGAAATTCAATCAGAAGGATATTCTGTGTGTGTTTATATAGCAAATATGATTTTTAATTTTTAAAGCAGGTGAAAAGACTAACCCTAATATGAAACTGCAATTTTACAATTTAATTATTAGTCAGATATGGGCAACCACATGATAGTTCATGAAATCTTTAGGTCTATCTACATTGCTCAGAAACACAAAATAAAGTTTTTACAGCTTTCAGCTTCAAAAGGCTAAAATGTTCAGTCTTTTAGAAGAGTGTCCAGTGTTTAAAAGAAATGCAATTAAGGGAGACCGCATTCAATACACATGAAACAACTCGTTTGAGCTTGCTAATTAACATATCTAACAGCTGCATGTGGGGTGATGAGAAAGGAAAACACATTTGCCACCCAGCCACTACCTGAGACGTTTCTTCTCTGGGAGTGAATCTTCTCTACAGGACCACTCCAGAAAACCTGGAGTTCCCCTTCAGAGCCCACTGACCCCAGGCATGTTGCCTCTTTTGTTTCCAGACCCAGTCTGCCACAGATCCACCTTTGGGACTTCACACAGCACCTCACCCAATTGGTACCTAGGGGCTCCTTTGCAGGCTTGGCCAAAAATTTTGAACCAATGAAAGTTATTTTGTTCCCTTCCTCCTAACTATTTATCTCCAATCTAAAAACAGAGGAAGTGTTTTCATGTGAACTCCACAATTACTGGCCAGCTCTTCTGCAAGAAATGAATACTTAAACGTTTGCACTGTCACCTCTTTGTCTGCTGGAGATGTCTCACAGAAGTGCAGTGCTGTTCTGTTTCAGCATCTCCAAGGAACTAAGACAAAGCAATAATAAAAAGAGTCCTAATTTAGGAGAGTCGTCTCGCTAGTCATGTAAATAAGAGCAGCTATACTAAGCCTATTTCATTTAAATAATAATACAAAGAGTTGATATTGATCTGGTTTATGCACAGACTCCAAAGTGCTTTCCACTGACAGACAGAGAGCATCCCTCCATGTCTGAGAATGGGAAAACAAAATTGCACAGAGGTTTGCCCAGGGCAGTGAAGAAAAACAGTCAGAATAGGAATACAAACCACGACTCCTGGCTCCAGTACACAAACCAAGGAGAATACATATGTGCCAGCAGTAATATTCATGTTAATGAATAGGCAGCAATCTGTTTATAATTGTTTCTTTCATAAAGCCCATTTGTCAGCACACCAGCTTAGCTGATCCAACTGCAGCAGATTGTATTTATATTATCACAGAGACATTTGGGGGAGGTCAGCATATAATACTGTAGCATATTGTTGGCTTTCACCTTCTTTGATGAAATGTTTTATTTCCCCTAAAGGAAATAATTTAAAAATTCTCGGAACCAATTTCTTTATCTTTTCAGTTTTTGCATTTAAACAAAGACCATTATTACCAGCCAGCACTCCAATATTATTTAGTATAAAACAAAGTGTGTCCTGCCCAGCACACAAAAGAGAAGAGTTGTTTTAAACTGATGCAGATTTTCTCTTAACTTTAACATGAGGGTGTTAGTAATTATTCTCCTCACTCTAAATCATTAGTAGTCTTTTAAGTTAAAGGACATATTTGTGAAAGGCTTGAATAGACAACTCTGAATCTCCTGTTTTCCATGGAGCCATCGAACAGACTGATCCTTCCAAAATTCACTGCCAAGTGTACCTCCCTGCAGCCTGAGACAGACTGGGAGCAATCTTGGGCAGGAGAGCCTTTAAGTATGGAGTTCTAGAGCTCCTGCAGGCTTCCACGTGATGGAAGATGGCCCACACGCCAAGAGAGAGAAAGGATGTTCTTCCAAAGAAAAATCCAACCTTTCCAAAGATTGTAAGGGAAATGCCTGACGAATGATCTCCTCTGCACTGAGCCACTTAAGTGACTGTCACAGATATGAACTGAACAAAATAATGATCACAACCAATTGTGGAGCAGAGGTGAAAACACCCACATCCTGTCCACAGTGGAGCCAGTTCCTGTTCCATGGATGTTGGTGAGAAGAAGCAGCTGTGCTGTAGGGATGTGCAATTATTGCTCTTTCAGAAAAGCCTTGGCAGGGAGCTCCTGACTGAGGCTGGGATACACAGACCTGGGTGATGCTGCCCACGCAGGCTGGGGGGATTCCTAATTGCTTCATCCATTTGTTCCCTCTGACCCTCAGAGGGACAACACTGTCTTTGAGCCGTGGGCCAGACCCTCTGTGCAACACGGCCTTGTGTGTGCAGTTCCCAGCTCACTGCAGACACTGACCAACACACGATGGCCCAAGGAAGAACGTGCAGCAGTTTGGTACCAGCTGCCACTGCACCCTTGCTGAAGATTCTGCAAGTGGCACTTTACACCCTGCCCTCCAGAGCTCACAGCTTGTGTGTCTTCCTCATCCTGCCTGGGGTTTTACCACTACTACAGGTCAGTTTCCTGCTGGTTTTTTTTAGGTTGAGGCATCGTCACTGAAAAAGGTCCACTGGATCTGAAATGTGAGCAAGGAATTCAAGCTGGATCCTGAGGTCTGGGTGAACGACCTTAAGAATCAGTGCCTTCAAATCAGATGCTTTACTGGGTCAGCCAAGTTTGATTCCTACTGCTGATGGCACTCTTGGCCATAGTTTCTGGGGTGACTGCAAATCGAGGCAGTATCAAGCTGTTTTTATGGAGAGCTGTTATGTCTCTGGACTGGCAGGAACCACGAGTCCCTAAGCAGCAGGGCCAGGTGAACGCTGCCATACTGAATCCTGCAGCTCCCTCACACTCAGTCTGATCTCCACTACCTGTTTGGTTTGATTATCTTCACACCTTTCCGAGCTTCACAAGCAGGTTTTTGTTCAGGAACAACATCTGAGTCACGGCCATTCTTGTGAAAAATCTCTTTTTAGATAATCCAGGTCAAGAGTGCACATCTAAGAGTTCTTTATTTTTTTTTCCCTTCATAATTCCTTTGTTTAAAAAAAGCCTCTCATCCAACAGTGGGAAAAAATGCTACAAGACTGAAGTGAACTTTGAGACACTGTAGAAAACGAATGGCGAACACCTGACTCATGAAAGTCTGTCAGCTAATTGGTGTTCATCAGACTACTCAACAAAGATTTAAAAATAAAAGACATGCTTGCATAATTCCAGATGAGATTGCAAAAGATTTCTGATTCTTAAAAAGAGCCAAGTTTGCTCATCTGTCTACTTAAAACAAGCAACCAGATCTGAGCAAATAAATTTTTTTGGAAATAATTTGGATGGTAACTGAAAAGGAGATAATGAATCAGTCTGGAAAGCTATTACAGAACTACTCCTTTCCACCCCTTTGTTATGTGCAAACCCCTGTCAAAACTCACTGGGAACCAAAATACTAAAAATCTCATTGCAAATGCTCTCCAAGGTTGTGTGACGAAGCTGAAAGGTTTTTTCAGAGTTCCCAGTGGTTTTTCAATTTGAGTCCACACAGCCAATGGCCAAATGCCTGTGGAAACCTGGCTGTGCAGGGCACTGCCTTGACAGGGCTTCAGCCCCGAGTTCTGGGCCCAAATTGCACCTGGTCACACAGTGGAAATGTGAGGACTGTGCTCCTACTCCAGCTTTGAGTGCAAGGCAAGCTGAAAAAACTTTTTAAAAATCCCAGCAAAAATAAGAAGCGATAAAGAAGAAATCCTGCAGGTTTTGTTGTTGTAGGCAAACCGTGACAAGAAGACCCCTAGGACTGTTCATTAGCACTTCTGATGGATTTTAAGTCTTCCAGCGCTGGGTGCTAAAAAGTTCTGCTGCCCCAGCATAGTAATACTGTTTGTAGTTTGTCAGACAGGACAGAGACACTCAAGGGATGTGGCATGAAACCTCCCTCAACTGGTGTTGTTTTCTGTCTCTCCCCTTCCTCTCTCACTGCTCCAAGGAGGTGGGATCCAGAGGGACTCCATCCCAGGCTTGGTGCTTTCAGGTGCACATAAGCATCCTTCTCCCAGGCTATCGTGAGGATTCAGGATATCCAACCCCAGCATAATGTCCTCCAGACATCCAGAGAGAATGATTGCTCTCATCCTTCCAGGGCTTTGCACTGTCCCTAAGTGCCCACTGCCAGAGTCCTAGAGCTGCTGAGCGGGGCTGTCCTGGCTGAAAGGAGAGCAGGACAAGGCACAAACGCCCTCATTCACTGTTTTTGCTAAAACCTCATCCACCACTAGTTAAGGCTGGTAGCATCTAAAAGGTACAAGGCCAGCTGCAATCAATACTTGCAATTTGTCCACCACCTTTCAGTAAGGGGTTTGCTGTTATTTCTCAATACTGGGAGATGGTGAAGAATGAAAGTTTTAGTCTTCACATGCCAAATTAGTAACCTCTCTAAAATCTGGCATCTTCTATATGATCTGCAACGCCTCCATCTGACATGGGAGACTGGCTGTAGCCTCATCTCCTTTCCTTGACTTTTCTCTGTCAGCTGCTCTATGCAAGTCCCTGTTCTGTCCCTCTCTCTCATGACTTCAAGCTGCTTTACTGTGTCATTCCTGTGTGTTTCTCACTCAGGGCTTTGCCACTACTATCCTCCATCTTCTTCCCCCACAGCACTGGCGACACAGAACATACACACGGCAGTCTAATGAATTTTGGCTATTAAAACCCCCACTGGAACGTCGCTTCCTTGGACCCTGGGATAGCTGCACTACTGTCTAACGGGATTTTGGACACACCAGGGTGGCCTTCAGATGTTCCTGATGACCCAAAGGTGTAAAATCGTCAGTGCAGTCTACCCAACATTGTAAAGAGCACAGGGATCCAACACACTTCACAGAACATTTTGGGCTGCAGAGACCCTGCCTGCAGTTGGGGCCACAAAGGTTTTCCAGTTCTTGAGGAAGGGAAGTAACCATATTTTTGATCTGGTGTTCTGAACAACAGCAGTGAAATACTTGAGAAGAGCATAATTCTGACGCCTGAGGTACTGCTACTGATCCTGCCTGATCCTGTTTATCCTGTTACTTTTATGACAGAGTTTTTGCAAAGGGTTAAAGGATCCTGGACAAAGAATGATGGAGCTGGAAGTGGGAGTTATTATTTCATACTGGCATTTTACCCAGTTGAGGATTTAGCTGAGGGGATGTGTCAGGGGGTGTTTGCATGACACATGGAAGCGTTTTGAGCGCAGACACAGCCGGTAGGTTCTGCTACTGCCCCAAAGCAGCTCAGATCCCACTCTGAACCTCCACAGCTCAGCTCTACAAAGCTGTCACAAGTCTCATGACTGGCACAAACCAGACTGCTGAACTTCTCTCCTGCTATCTCTTGGGTATGGGCAGCTGTGGAAAGGCCTCGGGCTTTTGACTGCAGCATGGAGAACACTTTGAGTTTTGCTCTCATTTCAGCAGGTGCAGGTTTGAAGTCCCAGAAAAATAAATGAACATTTGCTTTCCTGGTCACCTCTCCCTCAGCTTTGTTCTATCTGTCGTTAGAAACAGCACAAAAACTAGTGAAGGAAGAGAGCTTAAAACAGGCCTCCCTTTCTAACTAAATAGCCTTTGATGGAATAACAACATAAATAAGTGCAAATCTCAGCTGTGCTGGTCCCAAGACATCACAAACCTTCAGCATAGCAAGTAGCATTCTTGAATGCATCAAAATCTTGTCTTTTAGCATTTAATGCGAGACATTACAAACTAATGAAGAGGAAAAATGTATGCAGTGTTGCTGTAAACCAAATATACAAATGTAAAATAATTAAGAATAAACTGTTCCATAAAAATGCATGTCAATAAACCCCCGTCTGATAAAGTGATTTATGAAGAATTTTCTAGAATTGCTAAAAAGAATGATTTCTCGTTTGAGGCTCTGGAAGTCTTGAGTCACATTTTGTTTCTTTTAAAAAAATGTCTTAAAACACATGGCTTTACAGCTGCTGCTTGGAAAATATACACCTCCAAAGTCTGACTTTCATTTAAATACAAATGTACAAAATGTAAACTGAGACAATAGAGAAATTTACAAAACTTTTCTTTAAAAATAATAAAGACAAAATTCAGTTCTAGTATGATGCTATTTAAATACGTGCAAGTAGTCATGTTCATTGAATTTCTATTGCAATGTTCTAAAGAGACAAATTTGATTCACACAGTCTTGAGTGCCACCTCCAAAAACAGACCTGAGTGGAAATTTCTTCTTAAAATGTGAGGCTCCACTGGAAGGAATGGATAGAAAATCTCCATTTTGGGAGATCCGTATTTTCTTTTTTCACTCAATGGTGGAGGCTCTCTCATCCACAGAAGCTCCAGAGATTATAGTGGAAGGATGCAACATGTTATTTCATAGGACTGAGCTGGAACTAGCTGCTTCCAGTGGAGTTTGAACTTACGTGATTTGAATTTATGTGGTGATTTAAACTGGCCTTTGAATTTGGAGAACTCTTTGAATTGTTCTGATGCTGTAGGAAGAGGAAGACAAAGACAATTAGATTTCCAAAATATGCCATGTTTTTTTTTAATCCGACACTGTTCATTTTGTGGTACTGACTGGACTGCAAGATTTTTTTTAAGATCTTCAGATGCAAAATATTCTTCATTTTCTTACCTGCAGTCTCTCTAGGTCAGCAGAACCATGGCAGTTCTTGAGGAATGAAGCAAAGAAGACTCACTGGAGCTCCAGGAGCCAAATCAATTCACTGCAAAATGTCAGTATCTGCTAAACCTGACTAATACAGAGGATACCTGCCAATGCTCAGGCATGGTTTTAACCCTACAGAAATAGACCAGTCTAAGAATGTTATTGACATTTGCAAGTGGTGACACGGTGCCTCATGAAAGCTGCACAGCTCATTTTATCTGGGCTGCTCTCTTCTCTAATGGCTTGGTTTCCTGCCATGACTGCCTCCCTCAAAATGTGCATTTTCTTTTCTTTTTTTTTTTTTTTAAACACATCAATCAAGGATTTCCACAAGGAACTTCTGAAAACCATAGAACAGTTTCAAAAGGCATTTCAGCATACCACTGAAAAATAGGTCAGGTAAGAAGTTTTCAGCTGCTGGAAACAAAACTCATGAGCAACACTGGAACTGCTGGTAGCAAAAAAAAAGTATCACACAAGATAGATGAAAAACGTGGGACACGGAGGTAACTGTGAGTGCCAGCCCTCTCTAAGAGGCACTGCCTTCCCCCTAGCAAAAATACCACCAGAATAGGGCTGTGAAACTGGGCATCTACAGGAGTTTCCTGGTCCTAGTCATAAAAGATCTCACCTGTCGCTTAAATATTCTCTGTAGCAATCCTTTCTTGGGTGGCTCTGGGGGGTAGCTTTTGTTTAGGTCTGGTGAAATAGTACCATTTGGTCCAAATACATTCAGCTCCTTGAAGCACTCTGTTTCTATCATCTAGTGGAACACAGTGAGAGAGAAAAAAAGGAATTATTCATCTGCACTAAATAAATTCCAGTAGAGCTAGGTTGTTCAAAGTCAGCAGTGTGTGAGGAGAGTTAACAGTTGGATTCCTGCTGGTGTCTATAGAGGGCAAGTAGAGTGTGTGAAAAGCAGAGGCCGAGTCTGCTCTGCGTGTTGCACATCAGACTGGTCAGAAGCTGCCCCACAAAACTTTCTGTTCTTTTCTTTAGCATTGTGGAGAATATCAGGCAAAGACAGCCACACTTACAAAATCCCAGTTATTAGCACCCCTCTGCCCAAGTGGGTCTGCTGCTTGATTTAGAGTTGGATTCTGAAATCCACTGTTGGCCGTGTTTTGATATCAAACAGAAATAAAGACCCAGATATGGAAATGCTGGAGGAGTTCAGGGTCCAGAGTTAACTGCTGCAGCTGGGACTACTGCAGACAGTGGGTGAGATCAGGGTCACCAGTGGAGGATCCTTCTGTTGGGATTTCCAGCTGTACCACAGCAGGTCCTGAGAGCTGTCGAAACACCTCTGCAGAAATCCAGGAGGAGGAAGTGCGGTAGGATCCTTGCCAATTTACACAAATACACAGAGCCAACAGATACAGTCACCTGAACCTGACATCTGTGGTACATTACAGATCTTGAAAGAGGCCATTTGTAACTCATGAAAGCATTAGAGTCTGGCAAGTTATCCAGTAGCTATATATTACTGGAAACATAGAGCTCCTCTTAAACCATCTGTGTTACGGGGTTTATTGCAGTAATTTTGCTATGATACATCCTTACCTCATTTTGCCATGGAATAGACACTGATCCTGTGGAAAACTTGGAATAGAAATCGTCATCTGTTTGGTCCAGGTTAACTCCTTTCACTGTGGAGAACTGCTCGATGTCTAGCACATCCTTGCAGTACACTGCTCTGGGCTACGTCGGCAGGAAAAAAAGGAGAAATGACAAGAGGAAAAATATTTCTGAGTCGGACCATGTGCTTTCATTCACAGACTCAGTCAAGTGAGAATGTCTAACAAGTGTGTGTCTGCATCCTCCTTCTCCAGACTTGCTCTGCCCGCATGTTTATCATCAAAGGCTTTCACTTTAAGCACATTAAGCTTCCTATTCTGAAGTCCTTAAAGCATCAGTCCAAGTGGTTTTCAGTCATCCCTGTACCATCTGGTTAAGAGGTGAGAGGAAAAGGACAGAAAGAGACAGAAAAGAAAAATTGAACCCTTCAATAGTCTTTTCATTTAGAGAGGGAACAACAGAAAACCAGAATGTCTACGAGTGGCACACTGGAGAGAGCTCTGAAAAGAGGCCTCAGATAGAAGTGCCCTCCTGCCCAGATAGCTGGGGAGTTTGCAGCTTAGAAGTTTAAAGGAATGTATCCTAATTGCTAAAGAAAACAGAGGAGGCTTGGCATTTTTCCCATTGTTTTTATTAATAGCTCAGCTGCTGGAAGCTACCCAGAATTACCTCTATTAGCTCTTTTAACTTGGCTGCCTTTCTTCAAAGAAACAGTCAAATGGCTTTGCCTTTTTGAACTGCTTAATTTTCTGGGATGACAGAGACAAAACTCTTTGCAGTGACACAACTTTCAGCACGTGTTCCAGCACTCAGCCCCAGGGAAGCAGAAAGAGCCATCTCTGGCTACCTGTCACAGGCAGCATGGGTGCCCAGAGACTTCCCATCAACGGCACAGCCACCCTCTGACGTGCAGGGATAACTGAGGGGTGGCTGGTGGGACCAGCCTGACCTGCTGAACCCCAGCACGTGTCGAATCCCACTGTCTGTACGTGGTACCAGGACTGCACAGCTCCAGGTCCAACTGTGCAGTGTTTGCCTAGTTCCGAGCACTGTGACCAAACAAATGGAGCTGACTCCTGACAGAAGCCCTGTTTGCTGAAGGCTGTATCCCTCTGCATTCCTGACAGCTGCAAT
This sequence comes from Machaerirhynchus nigripectus, assembly GCA_013397975.1. Lineage (NCBI taxonomy): Eukaryota > Metazoa > Chordata > Aves > Passeriformes > Dicruridae > Machaerirhynchus > Machaerirhynchus nigripectus. The sequence goes on from VZRQ01002223.1 coordinate 426,836, forward strand.
CCACAACATTTTTGTGGAGATGCAGTAATGTAGAAGAAGATGGAGAGACGTGGTTCGGGTAACAACCTCTGCCATTGGCTATATAGCTTTGGGTGATTCAGCTGACTTCAGTAAAGACTGGGAAATCTATGGATGAAGTGCCAAATAAATTAAATTAGGGGAGATCTTGAGTTCCCAATAAATAGCCATAAAAATTTATGTGCCTTTGCTTTTGAAAATACGTTTCTAGAGGTGCCTTCTAGGCCTTACGTGCCACAGTTTTTACATACTCTGGCAGATCCCAAACTTGAGCCCAGAATTTTATAATTTTCTACATCAGAAAGAAATAGTAGCTTGTCTCTTATTTCTTCCCACTAAAGCAGGCCGTAACACCACAGGCTAATTGGCAGGAGTAACTAGGCCGCATAGTAAAATGTAAAGCAAAACCAGAGCAACTAAAGTAAACTTTTGTAGCGTTCAAACCACTTTGGTTTGGTGGAGCTTGCAGCAACGGGAATGGGAGCTGCCAAGATGTTGCTTTCCTTAATATGTTCAAATGGCAGTGTTTACTTAGAACCATATGGGGACTTTAAGGATAGAAGCTCCAGCCAGAAGGAGAGCCCTGCAGGAGGGAAATAATCAGATAACTCTGTGCACTGGGCTAGAAACCGATACCACAAAAGGGTGGAAAAAGTTTTGTTGCTGCCAGTGCAACAAAGAGTTTCAGTATGTGTGAGCCTGGTGTGTAAACCTGAGTAAGGACTCAGTGTTGGGTTCCATGCCCCATGAACACTAAAAAGCTCTAAATGCTCTTTCAGGTCCAAGTCACCTTCCCTGCTTGAGGTGGCACTTGATAGCTGAGCCTGGCTCAGACTTTCTGCAACAAACGACTGTTCTCATGATGATCCAGTTCCACAGAGCTCTGGACTTCGTAATTCTGGTTTCATCTCTGTAAACCTGTATGCACACATGTGGCTTTCACTGCTGATTGTCCCAAGCACCACCTGGTCCCAAGCACATTGATTTTCACAGCAGTACCGTGGATAAGGGAATACAAAGGTTCCCAGTGCCTCTGGTGTCATACAGGCAGGCTGTGGTAAAAGAATCAAGCCCCAGATTGCCAGCCTGCATGGAGTTCTACCCACCCTGCATCCACATGCCCACAGAGCCCTCTCTCCTCTTCCTCCCAGCCTCCCCACTCCAGCCCTGCCACTTATCACACCCTCCTAGGGTAGCTACCCATGCAGGGAGCGATGACAGCCCTGAGAGAGTGGAGCTATTTTAGAAACAAACCTCTTGAAAGAGGCCACGGGGGGTTCTTGCTATCGTACTTACATCAGGCACAAAGGGAGGATCCAGCATTCCTGCTTCTAACCGCTTGAAATTCATGCTCTTGAAAAAGGGGTGTCTTTTCACTTCTGCTGCGCCTTCCCCTTGACATCCCAGCCTCTGCTTCACGTCTTTGGTGAGGAGCTGAAACGTGCCGAGAGGAATGGCGAGGGTGTCAGAAAAGCAAGAGCTCCACAAAGATATTTTTATCTCCACTTGTTTTTGAATGTGCCCAGAGGGAAGTACAGAGGGGAATTGTAACTGCTGTTACTTAAAAGCTGAAGTTAAATGGATTAGGACTGCACTGTTCTACATGCTGGTGAAATCCTCTGAAAATCACCTACTGTAAAGTATTTACAGTCAAAATAAAGACCATTTCTTTCACCTGCTTTCAGTGAACACTTTCAAGAGGAGGTCTGACATACCGTAAAAACATATAGATGCACACTCGTAAGTTCCATGTGCTTCGTCTCAGTTCTTTCTTTTTTTGTTGTTTTTACTCTTGTAAGAATAATTTTCCCTCAGAAGAACAGGTGCTTAGGAGCAAACAAATACCAAATTGTATTTCCCTCACCCACATGCATCACATGATGCACTGAACCAACCCTTTATACTCATGGGCTTATCCCTGCTGAACGCAAGGGGTGTTCCATCCACGGAGCCAGTGTCCAGTCATTATCCTCAGTTCTGCCTTGTTCACTTTCAGAGAAGGGCACTGCACCACCTCTACCTGCTACAGCAAATCCTGCCTGTTTCCTGGGTACCAATGGACACCAACTGAACTCAGCATCTTTGGTCTATCAGATTAGCAAGTCCATGAACAGAAACACTGTGATATTTATACTTATACTCTATAGCGCCTTCCAGTGCAAGACATTTGGAGAGGGACTTTGGATAAGAGCATGTCACAACATGGACACGGGGGAATGGCTTTAAGCTGAAAGAGGGCAGGTTTAGATAGGATATAAGGAAGAAATTCTTCCCTGTGAGGGTGGTGAGGCCCTGGCACAGGCTGCCCAGAGAAGTCGTGGATGCCCCATCCCTGGAGGTGTTCAGCTCCAGGCTGGACAGGGCTTGGCGCAACCTGGTCCACTGGAAGGTGTCCCTGCCCATGGCACAGGGTTAGACTGGATGGTGTTTAAGATCCTTTCCCCACAAGCCTGTCTGCGCTTCCATCAGTGCTCCTGAGCCGCTCGGGCGGTGCCGCCGGGAGGCAGCAGAGGAAAGGGCAGCGCGACGGGGCCGGGCGGCGATCGCCGCTCCGGGAAGGGGCCGGGAGCGCGGCCGGGGGCTTTTCCCGGGGCACAGGGGATGGGAAGGCTCCCGTCGCTCCTCCGCCTCTGCCCCCGGCTTTGCTGCCCCGCAGTCGGGCCGAGAAGCAGCGCTCGCCCCTCGCCCCTGCCCGGGTGGGCTGTGCACGGTAATGGCACCGAAAGCATCCGCGAAGCCCCCGCGGGGCTCGGCACCAGGCGGGGCAGGGCTGGGTTGGGTTCTCTGAGCCCAGGTAGGCACCAAGTCCGCGGGAACATCCCCGGGAGAGTCCTCGGGACCGTCCCAGCTGCGGATGACGGGACGCAAACACCTTTGGGAAGGCTGGGGAGGAGTCCCGTGTTCCCGGGTGCAGCCCTGCAGGAGCAGGACCGGGAGCCAGGCAGGCTCCCCGCCGGGGCAAGGCTGCCTGGAGATGCTGCTCGTGGGCTCAGCTCAGGGCTCCTGTGCTCCAGCACCTTCTGCCTGGGCTGCTGCCTCAGCCACATCATCTCACCGAGGGGGAGCTTGGAAATAATTATTTGTTGCTAATGTCACGTTGTGATCTTTCCTCTGGTGCCTGGCTAGAGCTGGGGTTTCTTGTCCTTATCAGGGGTTTACAGTGTCACAGCTCTTTGGGCTTCTCCGAAGGCTCTGCTACCACTGGGCATTGCTACCATCTGGGCATTGGCGATTTTCTTATCTGACTTCCAACAGCCACCTTAGTTCTGCTTCTGTGCTGCTGGGGGCCTCACTTCCAGCCTGAGATGGCAAATGGCTTTGGCAATCCGTGTGCCCCGTGTGTGCAGGGGCCACCCTCCAGCCGGTCCTGAGCAAGCCGCAGTGGCAGCAGCCAGCCAGACATGGTGGTGAAGGGGTTTGTGGACACAGGAGTTTTCTGCTCAGCTCTTTCTGCCTCAGCAGCAGCAGCAGCAGCAATACCAGGAGACTGAATGGTCAGAGGAACGGGTTTAAAGCCACTGGGGCTGGCCACAGTGGCAACTTTCAGCTTCCAAATAGCAACATCCCTTTCTTCCCCACACTTTCCTCTGCCTCTGATGCTGTCTAGGTGGTGACATCTGGGCTGACAGATCACCACAAGTGGCTGATCCATAAAGGTGAAAAGACTTGAGGGAACATCTCTATGCCTTGCCATTCTCTGAGCACACAGATTCACATGATACCACATCCATCTGGCTCACTGCAAAAGATCTTTCTCAGAGCACTTCTCTGGACTTTGCTTCCCCTGGCTAGAAGGCAAGAGGGATGCTTTGCTTTCAAATCATTGCATTAGGCTTTGAGTTCTCATGATCCTGAGAGTAGGATTTTTGTTGTGAGGGGTTTTTGGGGTTTTATTAATCCCAACAGTTATATGCTCTCGCCTATATGAAGAAGGTCGCTTTGGAATTGCCAGTCAGAATCGGTCTTGCTCTATTCTGGTTGGGCAAAGAAATCAAAAGTTCTTTTAATCCTTCATTCTCATGTCAATAGGACTTTCCTGATAGCTGGAAAGAAGAATCTGAAGGCAGAAAGGCCATTTTCAGTAGTCATGGCTCTGATACACTGTCGGAAATGATACCTTGGACCTTTCAGGAACAGCTGAGGACCAAGTGGTGGTAGGAAGGGATAGATTTGGGCTTGCCTGGAGATGATACAGGAGACCTCTGCAGTCTCTGCTCTCGAGTCAGCTCTGGAGGGATGAAAAGGGGGTTACTTCCCATCTCTGAAGTTTGGATTCTGGACTAAGTGGGGAGACCAAGCTGATCTGTGAATTTACCCTTGTCAGGCTGCCAGACGTTTGGAGTGGTCAGAGAAAAGGGTAGCTGAGGATAGAAAAAGGCTGCCTGGGGATTCCTGGGCTCCCCCATGACAAACAAGGGAGTATTCAGTAACTTCAGATGCAAGAAGGAAGTTTCTGGAGCATGAATGCAGTTGGTTGTGGGTGGCTGGCCACCGCTGGCTGAAAGACACAAAAGGGAACAGGCCACTGGGAATAGGCTGGGACTGAAAGACCACAGAAAGGAGAGCATTCTCCTGCAAAACCCCGCTGCAGGGGAGTAGCTGCCAGTCTCTTGAGAGTCCCAGGAGAGTCACAATGGAAAAAAATTTAATAAATAAATGGAATTTGAAAAGCTGTAGATGCGGCCAGCTCTAGAGATGGCAACAGGTGAAACCAAACATTCTTCCTGGCTTCTGTTGTGGATTCCAAGACATAGCATGGACTAGAATATTTTCCAGAAGGGAAAATCCTTCCTTTCTCCAAGGAATAATGAATCTTTTACCCTTTCCTGCAGCCCCAGAAGCTTTCTGCAATAGTAAACCCTTGCAAGAGACTGAAATATGCATCCCATTTGGGAATCTGACATGGAAAAGAAAATGGAGATAACAACGGTATGTTTTGAGTCATCTCTACACTTTTGTTTAATTCAGCTTCAAAGGGTTTATTTAATATGAATAGAGAGCAAAACAAAAGCAACTCCACCAGGCTGATGACAAGCCCTCCTGGGACAGCAGTGTAAGGGACCCCATCGAACATAATTTAAATGTAATTCTACTGTAGAGCCTGCAGATAATTCACAGAGTTTCAAATCTGGAGATGGCCTGGGCCACCCAACCATGCATGAAGTTGATGCCAAACAGCAGAGCTTTGTGTTCTGGTAACGAAGGTCCGAGACGATGCTGGACATTCAGGGTTTAGTCTACAGAGTTCTTGGGCAGAGCATCACTAGAACAGGACTTTCAAACAGAGCCTCGAGTAGCAGCAGTGAAGTTACATCAAAAACTTGATATAAAGAGCTCTCTGATACTTTCATGCCACTCATTCGATCCCCACTGGGAATTCAAACTCTGAAGTGTCTGAGACTTTTTTCCATGACTTTGTTTTGCTTCCTCTACAAAAAGAAACAACTGTTGTGAGGATTGCTAAAAAAAGCCGAAAGTCCCCAAAGCACTGCTTTATCTTCATGTGATCCATCAGTTCATATCCAGATCATACCATGTAATAAATAATTCCAAGTCCTAAGAAGTTAGTCCTAAAATTATAGGAGTAAGGAAAACAAAAAAATCGCTGCTCATGAAAGGAGACAAGGGGAATGCTAAAACCATTTCCACTGACCCAGCTGATCAAGCAGTTTAAGGAATCACCCAGATAAAGTTCAGCCCTGACACTGAAGTAAACATACTATTTTAAGCAATTTTTAGAGAGTAGAAAAGCAATACTACAGTCAATTACCAAATGAAAGAAGAGAGATGAAAGAGCAGTTATCCTTGGGCACTGATAAACTGATTAACTTTAAGGTGTCATAATGTTGATTTCCATGGGAAATCAAGCAGAAAGGAGGGATTGCAGCAGGCAGGACTAGCTGCATGATGACAGAGTTCCTGATGGTGAGTGAGGAACAGGAAAAAATTGCTTTTAAGGACAACAGAACCCATGATCTTTTAGTTGGTTGGGGAGGCACTTTGAAAAGGGAATGGAGATCAGAAACAGGGAACAGCTGAGGCTGGAAGGCATGTCTGGACAATGTCTAGTCCAATCCCTCTGCTCAAAGCAGAGTCTCCTAGGGCAGGCTGGTCCAGGCCTTGTCCAGTTGGGCACTGGGTATCTCCAAGTGTGGAGACTACACAGCCTCTCTAGGTAACCTGTTCCAGTATTCGGCTACCCTCACCATGGAAAAACGTTTCCCAGTGTTCAGAGGGAACTGAACCGCTCCCGTGTCTCAGTTTGCTTCCCTTGCTTCCTGTCCTGTTACAGGACACCAAACCAAGAGTTTGCCTCTGTCTTCTTTACACCCTCCCATCAGAGATCCCTTGTGTAGTGTAGAATAGGGAGCTGCAGGGATGAAAGGCATCAGGGAAGACCAGTCTGTGGGAAATGCAGACAAGCAGGGCACTGACACAGCGACAGAGGAGCCCGGCAATGTGGGCCCATCCAGCACTGCTGACTTGAATGCACTTCAAGTCACATCTCTGGATGCATGACTGCACTTGTCAGGGAAAACACGCATGTACATCAATGAAGTACAAGGCACAACAACAACAAACACAGAGCATTTCCTAGAAAGACTGGATTTTTTTCACAGAAAAAACACACCAGGAGCAGCTATGTTATATGGGAACTATGGGTTGGGGAGCTTCCCAGAAAGCCAGCTGCCCCTGTTCCTAATTATTTGTTATTCATCTCTGTTTCAGTCCAAAATGAGGTCTGATTTATGGGAAATTACTTACAAAATGAAACATGGAAATATGGGATAGATGATGATTAATGGGAGCTATGATATGTGCCTGCAAAAATGCAGAAGGGCACAACCACCCAGGAGGGGAAGGTTGACGTGGGGTGACACTAGAGGCTTTGCATATGAGTAAATGAATAAAGACAATGTATTTCCTGGTGGTGATGCTATTAGCTCATGGAGTAAGCTCTGAAAAGAAGGTTGGGCAACATGGTGGGAAACATTTCCTCACTCCTGCCCTGAAGAGTCCACTATGGGAAAGCCTTTTGTGTTGGATCCTGGTGAAGGCTCAAGCTCAAGGCTTTATGTATTGCAAATTTTTGCTTCATTTTGCAGGTATGACGGGTACTTTATTACTCTTTTGTTTCCTTGTTAAGATGCTGATGCAAAGCAACAGAGTTCTGGCTTTCAATATAAAAAGCAAAAAGGATTTGAGAAAATATGTTTGAATAATGGATTTTTTAAAAAACATCACCTGATAAAATAAATTACTTCTGGATGGGAAACCACAAACCATCACACTCAGTATCAGGACTAAGACTCTTCCTGCCTTAAGATATTAATGCTCAGAAAGGGAAAGGTTATCTTTGGATTCATTAATAGTTTGCAAAAACCACCTCAATAAACATGCCACATGATTGGACAAGGAAGCAGTACTGATCAAGTTTTCAGGAATAATATAATTTATATATAGTCCATGCTTCCCTGAGGCAAGAGAATGAACTAGATGATCTCCTGAGGTCCCGACTCCCTGAAACCATAGTCTCCATGTCTGGAAGATGAAAATGACCACTACAGTGTGATGACTGTCTGCTCCTCTGGGAGTGTGGTAGGTCATCTACAGCACTATCCCATCAATGCTTCATTTAATTCTTCTCGGCTTTAGGGTCTCATGGTTATTTTCAAAGTATATGTTCGTTCTGTTATGCAAGGGACATAAGGAGTAACAAGAAGGGCTTCTACAGGTGTGTCAGCCAGAAAAGAGGGGTTGGACTAGGTGATCTTTAAAGGTCCCTTTCAACCCAAATGATTCTGATTCTGTGCCTCAAGCAACAAGATAAAATTTTTGCCTCACACCTCCATTTCAGATTAACAGCAGGACACACACAAATTCTCTGCCACTCCAGCAGATGCTGCTCCTCACCTGATGGGAGCTGAGATGCTACCTGAGGAGAGAAGGCAGCCTGTTGGAGCACATGGGATGGTCTGTGAGAGCCCATGGCTACCCCAGATCCTCCCGTGTCGGCTTCACTGGGGGCTCTGCATCACCAGTTAAGGGCAGCAAATGGCCGGGAGCATCTATCAAGAGTGATGTCAGTTAATTACCACCCCGAGGACTCGGGAATGACTTGGTGCACTGTGAGTTAATGACTTCCAGGCATGATACTTGGCAGTGCTACCATTATTATTTTTCAAGGAGACTTCAGTGTCCCTTCATGCAGCCAGCCAACCAGAGTGCTGTGGATCTGCTCTTTGCTTGCCTGTTGCACAAGACATTGGTGGAACTCTCCCTACCTATTTGTTGACCTTTCCACCCCTTCATTCTCCCTCTACCAGCAAACACAGATATGTCATTGTCTCCAAAGAAGACTTCACCGTTAGCAAACAACATCCAGAAAAAGGCCACATCCTTTTCCAAATTACAATTCAGCCTTCTAAAGATGGATGTCAACAAGACATTGATGAATTCAGACACAGCTTTGAGATTTCTCAGAGGGATTGAGGATTTCCATTGTCAGGCATGGCTATTGTGCTACGAAAATGACTCCCAGCTGAAAGAGTGAGAAAACATTTTAAAGAACAGCTCAACAGTATTAAGAAAAGCTGGATACCCTGGCACCCTGGGGGAAAAGCTGCTAACAAAGTTAGTGAGATGGGCTGGGACAACATTTGAGTGTCACAATAATTTCATTGCATAATCTTTGTCCTGCTTACCCCCAGCTCTCACCAAAGACAATGGAAGCGTGGGGTTCGCAGTTCCTTGCAGGAGACAATCAGATTCTTGCATCATCAAGTCCTTTTCATTTTTTTCTACAAGGTTATAAAAGACAGAAATGCATTCTTGACTACAAACTAACATTCAAAGTCTCATGAGAATAGGTACCGCTCCCTTGGCCATAAAACTTTGGAGAGGGCTCAGGATGACCGTGATGAATCTCATGGAGAAACAAGCCCAAATAAACACAGTTTGAATGAACAGAGAATGCAGTCATCCCATCCACAGATGGGCTTGGTTAGTCCTTGTTTCTGCAGCCCCTCTCTGGTACCCTGTTACTGCTCAGACCGTGTCAGACACAGCTCGTTAATGAAGCTGCCCCACTGGGCCTTCCAGCCCCTTACCATTTTACAGATGGACTTGGCCTCCTCAGAGAACTTATGGGAGTACACCTCTTCTGTCTCCAGCACTCTTCTGTCCACTTCTTCCCTCTTCACCTTCTCTTTCCTTCCACGGAATGGTGATTGCCCAGCAATCATTTCGTAAATGAGACAGCCTAGCCCCCAGTAGTCAGGGCTGAGTGTGTATCTCTGGTTGTTCAACACCTCTGGAGCTGTGGGGAAGAGTGAGATGCCTTGTGGAAATGCTTGGTATTTACACAGGCAAAACACTTAAATGCCTAGACGTTTCATTTTGGTGTCTGAATACACATGCACAGAGAATGGTAGGTAAAATACAAAAATACCTCCTGATTTCAGTTGATGGCATTACAGGAAATGCAGCATGCTACATGCCATGGTGTTCTCTCTACATGCTACATGCCTTGTGCATGCTGTCTTCTGACTTCTCTACCAACTCAGTCCAATTATAAAAAAAAAAAAGGCACAGAAAGAGGTTGGAGCTAAATATTAAGCAGAGACCTAATCTTAAGAGTTCCTCCAGATAGCTCCGTTTAGGGAAGAAATGAAATGCAAACACACGTCCTGTAAACAGCCGTGACATTTCTTCAAAAGCAAATTCTGTCTCTTTGGTCAATTTATAGCTTTTCTTTTTCCCCTTTAAAGAAACCCCCAATCCATCAATTTTGTGTTGCAACCCCACACAATGCTTCTGGGCAGATAGTTGCTGTCTTGCAGGCACCCTCACCTCCATGCAGGGGTACAAACACACATCCGCACGTGCTCACGAGCACAGAGCCTTAGTGTGCACGCAAACTTACACTGAGATAACAAAATTTAGACATGACAACTGATTTGCTTGCTTTCATTAAAGTCTCCATATGGTGTAACAGTGGCTCACATCAGCTAGTTTCTATTCAGTCAAATAAGCATAAGCAATTTTTACTCCAAGAAATATGCCCACCCAGAGAATGCATGAAAATAATTACATTGAATTTAGAAAACAGATCTAGCTAAATAAGGGAGTGAGGTTTTGGGGTTTTTTTTAACCAATGTACAAATCTCTACTCATCTTTTATGCAGCTTCCCTGGCACATAGAGGAAAACTCAAGATGACCCTGGTCAACATGACCATAGGTGTGGACTTACCCATTTTATCATCATCTTACAAATACATTCTAACTCTTATACAAATCAGCAACTAGAAAGAAACTTATTTTGGCACATAACCCTCCTAAGATGAATCTATGCTAAAATCACTAGAATCCCATTTGTGGTCTCCCCTCTCAATTTTCTCTGCTGATTTAGGGTTATAGACCAAGGTCTATCCTTTCACCCTCTTCTGATTTCCGCTATCAGGATTTCTGTGGGAGTTGCTGCACAGAACTGGACCCAGCTGAATGCGAATATTTTTTATCCTTTTTCTTAAGCTTACTTGGCAGAAGTATCTCTAAAACTCAGTTACTCTCAGCAAATTTTAAAAAAAAAGAGCTACGGAAGACTTACCCATATACCCTACTGTTCCTACTCTTCCACGGATTGATTCACCCTCGGGGATTTTAACAGCTAGACCCAAATCAGATATTCTAATATGGCCTGGAAGAAAAAAAAGAAACAAAACACAAAGCAGATATAAAACCTGACCCAAATTAGTCCAGAACCCACAACTGTGGTCATTGCTAAAATACTCCCGCAATTTAGTGCTCGGACATTTTAAGAAAAGAGTGTTCTGAATCACTGAATTGGAGCAGTTTCATTGATATGGAAAGGAGGAATCATTAAGGGCACTACAGTGCAGTGAAATAAATGTTAGCAAGTGAGGCTGTGGACTGGAGTGGATTGTATTAGGTATTTTAAAACCAATGAAAAAAGGCAGAGAGCAGCATGCTGTGGGGAAGTATCTTGAACTGATCACAGAGGATGGATGGGCTGACACAATTCCGTAACTCTGTGATGGCTGAAGAGGCTACATCTGGTCTGCAAGTCAGCACGAGATTTGATTATCGCTGCCTTCAGCAACGAATGGGTACCTGGGTTTGCATAAAATCAGACTTGGCTCAGCAGAGGATGAAAGTACTTTCAAAAACGGAGAGCCAAGCACAGATTTAGAAATTAGAACTCCCTTTGTGTTGCATCAGCCTTGCAGCAAGAAGGATGGAAAAACAACGACGAAAGGCAGAGAGCCCCAGCAACGCCGCGCTCTCGAGAACAGCCCCTGCTGAGGGCACGGCTGCCTCCTTCCATCTGTGCACCGAGCTCCAGCAGCTCACCCACCCCAAGACAGGAATATTAGTGTATGCCGAGCCTCTTAATCACTTCAGAGCATTATTTGTCTTTGTGCAATACATATCCTAAAACTAACTTAATCTACTTTACTGTGAAAGCATCTCTGTAAACCCCCGAGACTTACCATAATCATCCAGCAGGATATTTTCCGGCTTCAGATCTCTGGAAATGAAAGATAGCAGTTATGGGTATGAAGCTGGTTTTGATAACACAACCATGCAACAGCGTGAGTGCATTTATTACTCGTAATAAACCAACTGAGTGTCAACTCAAACAGCAAGGAACTCCTGAAACCAGTACAACCTTTTACAACTCACTTCACAGATAGACTGAAACTATGTGTCTTTTTCTAAACTGGAGTTACAATTTTTCACTAAGTCAAGCTTTTAGTTCCTAATCTACCCTGTAAGGGACTCATCCATCTAGTCCTGTAAGCCCTGTAAACGAACCCCTATAGTCCTGTGTGTTGCTAAATCTCTGTATCATTTTCTGTTATAAAATCTTAAGGAAAAAAAATATTTTAGGTTTTAAAATACTTTATTTTCATGTGAAAATGGAAATGGCAATCTGTTGGGCTCAAATTTTCTATGTCTGGCATCTGACTCAGACCAAATATGTGAATGTGTGTCCATGCACTTGTACACATGTGCAAAAATTTTGTCGAGTTTGGAAAATGCGGGGCAGAGGGGGGAATGCTGTGCCCAGATTAGGATTCTTCTTACAAACATCTGTGAAACTCTAGTGCCTGTGTGGTTTGGAGCAATGCCATGAAAATAGGCAAGGTGGTCAATCTGATGTCAAAGATGTGCCTTTTACTGTTCTGCAAAAAAAAAAAAATCCCAAATCTGGGCACGTTATAAACTTCTGAAGTAAATAATCTCAGTTTTCATATATTTAGCAGAGCCTTGGCAGATCATTCTTCTGAAAGGTTTGTCTGCACAAAACCTGCTCCACCAGCTGCTGCTTTGAGATGCTTCCCAGGCCAGCCACGCTGTCCCCTCCCTGACCAAGACTGTTTTCCAAGCCTTTCCAAAGCCCAGCACAACTTTGCAGCTGCTGCCGTCCCTGGGCTGCTGCTGAGGCGGGAGCCAGGCAGGCTCCTTCCCGTCCTGCTCGTGCAGAGTGGGAATGAAGCCATCCCGGGAGATGGGACCAGAGGTGTCAAAGGGGAGATAGGGACATGCTGGGCAGGGAGTGTCCCAGAAGAGCCATGCCCCGGGACTGGGCTGTGCTGGCTCAGGAGCCTGAATGAGGCACCAGTGGCTGGGTGAGGCAGGGAAAACAGGATTGCTTCAATTCACCACATCATGCCCTGGCTTTTATCTGAAGACAGTGTTTAGCCTGGTGCAAATCCAAGCAGTGCTTGGTCTCCTCTTTTTGTAAGGCCTCCTTGCATCTGTGAACCAGCTTGGTGCTGTTAACTTCCCAGCAAGAGGCATTTCTGAGCAAAGAGCAAAGAGAGGGCGTGGACAAGAGAAACCCTTGCACCAGGGAACAGGGCAGAGCACAGAGCCTGGGCAGGAGCCCACCCCACTATGTATTTCGTACCACCCCAGTATCATGAATTTTCCTGTGAATGGAGAGGGGTATTTTATATTTCTGACAATACCAAGATTGGAATTTTGAAACTTGCCTTGTTTTTATTTATTATTTCAAACAAGAACACAGAGCGCTGCGAGTAACCTCCTGTTCTTGCTTGCTTCAGACCTTCCTGACCTCCAAGATAAACCTCACCCAGTGCCCAGTGGTACCAAGCCTACTTTTCAAATAAACAGTGCTGAAATATGTGAAGGGCAGCTGAATGCTGAGGAGAAGCTGTGATTTTGTTTAACATACCACTGTAGGTTTTCCCGGCCTATCAGCAGAAGGGTTCCAATGCTGGAGCAACACAGTCAAGGGCATCTCCTACTTATTTTTAAAAATGTGTTCCAAATCCTATAAGAACCATTTCCTTGAACAACTCCTTGAAGCCTTCATCAGTTACTCCATCATCTGCTCAGCAGTTATTAGTCCCACCTAAAACTGTAACTGGGGGTGAATGATAAGAATCTTGTGTGGAATTTGTGAAATGCCTTTGAATGAGAAAAAGTCCACGAGGACTCTGAGAACACCAGTTCAGTCCTTACAGTCTTCTGCAATTTAGGGCAATTAGAGGAAGCTTTCCATTCCTGTTTTCAGATTTTTGGTTCCTCAGGATCAAGGCTGGCTTCCTTTGCACAGCCAGCACCTCCAAGGGCTCATGACTGAAATGTCCAGGAGGAATAAAACTCCCTGGTGGACACACTGACACGTAAGGCTACATCCCAAAGGCCCAGCCTCCCATTTGTAAAGCAGCCTTGCCCAAACATACTGAAACATAAACTGCTGGCACTGTGCCCATGCTCTAAAGGCAATTGTTTGGCTGTGCAGGACAGCCTAAACAACTCAATTAATCACTGTGGACAAGGCTTTACCATGTATTTGTGCAGTGCCTGGGACAATGTGAACTTGATGCTGACTGGAGCTTCCAGGCATGGTTATAGAATAAATTAAAAAAACATTATATATATATAAAAAATATACAAATAGCCAAATATAAAACGAAAAATGTTATATACATATATATATGTATATATGTATTTCATAGATATAAAATAGAAAACAAACATATAAATACATAATATAAATAATATAAATATATATATATATAAAAAATAATTTGAGGAGAACCAGCAGCTTTTTACATTTGCTTTCCACGAACAACCAACCCGTTGACCTTTACTAACATGATGCCGTTGAGAAATGTAACAGGAGTGCCATGTTTGACAAGGGAATTCTGAATGAGATAAATCTGACTCTGAGCCTGGTTGTTCTCCCGGGTCACGTCTGCTGCGTGCGTCAGCAGCGGCCCAGGAGATGGGGGATGCATTTTCCAATGCTGTGATTTACTCAGGAGCATTTTGTTTATAGAAAATGAAGTTAAGTCTGAGGAATAAGTGTTTTGTGATGAATTATTCGCCTTGAGAAAGCGGTAGCATTTAGCTGCTATATTTTATTGACCTATGTAGCTCTTCTCCCGGGTCCCACAACACGCTGTGCTATTACAAACGAGGGGTCTCTGCAGATGCTCCTGAAATACTGCTAGAAACTGTCACCTACAAGGATCTAGTATCATTCATCACCAAAATGAATGTGCCATCTGAGGCGTAAAGTAGCAGCTCTTTTAAGAGTAGCATGAAAACTACTGCTTAAGGAAGTAGGTGCTGTTTCTCTCAGAGCCACACACTATTTTAGGTGGCCAGATCTGATTTGTTCTATTAGAAAATGGCATTAGTATGGCATTTTACCAGCCATGCTATGAATGTACAAGTCTTTTTTTTTTTTCAATAAAATGTGATTGTGAAACACTGTATTGCCTCCTAAAATGTTTTAAAATGTGGTAGGAGGTTTTCTAAGGGAAAAGGAAAGCCAGACACTTCACTCACAATTTGATTTTCCTATTGACATTAAACACTTAGTACCATTTTGTTCCTTGGGGAAGGAAAAAACCTCCTTCTTGGGCGAGCACCAACTAAATCAGCATGTTATCTGTCTGCCCTCTGTGTGCCAGCTAGCAAGATCTAAGGCAGCCGAGTGGCAGTTTGTTAGAGATCTCCTCCAAGGAACAACAATATTGCAATTTCTATGCATACAAGCATATGCATCACACATACTATACACAGGCATATCAGATGATTTAAAGCATGGCTTGGCTTTTAAAAATAGCATCTTATTGTCTATTAATCATTGTCCTTGGAAGTTCTTTCATCAATTTACAGGCCCTCTTCTGCTGTGAATGCCAGCAACGATGATTTCACAAGCTGGGATGATGAAGACAAACATCAACTGTTGTTTACAACTACAGCGGCTGTTGATTAAAAAAAATAAATCCTCGTGGAGTCACAAGAACTCTGTCTGCAATCTGCCTGCTTCTCCAGCCTGCCCTGGAAAAGCGCTTGTATAGAGCTGTAAGCCAAACTGGAAGCTGAGAACTTGGGATCTGCCCTCCTGGAAGCGGCGGCGGCGGCGCCGGGCAGCGCTGTGCCCGCTGGCTGCACCCATGGATGGTGGGATGCTGCCAGCAGGACGGCCCTGTTGTGTGGCTGGGAATGGGCCCCCTTCCATGGCTGGCACGCCAGGATCACCATGATCCCATCTAGCTAATCACACCCCTGTAAATCCATGCCCTGTGTCTCAGACACCCTCTTGGGATTGCACTCTCTCTGCAAGAGGAGTTTTGCCACACCTGACGTGCTGCAGCCCCTCACGCCATATAATCTAACCAGTTAAAGTGGAGGCTTGGATGGAACGAGCTCCATTTCATCCCAACTAGGAACTAGATTCCTTAATGAAATCCCTTTAAAGGAACTTCCATCATTTTCTTATGTCGCCCAGTGCACGCTGAGGTAGGGTTTGGGGAGCTTTGTGCTTGTTCTGTATAATTTAGACAGGATGTATTTAGGGAAGCAACTGCTTCCTTCCATGATTACTGTATCATGCTGCATTTACAGAGGGCTCTGCGAAATTTCATCCAAAGCACTCAGGCATCTGAGCTGTACAGCAACACAGTGAGAAGGGAGGATGCAGACAACTCCTTCCTACCCACAAAAGACATCCTAACACTCCAGAGAGTGCTTACCTGTACACAGTATTTTCTCTGTGTAGGTCTTCCAAGCCACAAAGAATCTCTGCTGCATAGAACAAAGCTCTTTCCTCCTCGAAGCCTGGGTTTCCCATGTTGTAGATATGAAACTTCAGGTCACCTCCGTTCATTATGGTCAGAACTAAACACAGTGCGTCCTTTGTTTCATAAGCATAGGCTAAATTGACCTAGAAAAACATTTGTAGCACAGTTGTGACAGTTCAGATGGCTGCTAAGAAGGAAGTGCTAGCTTTTCATTAAAGATTTTCTCCAGAAAATGAAAAAAAAATACGTTGACTGAGCTTGGTCAATGGGCTTTCTTACAGTGGCAAACATACATTTTAAAGTACAGAAAAATCAGATGTTAGGATTTCACAGATTGATTTGTGGAATCCAGCCTATTTACCATCAGAAACCCTCAAGGCTACGATGGCTTTAGAGGCTGGACAAACATACTAATTCCAGGCATATTTTCCCATGTGTGAGAAATCTTAGTAATCAAGGGAATCTACACCTCCTGCTGCACAGTTTTGTATCTCAGTGGGTTCTCTGCAAGGCCCAGATATCCCAGTCCCGGGGTGATCAAATGGACCATCACAGAGACATGAAGGTCAGCATCATCCCTGAGAGGCTCTGGTGGGTGCCCAAGGAACAATCAGAGCAGCCAAAATCGACCCATCTACTTTTAAATATGTGCCATCCTCTTGGCTTCTGCCAGAGGTAAGTAAACATCTTGCATCTGCTGTATACACAGTGTTTCCTGAAATATGCATAAAGAATATGATACATGCTGAGATAACACCTCTCTCTCTTTATTATTATTTTTTAATCTAAGGGAAGTTTTAAAGCAGGCACAAGAGCTGGTGTGACTCAGGAGAGCCCTGTATCGGGCGGACCAGCTCCACTTCACTGCTTAGATGCTTCTACAAGCCAATCTCATCTGATCTATTTGGGTTGAATCTCCTTCAGTCCCCACCAAGCACCTCTCTCCCGGACCCGGGGAATTCAGGTAACCACGCTGGATAAGAATAGCTCAGCCTGATGCAGCTGTGATGCAAGCCAAGGCTGCAAAACACATCATGTTCCCATGGCAGGCACAGGCCCCATGACTGCTGCATTCCTCGTGGACCAGAGACTAAAATGAGACTCGGCAAAGGTACACGGAGCAGGGCTAAGGTGCAGAGCAAAGGCATTCAGCTTCCAGCACCTTTCCAGGAGCAGGAGAGGGAGGAGGCACTGGATTCAACCAGAATAACGCTCAGCAGGTGAGCAGGGAGCGCCACGGAGCTCAATACTCACTACAAACTGACTATTGACTTTCTCTAAAATCTGCTTCTCATTGAGCGCCATGGATTCGCCTTTCCTCTTCTTTATCCTCTTCTTCTCTAATCTCTTGCAGGCGTACATCTTCCCCGTGGCTCGCACTTGGCAGGCGCAGACCTGCGAATTGAGCAGAACAATTGCCGGGTAATTCGAAGCAAACGCTGTGTCTGGGCTGCACTTTACTCCTCACCATCTCCTCTGATTTAGTCCTTTTAAGGCCAGAGACGGCGGCTTAGTGAGCCAGGCCTAGGCGGGGGCAGCCGGGGGACTGACTACTGTTTCCAAACCTGCTGTGGAATACTGGTTTAATTATTTCACTTTCCTCTGCCTGCTTCCTCTCCCACCTCCTTTTGTCTGTGCAGATTGTAATCTCTCAGTGTGCACCTCCTCTGCCTCTGCTGCCACCTCCAGACACCAGGAAAACACAAATAAGGGTGTGACTCCAATTCCATTGTGAACGCAACAGCTGAACACAAAATAAGTCTCAAAAGTGTCCTTTTGAGATTACGGTGTCATGAGGGCTTAAGCAGAACCGTCAGCAATTAATAAAAATCAGCCTCTGTCACATCAGGCTCCTGTACCTGCAGTGCCTAAAAAGTAAGACACACTCTTAACAGAAAGTTTCAGAATTACTCACCTCCCCAAAGCCGCCTTTCCCCAGTACCCTGTACTGCCGAAACGTGTTTTTCGTTACTGGTTGCCTGGAAGAAAATAAATAAATAAAGCCCCCACCACACTACATTTAATGCACTCTCTGTGATTTATTTATTTCAGAGCATACTTTTGAAAAGCAAAATAGATAAATATTATATAATCCCATTATTTCAAGGTAATCGTGTTATGTAATATAATATATAATTATGTAATTACATTACTTCAATACTATGTATGGCTTGAACTTTTCAATTCCAACATATTAAGCTGTAATAAAATACAACACATTAGTGAGTCATCAGTATAATTTCTGCTAGCATCTTAGGACCAAGGAGGGTTCTGAATCTCCATTATACAGCTTTGGCCTTTGTTAAGCAAAGAAGAAGCCTGAGATCTTCCAGTAATATATTAATTCCCATGACATATATAGGATGGGCTAACACACTGCTTTGCTTGGTCTGCAAGATGAGAGAAAGAGATTAGAAATTCAAACCACCAGAAAATACTTCTGGTGTCTTAAAAAAACCCATGAAATGTATGGGATTCAAAGGCAGAAACAGTGCTGGGAGCAGGAGAGATGGATTTATGTGTCATCTGCAGGCTAGGAGAGTGGGATGACAAAATCCAAGCCAGTCCATCCCCTCTGGGCCACCTGCTTCCTGGGGGAGCATCACGGGCAAGAAGGGAGCAAGAGCCAAATTAAGGTTAAATAAGTCTGTCCCTGAGGACAGAGTGCTCCCTAAAAATCACCTGTACAATCTCCCAGGCTTCCCACAAAATCTGGTCTCCCAGAACGGCTCCAACTCTACATGCAGCTTTCACTTTGCTACTGTAAAAGTTTTATAACATGACAGAAGAATAATTCTGTGTTCAGCGAGATCCCATTTTGTATCCACCACTCCATCACCAAGGTTTTACAAGGATCCTAGCAGTGGATATGAATATTCCTGTCATCCTTGTTCCCCTCTGGCAGGCAGCCAGCCGGCAGAGGGAGCACAGTAACGTGGCTGTTCCCACCACAGGGATGATGAGGTTGATGACAGTGAGGAATAAATGCCAAAGTGACTCCTTTCGTTAATGCCCATTATTGTTTTCCTAAGTGGGGGAAGAACAGTGTGCAGAAAGTCAAAACTAGAAGAGGAAAAGATGTTATTTTCAGTTTTCCATGAGGCTGCTGCAAATGCTTTTGGGGTTAAAAGCAACAATTAGTAGTGATAACTACATGTTCAGCAATGTCCCTGGAATAAATGGACTGTGTGACTGCTCCTTTGGAGCCAGCAGCCTGTCAGAAGGAGCTGTTGATCACTCCATGCTACTAACATCTCTTTGCTAATCCTAAAAACAATTCTCCCAGCTTCTTAAGCCAGGCATATCCAGTAGCTTGTCACACATGTTGAGGGAATTGGAAAAAAAAATCCTCAAAGCATTCCATAAAATTCCTTATCCCAAATGTGAAAATAGATAGGAAATAGCCTGGCCAGTGATGAATCACCCAATGTTTTTTTAATTGAAATGGAAGAGTAAATGCTGGGCTCAGTAGAGATGGCATGTGGAGCATGTCTTGGCATGAAATGGCTCTTCCCTCTGCCCACCCCTCTCGAGCAGCAGCTTTGTAGCTTTCCAGGGAGAGGAACTGGCAGCTCCTTTGATCTGGAGGCATCCTGCTGACACTCACCGCTCATGGATCCGGCCCTAACTCATCCACCGTAATTAATTCCATTTGTGGAAAATGGGGCTCCTCTCAGCTCAAGGTCACTGTCACCCAGCAGTGACCGTCTGCTGCAGCACTCCCTGACAAGGGAAAGGCACAAGCCCCTTTCCTTGCAAATTAATACCCACTAAGGCTGCCTGGTTACTGAATGTGCTCAGGAATGTCCAGCCAATAAATACAGTGAGGACCTATACGCCACATTTTTCTCTCTTTGGAGTGATTTAATAACAGTGACAACTGGTCCAGACAAAAAGTCACCACATTCAGAGGGTAGCTAAACAGAAAGACAGCTAAGTTCCTGAATGTACATTAATCATACCTAATATGTTTAATGTACCTAAGTCCATTAAATGGTGGAACACTTGAGCTGTAGAAGCAAACATTATCTCAACTGTCAGATTTTGAGCATGTTCTATAGACTTTGCATGGAAAGTAAAAACAAACTTTTTTATTTATTTTTATTTAAAAAAAAAAAGTCTTGTGACACTTACCTTTCCAACCACTTCCACTGGAGAAACCTGTCGAAGTACATGCTGTTTAGGTACTCTTGGAATGGCTCCCCACTGAGGTGGTCAAGGACAGATCTATCTCAGATGAAAAGGATATATAAGCATTTTATAATCCTGAACTTGGAGCAAAAGAGAAACAAAACAAGAGGAGAAAAATCCAGCCTTCTTGTATGGTAGGATTATGTTTCTTTTACTTTATTTTGTACTTTATTTTACTTTCTGTTGCAATCTAGAAACAAAGTGATGTGCTTGATGCATTTCGTAACGGGAGGCCTCATACAAGCTGAATACTGGTGATGCTGGCTGAAAATTAATAGGGCAACTCTCACTGGCTTTAAAGGACTCTTACAGAGGTTGATAGCCACCAGACAGAAAATGCCTTTGCTTCTGTTAGTAAATTGAAAAAACACCCTCAGGAACTGAGGAACTTGAGGGACGTTTACATCTGGATAGAAAACTTCTGGCTGAAACCCATTTCTTTCAAAGAGGGACAGTCAGAGGCATCATTTTGAGTAAAAAGATCCATTTCAATTCCTGCTGTATAGAAGCATTAGCACATGTGACTAAAGTCAAAGAGGATTTCCTAACAGCTATGTGCTTCGTAGAAAAAGCAGAGGAAAGAAATGTCTGAATGTGGAATTGCTTCTGGATCAAGAAAAGAATTTTGGGGCTCACGCAGCGGATACAGTGTTTTGCATAGTGGAAGGAATAAAGGAATAAAAAGGTCAGTCTGCAAATGTGAGAAGAAAGTCTGTTGCTTGTGAGAGGCAGCAAACAGCCAGAGAGCATCAGGCATCCCGTCAGAAAGGCCAAGGGTTTGGGACTAAGAAAACATGGGCTGAGCTCGGAGTTGCCTAAAACGAAGGTGGTCGTGTTGTTTAACAACTGCTGGTGCTGGTTCCTGCCTTGCTTACTGGGGCTCCTGCATCCAAGTTGGGTTTGGGTGAAAAACGCCCAAGGAAATGAGCATTTCTGTCTGAGTGTACACAGACACATTTGTGTCCGTGTCTAAGGGCATACAGACAGTTTCCAGATCTTGCTGGAAGGAGGAAATCCTCTCTGAACAATTACTCTAGTTTAGGAATGGATAGTCTATGTCTTACCCTGGGGCAGCTCTCTGAGCAAACAAGTCACCACGAGTAATGTGTCTCCTCAGTTTAGTTCCTCCCTGTTCATGAGCCAGTATTTTTGGAATTTCTCAGCTGTTACAATATGATTTTTTTTTAAATTCTCACTCCATCAATTTGGAGAAGGCAGGTAATTGCACCTGTTCAGTGTGCACAAGTCAAATTGTTGCTGTCTTCATTAGATTTGACTGGACACAGATCATAACAGTTTCCCCTGATGGATTAAAGATTATAAAATAAAATAAAAACTAAGTCTTATTCTGCCATAAAAATATGTCCAAATTCAACATCAGAATTCTAGGTGAAGTTGGAGGAGGGCAGCAGCAGACAGTCAAAATATTAAATGTAAAAGTAGAAGTTACATTATACACATATTTTTTTTGCAGATTGATTTTTATCTGTGAAGATGTGAGTGAAACTCATCCCATCCCTGCTCCTACAGGACAGGAGGCTTCATATTTGTATGTATGCCTCCCTTTTCTGGTCTGACCGTGAATCCTTCCAAAATTAACATCATTCAGTACCAGTAAATACCAACAGCAAGTTTTTAAAACTTCCTTTTGACCTCATTTTAGTCCGTGTGAAATGATCAGCATATTTATTAACAAGGTCCCAAACCTGGCTCATTCCCGGGTTTCAGCTGGGATGAAGGAAGGAGCCTGCATTAAGTGGTGTCCAATGCTCGCCCTTTCCATTCAGTTAATTAAAAGCTGCACGTATTTTAAAAGAACAATAGCTGCCTTTCAGCAGTTGTTTGCTTTTTAGTTCCCCTCTTTGGCAACGATAAAGTGCATTTTAGAGGGAACTGTCAGCTTTCAAACCGATTTGAGAACTGGAAACAGGCACCAGGGGGGTTTGTGTCGAGCACAGCTCTGCCTTTGTCGCTGGGACTGGCACCCACAAGTGGTGCGAGCTACAGAGCATCTCTGCAGGCCACCAGGCCAATGCAAGGAAACTGCCTGTGCTATGGGGGAAGGCCAGAAATAACCCACAGCTCCTACCAACGCAAAGAATAACTGAAACCAGAAAAGGTCAATGAAATGAGTCAAAACAATGAATGACAGTGGAGCAAATTTTACAAATCCCCATTACATCACCCAGGGAAAACAAACCGCGCTCAGCCAGAAACCACATGGGCCCATGTGCGATGATCCCTCCTTTTCATATTTTTATTGGTTTATGATCTACTGGCGTGGACGCGCTCGGGGCAGGGCTTGCAAATGCAGATTGCATACCTGGAGCTTTAGCACATAATGGCACAAATCGCTGCAGAAACTGATAAGCCTTTTCCCAGACAAAGAGTGAAATAATGCACGTTCGTTTGAACGCCACAGACAGACAGAAAGCATTAAAAAGGCCCCGTTCTCCTGGTGAAGATTTTCTGGAAAAGCCATGCGGAGCAAGTTTGCACATTCCTCTGTCTAAATGGACTGTATAGCCACTTAATTTTTATTCACTTTGAAACAGAGATGTTTTCTTTGGATACATTATCTTTGTAGCTCTTTTCACACAGCATGAAATCCATGGCTGGTTTACTTGGCTAGAACACTCCGTCAAATACCTGAAACAGTAAGTGCCTGTGTGTAGTGTATATAACGGCACGGAAAGATTTATTCTATTTTGTTCAGATGAAATGACTTCACCGCTCGTCAGCTCTGCCTCTAGGATTGTGAGCAGGAGCCAAAGATACCTACCTCAGGCTCAGACTGAAATGTCTCTCTCTACCTGACACATTCCTTGCAAGCTGCTGGCTGCAACCCTGTGATCTTCGGGTGTCGTGTTATACTTACTTTGTACTTAGAGAGAACAGCTCTTTGCAGGGGCTGTTTTCGAGTTTCTCCTCTGTCTGTTGGATAAGTTCTTGACTGACTTCGGGCACATAGGCTGGAGACTGGGGAGAGAAGAGAGGGGCACATTAATTCCCTGACGAGGTGCAGATTCTCCTCTCTTAACGTGTGAGAGGCACATTCATTATTTATGCCCCGAGCCGCTTCCATTCAGTTCCAGCGGTTGTGTAAAAGCAAAGGAGCTTTACGTCAAAGAGCAGTAAAATGGGATACCGTGGCAACTCGCTCCACATTCCACTCTATCCTCACATTGCTTTTCTGCCTTCTCCTGTACCTTCACCTCCTTGCCCAGACTCATGAATATGCAGGACCCACTCCTTGCCAGTTCTTTGAACTGCTCCCTTGCATCCCATGAAAAATGTGCTGGCCTGAACTGTGTATAGGCCATTCTATTGAACAAAAGAGAATTTGCCCAGTGTTTTCACTTCGTGGGTGATTCATTGTGCAGTCTGAAAAATCCGTCTTCTTTTTTTTTTTCTTAACCAGCAAAGCAAAACAAGAGCAGAGCATTGGTACTTATTGATACAGATCTATATCCATCTATATATAAAAAGATGTTCACAGAAGTATCTGGACACCTTAGTTCATCTTTAGAACGACAAAAATAATTCAGCAGCTTCAAAATAATAACTTCAAAAAGGAACTTTGCCAACCAAGCATACAAACTCTTTTCATCCTCTCCTCCCTTTGGAGAGAATGTATATTCAGCCCTTCAAAAAGCCCTTACCAAAGAGAGGTCTCTTGCAATAAGCCTTGATGGTTAACCAGTTTAGGACTTTTGGGACTAATTATCTAAAAAGACAGTTTTTTAGGCAGTCCACATTTTTACACATTTACTGTATACTGTAATTATATTACAAAGTGCATATTTGTGTGTGTGTGCACCTATTTATAGGCATTTCTCCCATGTACATGAAAGTCCCTTTATATAACCAATTGGATTTGGGTATTTTCAATAAACCCAGCCATAGATGATAAAATCCTCTTTCCTTGCAGAAGTCTTAATGCTCAGTAAGGTCCCCCATCCATGCCCACAACCACCAGATGTGCTGAATGGGTGGGTCACAGAGCATCATCCCTCATTCCTGGCCAGATGTTCTCATTAACTCACCCCTAGTTGGAGATATCTTGGCAAGCACTGAAATGCATTGCAGGCAGAGTTCAAAAACACAGGGAATAAGGACAGAGGAAGGGGCAGAGGTGGAGCCAGAGAAAATCACCAGCATGTTGAAAGCTGAATTAAGTCTTTTATCTTTTCCTTCCCACTGCTGAAATGTGAATATGATCCTGGTTGTGACACGAAAAAGTAAGTTTGTTCCACTTGAATGTTTTCAAATAGGAACATGGTTTACAGAACTGACTGTGCACCCTCACTGCTCAGCCTTGACAGACAATCTGCAGAACGTGCTGGGGATACCTCTGACCTCACTGAAATGTTTCCTCATTTCCTCAATATATTCCTCCATTTCCTCAGCACAAGATATCTAGGGGACACTCACTTTTAATCACAGACAGAGTAGATTACTAATAATTAAGAAGTCTCATGGTTTCTTGAGAGGTAGACAAGCCCCTCACGTTATCATCTAAAAGACAGAGAGACTGAGACAAAGCCAGATTTTCTCAGCTTGATTGACCACTGAGGTAAATATACATGCCCACAACAAAATCTAAGTCTCAGTTTTAGTTCAAGAGAGTAAGTAAAGGCAAGAGGGAAGCAATGAAATAGCTAGGAAAAAACCTCAAAAGTCCTGTTTTCCAGTCCTACAGCACTGAAACTACAGGGGGAAAAGACAGGGAAACAGATTAAAACAAAGGCTTTAAAAGCAATATTCAGATATGAACAAAAGCCTAATGATTAGCAGTATTTCAGTTGATTTTGGCTAGAAACCAGATGAATGAATACCTTTACAATTTATGTACTCAGTGGATACACATTTGCACACAGTTGCTCGTTGGTAGCCCGGAGCTGGTACGTGGCTGTGTGAATCCACTGGTCTGAGCCCTGGTTCGAGAGGATCATCTCTGATTTACAGGGTACAGACACACCCGTGAACTCCACAGTCTTGGTACTGCTGTGGGCCAGGAGTGTCTTCTGATGTGACTGGAGCAGCACTTCTGTAAAACCCATACCAGGGCCTCTAACTGAGGTTACCACTGACTACATCTGGAACTCGTTCTACGCGTAGAGGTCAAAACTGGAATCCAAAAGCTAAGTACTAAACTGCATAATTAGTCATTTAGACCAAGTGACTTGATTCTTACTCATGCCAGGCAACTCCATTTCCCACTGGGAATTAATTTCCCAGTGGAAGGTAAGCTGCCTTGAGGTTAGTGTTGAGGATCATGCCTACGGCACATTACTAGAGTACTAAATCCATCAAACTTTGTCTGAGATCAAAGGACATTTAAAAAAATTATAAGCATCATTTAACTCTTATTCATAAAGAGGAAATTAAATTCTTGTAGTGAAAAGGAGGAAGAATGAGCAAAAGAAATGGTAAGACAATGTGGGAAGTATTTAAAAATGACTGTGACTCCTCTTTCCAAGTTTGTGGGAGATGCAGTCACCACTTGGTTTTTCAAAACCCCTCGTTGCTGACCTCTGAGTCTTTAGTTCCTCTGAACAAACTGGGAGCAAGGTAACAACATCAAGGTAGGCAAAGACATAAACACTGAAATCCTGTGCATGGACTAAAGCCTTACAGTGCAAACACTTCCCTGGACCACTTCCTTTTCTGTAACAAGAAAAAGAGTTGGTTTTTTTTCAACTGGCTGATCATTTCCAAAGCTTCTGTAGGCCCAGCAAAACATTTTGTGTCGTTCTACAGCCCTTCATAGAGCTCAGGGCACCACATGCCAGGGAGGAACATTCCCAACCCTTTCCAACTCTGCCTACAGTTCTAGGGAGCCTTCGTATGATCCTTCCTGAGATTTTCCTTGAGACTTCACAGTTCCCACTGCTCCCATTAAATAGCCATGGCTGCCATTTTCCCTGTGTGAATGCTGTGCATACCCACAGCCTTCAAAAGTTCAAACAAAGACAGAAACAATTACAAACCAAAACCCAACCCACCAGCCTACTTTTTCTCCCCTGGAGAACAATTAGGTAGCACAGGTTAGGCGTGCAAGGAAGCATTTGGATCCCAAGAGTGAAAGTTTCCAAAGGTAACACTTTGGCCATTTACAGATGAAAAAGTTGCTTCTTCCCTGGAGGGGTGCAGAAGATTTCTGCAGCCACAATGAAATGATTATTAACACCATTCTCCTGCTGCATTATGGGCAATGGCTGTAAAAGCAAATTTGGCTTTTACAAGGGAACAGAGACACCTTTTCCAGCATATTAAATGTCCTGTGGCAGCTAGGAGAGCCATACACCGTGATTAAGGCCATTACATCTGAGCTTACGACACAGAATATTCTGCTAACTCTTCAGAAACACCTGCAGAAACCAGTTACACTTTCTTGCATTCAAAACAAAACTCTGGGGAGTTATAACGAGTATAGTTCCATATTTCCCCTAATGACTATTCTGTTTTCCTGAGGGCAAAGAAAGTGATTGTTGATCTCACGTAAATCAGAAATTATGCCAGGCAAATCAACTGATTGACACTGGGGTAAAGCTGATGGAACTGAAACCAGATTCATGGCAGCACAAGATATGCCTAAGTTGATCCTATGACAAAAACATCTCTCATTGCATTATCCTTATTGATCAGACATTTTAATAATAGTCCAAAAGTCCACACTGCTTTTACCAGGTTTTAATCAAAATCTCCTACCTCCCATACCTTCTCCTTTATGGCCAGAAACTGGAAACCTTTGTGCAAATATTTTGCTGGCAAAGCAATATCTCAGTTTTACGATACTCTGCCATTTAATTTTTAAGAAAAGAATGCCACTAGGAATTGTGTTAGTGGTTATTTGAGAAACAAGAAATGGATATTCAGTTACTTCTGAGTGCCATTAGCCCACCCTGAGAAAAGTCTCCACTTGTAAATCTTAATTTTTCTGTATTTTTAAGACAAAAGAGTTCCTCTCAGCTGCTCTTCCCTTTCAGTAAATGGCATGAGAACAGCTGATATGTCTCACACTTGCTCAGGGTTAGTTGTGTTCGTGTCCACAAAAAGCCTGGATGCCAGCAGAGTCCTGTCCAGCAGCAGTGTCTGGTGCTGCCCATGTCCTGGCACCCCACTGAAGTACTGAAAAGTAGCAAAATCTGATTCAGAGCAGATGAAAGCTTCCAGGCTGTGTGACTCCCCACTATCTGTTACTTTGAATGTCACGTTACATCGCTATGCTTCAAAATGTGGCCTCTCCTTTTCTGACAGCTCTGTAAGCTTTGCTATAGGCTGTTTCACTGAGACCTCCAAGACCCAGTCTTTGCTGAGTTCACTGAACAGGATAGCCATCAAATAAACCTTCTCCTAAAGTCATCTCTGCGTGTTTGCCATGGGACTCACAGCATCTCTCACACGGTGTTTCCTCTGTGACTGTGTGGGGGACATCCGACCTTTAGTTGATCTATCAGCAAATTAAGTTCTTTATCAAACAAGCTGAAGTGCTGGCAGCTCCAAGGGAGGCATTCACAAGACCTTCTCTTTTACTTTTTCATGAAAATCTGTTATTTGTTCTACCTTTTCTTCTGAGAGAACTTCCAAATGTTTACAGTGCATGACCTCAGTCAAGGTGTGGTGTGCTACAGGTGTTGCTCCAAGCCTTTGGAAGTGAAAGGGGGCAGCCAACAAGCAGAGATTGGTGCTTTCAAGGAGCAGAAGCATTTTCCTGGCAGCCTAGAAGCTAGGGTTCATGCTTCTGGAACTGGGGTGAGGTGAGAAGCAGGTGTCCCCAGTTATTCTCAGGAACTGGCAAGTTCATTCCCCAGTTATTCCCAGAGCCCAGAGCAGATGCACACACGACACAAACCTGCATGGGCAGAGTTGGTTTATTGTGTGTAACGCTGCTGTTTCCATGGGAAAAGTGCCCAAATGACAAAGTGGACTGAGAGGGATGTGCTGGGGCTTCAGCTAAAGATATATCCAGCTGGGGTTACCATCATTTGAGAAACCTATAGAGAGCTGACAAAAGCACCAAGTGCCTGGAGAGTTGAGAAACTCAGGAAACAAAACCCAGAGGAAAGCTTTGAGGAACTAGATGTGTTTAGTCTGGAAAAAAAAGGGTGAAACTTGATAAAGGTCTTTTAATATAGAAATGTTGTTTAATAAAGAGGGCAGGGATCAATTATTCTGCATATTCTGCTCTGCACTGGGGGAATGATGTGAAGAAATCCACTTAATTGGATATGAAGGCTTTTTATTCTCATTTTTCACACTGGGAAGCAGAACAGGCCTATGAATATTGTGGAATCTGTTCTCAGAGGTCTGAAAGACCTCCAAGGGCACTCAGACATCTGTTGATCATCTAAGTGTATTTGATCTCCGTTCAATGCAAGAGGCTCTTGAGCCCTTTCCCAGTCCTTTGTACCAACGATTTTGCAAAACACTGGGCTACATAAAACACAGGCACATGGCACGGCCCTGAGAACAGATGAGGAAGGCAGTTTGTATGCTGAGGGCTCACCAAAGGAAACCTGTAGCTCTGAGTAAAGGAATAAGAATCCTCTTTGCAAACGAACAGTCCCGCTTCAAAGACTTGTCTCAATCATCACTGTCTCCTCAAAAAATAAATGACATGGATTGCAGAACCCTGAACTTCAGACCAGAAAAAGGGAGAGCATTGAGTTTGGCCAGACTGACTTTGCAAGAAACAGAGCAGGTCCATAGTTCAGAGGTAATTCTTCATCCTTACACAGTGACTTTCATCTAAGAACCTCAAAATCTTAAAGCTTCGTTGCAGGATTAAGTCTTCACGAGCTAGGTGGCAATCTCACAATATTTTACAGAACAGTGAACAGGAGGTTAAGAGATGTGTTTTGCGGAAGATTTGGTCATCACCTGTGACTGAAATCAAAGAAGTCTCACTGAGATAAACGAAAGCTAGAGATGCTCCGCTTCCTCAAATCAGTCCAACTGTAGCTTGCAATTAGTGAACAAATAATAGAAACTTAGAAGTACAGGCTTTCATTTCATACCAGCTGCTGCCAGTGGATGTAAGTCGTCAGGGTGTCTTAAAGCACAACTGTTCATCACTACAGAAACTATATGAACCAGAAAGATGCCACGCTCTTTAGATTGAATAGACCTCATGCAAACGTCTGTCACAAACAATTGCTTTCCTGGCAAGTTTCAGGCATGCAGCTGATACTGCAACATGATGAGTTATTTTAAAAGTCACTTGCGTAAAATAAATAACGTGCAGCATATGTTATGTTTCGGGTTATGAAAACATTCCACAACAAACTAGCTTAAAACAATTAAAAACATTTCAGTCAATGCACAAAAGTTCAAGCTGTAACTTTTCTTGAGCTGTCTCTGCTTCCAAGCATTTGTCTTCATGATATGTGTATTTTCAGATGTTGACAGCAATGTTCCACATATAATCTGTTTGAAAATCTCCACACAGATTTGCTACTAGTAGAGACCTCAAAACTATGACAGAAACAAGCTAAAATAAACTTCTTGTGTGAGATGATGCATGATAGGACGAGAAGAGTTCATACACAAAAACCTGGAAATTCTGGCTGTATCCAGCAGCCTAAGCTACAGCCGGGGAAGCTCCAACCATGCAGCCAGGGACTGACTGAGGGAAAGCATGAAGGGGCTGACAGGGAAAATCCAAAATCCTTTAGGTTGGGAAAGACCTTTAAGATCACCGAGTCTCATCATGAAATTCAGAGGAGAGCAGCGGATGAGGAGATGGAATGTCTGGGCTGTATTCTGAATTTGGGAAATCAAGGTTGGGCATTCCCTTGGCGAGGGAAAGGATCCGAGCACCGTCACAGCACACGCAGGCCCCTGATGCCTTTTGGTGCTACGCACGAAAATGTTGGAACATTCTTTTTTCCTTTCCCTGTGTCTGATCTTATCTGTTCAGTTTTAGCTGTACGTGTAGCGAACAGCCAATTCTGCATCAGGAGCAGCTGCAACACTTTAACTAATCAACTTCTGCATTTTCTTTTTTGCTATTTTTTTTCCCTGCCACAGTCATTTGGGTCTGTATGAGGCGAACCAGCGAAGAAAAAGGCTTCATAATTCCAGGATATTTGCTTTGAGATGACAGATGTAGGACTTGGCAGTGAGGTGGACGGGGAGCATGGAAGGCAGCTGTGTTATTAGTAGCAATTTATCTATTACAAGTGTGTAGACATGACACCTAAGGATGGGGGCCCGTAGTGCCAGGCCCTACAGACACGTCATGAGAGCCAGAGCTTCCAAAGCAAACCAATTTCATCAGCCCTGGGAGTGGGAGCAGGGGCCAAAGATATGAAATACCTCATCCAGGATTACAGAGAGGGTCAACGGCAGAGAAAATATTGAGCCTGATCCTCTTCCCTGACCAAATGGCATTTTCAGCACCGAGGGCAGGCTCACTCGCTGGTATCTGAGAGAAGCAAACCAGCAGTGCCTGTCAGCTGTGGGGTTTGTTTCGTAGCTGCAAGCTGATCTGGAGTCATGACAAATCTGTTTTCCCTCATATGCTACTAAACTATCAAAACACACGTTGACACACAGAAAAATACAATGACTGGAGACAACAGAGCCCTCAGCAAGCAGCTGAGCGTGCTCTTGCCTGGAGGGGTTGTACTAATACTACACAAAGGCCCGCGCTACCACCTCAGCTCTTGCAGAAGATCTGATGTAGCTTCAGGCTCCCTCACTTGCCCTGGACTCCCTGGGGCGCCTCTTGTGCCTCAGCAAGCCCAGCAGCAGAAAAAGGACAAGTTTCCTCCCTGGGTTTCCAGCATCCTTCCTCTCTGGTGCTGGGATAGAAGCTGTAGTCTAGAACTATGCCCTTCCTTGGAAAAACACAAACCTCTGAGGTTTCCTTTCTGACAAGTGCATAGGAAGTATATGAATTATTTTTTGGCTCTCCTGTTAGTCAGCAACAGGGCCTGCTATCTGGCTATACCTTGTTTTTCCTCTTCTCAGTAGACATTTCTGTAGCTACTCCTTTCTAGAAACCACATTTCTGCTCCCGATAGTGGCAAACAAGCAACTGCCATGCGAATGGTGTGAGTCAACACGTTTCCTACATAAAGCTCTTCAGTCCAAAGTGTGGTTTCCTTGGAATGTTGACTTATTTGATTCAGAGAAATTTGGGGGCATAACCACAACATGAGTTTCGGAGCAACAAAGGAAGAGAAAAGACTGCCTAGGCTCAAAGAAGGAGCAAATTCTTCCTGGCTCCTATAGGTGACCAGAGCTTAAACAGCCAATGCCCAATAGAAAGTGATTTTGAAATAACAAATTGTCCCATGAGACAAAATTTAGTTGCTTCATCATCTTCTTTTGCAAGTCCAGTGAATCAGCTGCAGACTTTATACTCTTCAATTAAACAGAAACACTCACCGCAATCCCAACCAGCTATGGGGTTTTTGGTAAAGCTTATTTCAAGAATCTAAATTGGTCAGCACAGAAGATACGCTTTTGACTTCAATTAGTGAGAAATTTGGCCTCACAAAAAGTGCTTGGCAGGGTATTTTTTCTGGATCTTCAAACCCTAGTCCTTTCCTACCCATACTTTTAAAATAATTCTTTAGAAACATGCTCATAGAGGTTTCTTCACCAAAGAAACATATTTTTCCTCCTTCCTGTAGACAATAGGTTTATTGGTGGAGGGGTGCTCATAAACCAGCCAGCTGAAATTGTTTTAAATAAACCTGCTTGAAAGCAGGGGAAGGGAAAGTTTTGTTTTACTTGTTGTTGTCCTTTTTCTGCCTTAAAAGCATTTTGCAGCCAGATTAAAGGATGAAAAGAGATGAAATAACCCGTTCCTGTAGCTGTCAGCAGGATGAGGAGGGCAGCTTAAGGAACAGAGAAGAGAAGGTGAGTATCAAGCAGGATTTTCTATCCACCCCACAGTGAGGCTGCTCACAATCCTTTGGGGTATCACAGAACCACTTTTGTGAGGAACCCAACGGAGCCATGGCTGTACAGCACTGCTACAAGCAGCCAGATATTTGATACAGCTTTTTGGGAGAACAGTGGTACTCCCACTATTACTGGCAGCAAACACGACAAGACAGTTCTGAAAGCTTCTCTTCTCAGGAAGTTTTTTTCTCTTGTCACATGTGCTTAATAGGTTTGGATAAAATCCAGTGTCCAGCTTCTTATCAGGACCTTCCTACCTTTTGACATCCTCCTGCACTGATGGATTGCTTAAACATTAGCAAGCAACCTTATGTTGCAATAGTCATAGCTTGGCTTCCTCTGGTAAACCAAATGTCATCTGTTCCATTTAAAAAAAAAAAAAATCCCTAAACATATAAACACTCATTTACAACCTCAACGTTACTGAATGGCTTTCTCGCAGGAAAACAAACAGATCCCTGCTTGAATTCACTCCTGAGACACAAGGCTGTAAACAGGAGTAGCCCTTCCCTTGCGAGCTGCAGCCTGATCCACACTGAGCTCCACTCAGTGGCTGCTTTGCCATCACTTGCAGGGGGGGATTCTACAGAATTTGCCATCATATTTTTCCATTAGCAGATCAGAATCCTGAGGAAACACTTGAATGAAGAAATGAAAATCCAAAAGAGAGTCCGGGAAGGCCTTGAAAAGAATTAGGAAACGAATTAAGCAAACATCAGGCAGGAACCAATGGCCCACTCACAGAAAGACTGGAAACACCCAGGAAGGCAAACAAAATCATTGCTAGCACTGCTGGAAACAGGGCATTCCCATATCACCTGGATCACACGATCCATTAGCAGTCATGTGGTAGCAGTGATCTGCAAAGAACTGAGAGGGAAGACATTTATTGCAGGGAATGACATGCTGTTTGCAGTGGCCTGTTCCACTCTTCCTCACTTTTGCTAGTTGGACAAACAACATCAGTGCAAGGATAATAAACTTGCTA
Source organism: Machaerirhynchus nigripectus (assembly GCA_013397975.1). Taxonomy (NCBI): domain Eukaryota; kingdom Metazoa; phylum Chordata; class Aves; order Passeriformes; family Dicruridae; genus Machaerirhynchus; species Machaerirhynchus nigripectus. Next base: position 460,050 of record VZRQ01002223.1, read on the forward strand.
TATGCTTGATTTTTGACTCAGGTCAGAGTCTGACTTGGTTAAAAAAGAATAAATTAGCATACAAGCTGAGGCTTGGCAAGCAGGTTGAATGACTTTTTAAAGTGTTGTTACATTACTGGGAAAAAAATATGAAACATGAACAGCTTGAAGTGTCACATATCCACAACTTAAATATGCCGATCATTTCTAAATCAATTTGTAAAAAAAAAGACTTTTAAAAAAATCTCATCTCTTACACTTATCTAGTGATATTTTAAGGAAATTAAATATATATTTTTTTCTGTGAAATTTAAAATCCTTCTTATGGTAATCCTGTGATTCCTGGTTCCAGGTCAAAAAAGTACACTCTAACTTTATCAGCTCACTGATTCTTCTAGTTGCATCATCCAGCCAAAGGTGTCGGCCTCAGGCATCTCACCTGAATCTGCCCTGGCCCATTCTCGTGAGGCTACTCAGATGCTGAAGCCTCCAGATGTTTTTCCAGAATCCTGATTTCCTATTACGAGGGAATCAGGTGAGAAATAAGGAATGAATAATTTCCATTATCACCATGTGCTTCTTCATTCTCTTCTTTGTTGGGGTCAAGCACAGGGTTGCCTGTTACTGCTTCTGAGTTTAGCACAAGGAATCCTGAGCTCAGGGAGACATTAGCTGACCCATTATGCTTTTAGCTTCAGAAATCTGAAACTGAGCCAATCAGCAAAGTTGCAGCAAGTGGGGGGACAGAAGGGCTGTGGAGGTCAGGTCTTGAAAGGCCCGAACTATTGGGAAATTGTGCACAGAAACCTGTGTGGACATGCCATGCAAGGTAATTTAATGTATTCTGCATGACAGCCAGCAAGGAATTCACCTCAGCGCACTTTAAACATCTAAAAGCTGAGACACTCAGAGTCTCCCCCGGCTCCCCGTAGCCAGTGGGCAGAAAGAGTCATCTCATCTCTCCAACCCAGATGCCTCCAAGGCTGAGTGCTGGGAATGCAAGAGGCTGGACTCACCAGAGGTCTATTTTAATGTCATTCTGTGCAAACACACAAAAGCCATCTCCTGCAGATTTCTGGAAGTTTTGCAAGTCAGTGTTCCAGACAGCTGGAAAAGGCTGATTCCTTTTTTCCCATGTGGGCAAAATTTTCAGGCAGAAGAGGCTGTTTCTGGGAAAGCTGAATGGACCTGAAAGCCTTTCAGAATTAACTTCCCTGGCCACTGGATAATCCATACAAACCGAATGTAAGTCATGAGGGGCATGCAGAGCGGATAGGGAAAAGATGACCCCTGAAACAGAGAGGAGGAAACTATAATTAGCATATTCATTAGCCGAGGGCAGGCAAGTACAGCCTTCCTGTTGCCGGATAACCCTGAGCAGATCTGCTCTTTGTTTGCAGAGTCCTCTCGGATGGCCTGGCTGTTCTCCGGGAGGAGCTGGAGCAGGCTGGGGGGCCTGCCCTGCCTCACAGGCAGATGTGAGCCAGGTTTACATGTGTGGTTGACATCCATTAGTGGAAACGAGTTTCCATTTTCTAAAGGGCCAAGTCAGAGTAATTCCAGCAAACGCAGGGAAGCCAGAAGGCTTTTGCCCAATGACCATGGCATCCCAAGGCTTTTCCTGACCACAAATGACAAACAGTTACGAGGCATGTGCACTGGGGAGTGTAAGCTCTCCAGAACAGGGAAGGACGAGCAGAGCTTCAATAGCACTGATTAGCACAAAACCAGTGGAGTTAACGACTCCAGACCAGACCTTCTACCAGTCTCAGCAAATGCATTGCCTCCTTAGGCTCCCTAAGTCTAAAGGGCAGGACATGGGACCACCCAAGGACCTAATCTGGGACAGCATCATCAGGACAGGGCAGGCTCCACGTTGTCTCCATAGACTCTCCTGCAGTTTGGCACCACTGCAAGAGACAGAAGCCCTCAGTAAGTGTTTAGTTAACTAACGTTTGTGTTATAAACAGTGGGTAAAGGATGAGGAAATAGGACTCGAGCAAACCGTGAGAAAAAAGCCTTTTTGCCTGAGACCACAGCAAAGGGACTCCTAATCAAGGCAAATCAAGCCAACACTGTGATTTTTCAGATTCCCTACCACACTACATTACAGCCCGGCCTCAGTGACAGACAAATGTTTATTAAAATAAATTCTGACTAGAAAGCATTAATTTGAGTAACACGGTTGCTGTTCTGCCTCTCAGATATTTTCCCAGAACTGAACTTTGGAAAGATGAGCTTTTGCAGAAAGCCCACTGAGAAGGTGCTTTCCTGGACTCAGACTAAGTGATCAGCAGAGATATTGATCGCGCTGTCTCTGCTACAACAACAGGAATTATACATTGATTTCTCTGGAGACTGGAATATGTATTGATTAAGCGAGCTGCAAAGCAGAGCCCTAAGTAATGCTATCATGTCTGGCTAAAATGGTACTCGTAGAGTAGTGAAGTCAATAGAAAGGGGAGATGAGAAATCCATTGAGGCAAAGGGCGAAGTCCCAGGGTAATTAATTAAATGGCAAAATTCTCCTGGCTCAAGCAATGCCAGGACTTCCACTTAAGCATTTAGCATCCTGAAAAGTCTCCTAATAGGAACCCAAAGGATGCAGTGAATAACGCTTTGAGCAAGTAAATAATTCTAGCCCATCCCGAGTCCGTGTAACACCCTGTGGAGAGACAGGCACTTCATTCATTGCTTACTTCAACTGGGTCATTAATGAAATGCATAGGGTTTAGAAAAATTTGAAAACTAGCTGTAGAGATAATTCTTGGACCAAGCCTTAAGGAGCCATCCACTGCAGCCAGTGAAAAGAGATACTGTGTTGGCCTTTTATCAGCGAGATAATAAGCTTACAGGGGGACAGTGATGGCTTGCTGGATATAAGTGATATAAGCTGAATTTGTAGGAGAAAGATAATTGTGGAAAACAGTCCCTGAAGGCTCATCTTTCAAAACACAGAGCCTCTGTCTCGCATTAAACTCTGCAGATTGCTTTACAGAAACTTAATGTTTCCATCTTCCACTGCTTCCCTTAGAGCTGCATTCAGCTTTTGTTTTGGCCATCCCAAAAACTAATTATAACATGTTCCCTAGGAGGCACATAGTAAAACTAAACACTTAGAGGAAGAGGTCTCAGGACTTGAATCCAATTCTTGGTGTGGTGTGACCTGCAGGATTCAGCCAGAATCATTAAGAAGTGATAGATGAAGCTTCCCTTCTGGGAGATGGAAGGGCTTCAGCGATCAGCAAAGATGACTCACCCAGAAGCACAAGTGCTGAAGTTTGCATTTATTTTGGTGGTGAAAATAGGAAGGAGGGGAAGAAATCTCAAGGAGAGAGGCAAAGATCCTTGTTGTCAAGATCAAAGCAATGGCCAAAAGGAAACTACTCTGATAGTGCACAGAGCTGGGAGAGGTGTCCGTGAGCAGGAGCCTGACTCAGTGGCATGGCCTGGCCCAGCAGAAGTGAGGGAAGAAATATTTAATTTCATCTCACCCATATTACAGAGATCTTTTCTTCTCCATACACAACTGATTTGAGAGAAGAGCACATTTTAGCCAGTAGACAAGTGGAAGGCCAGGCATTGCTGATCAGCCAGAGTCCCTTTCAAGGCACTTTTCCCTCCCTTCCTTATCCTATAATTGTTCAGAGAAACAAAGACATCGTTCTGTTTACCAAAATCCCCACTGCTAGCCTTAGGATGGAATAAGCGGGTTATTGCTGTGCCCAGCTAACCTCTTGCAGCAAAGAAAGTGCAAACACGGCCTTTATTCTGTGCATTTCCTGGAGGAAAGGAGACTGGACAGGAATTCAGATAAGAAAATTAATGCTGCTGCTGTTCTTCACATTCTGTGAAGTATTTTAATGGGGATAACAATACACATTAGACATCCTGTTCAGTAACATTTTTAGTACCAAGCTGAGTCCAAATATAAACTATAATGGCATATGGAGACTGTCTTAAGAGCCATTTCAAATCAATTTCGTTTTATATAGTGTCTCTCCAAGTCTCTCAAGGTGATTTACAGTGAAAAAGCAAATAGTGGGATAGTGATTTAGTAGAGTAAGGCATGGCAGCTGTCAGACAGGAAGGCAAAAATGCTGCATGGAGACGTAAAACTCTAATTTAAAAGCAGTACAAAGGTAAATATATCTCTTTGCTCTTCCAGTACAAGAAGCAGTCAGGTAATGAAGCCAGGCTGGGTTCCATTTAACTCAACAGTTCAATGGAGCCATTTACAGATGGAACTGGACCTAAAACTGAATCTTTTCCACTCAACTGCTGAGATTAGGAAAAAAAATGAGGGAAGAAATATTTGTGACCAATTCATTTTAGCAGTTTTACCATCATATTTCACAACCTCAGAAATTCTAGACTTCCTGTGGGTTGGACTTTTGCCCTAGGGGCTTATGAAGTCAAGCAGGCAGCTTTAAGTGCCTTTTTCATGGAAATTGTTAAAGCCTTTTTTAAAGAAGGCTCAAGAAACCTTGACCTGGCTGGTGTGACAACCATTGTGCTGCTCCTGTGCACGGAGAAGGAATAATTCTTCAGAGAATGTTTCCCTCAGCTACAGGACACCTTTCCTGTGGGTTTTTGCCCTCCTGCTCACCCCTCAAGTGAAGCTGCTACAGAAGCCATGAAAACTCGTATTTTGGCATTCTTAGTGTGAAGATCACACGTGCTCCTTACATTTCCCTCCCACCAAACAGTTCAGAATGGGCTGTTGGATGTGGCTGTTTCAGCGAACTTTAGGCAAGAGAGAGGGATTGCTACTGTCTTCCTAGGACCTGAGTGCACAGAATCCTGGAACAGCTCAGCGTGGAAGGGACCTTTGAATTCCATCTGGCCCAACCTTTAATGGGAAAGGGAGCCTAGATGAGATGACCTAGTGCCCAACAGCATCTTAAAAACCTCCAGTGATGAGGACTCCATCACATCCTCAGGGAGGTTGTTCTTATGTACCTCTTCTTTGAGAGGCCTCAGCCACCCATGTTGCCTTCCACGTGCCAGTGTTTGTCAGTATCTGTCACTGCTGCTGCCTGTAGGTCAGGGACATGGTGGAAGCCTGAGCTGCTTGTCCACCAGGACCAAGGTTTCAATTTCCCAGCAAGCACAAAGGGGCTGTTCAGGATGCCAGAGCTGTGGAGAGCCTGAACTGTGACCACTTGCAGAAGCACCTCCGTGCTCTGCCATCCTGGCGAGTGCTGGGTTTGTTTAGTGGCCTCGGGGCGGATGCTGGGTGTTCTCACCCGGAGCTCTCCCGGCGGGAACGCTGCTCCCACGTGGCGAGCCCAGCAGCGGCGCGGTGGCACCGTCTCGCAGGCAGCGACTGCGTGAGTCACACGGGGCTGGGAGCCCTGCTGTGGTGTCTGCTCAGCTGGGAAAGCACCTTCTCTCCCTTCCTGCTGTGCAAGAAGTGTGTGTTTTATTGAAGAAAGCACATGTTCCCTATGCAAATGAACGCACTTCGGAGTGGTGATATACTGACACGCTGTATGTTAAATATGCATGCCCTTTAAAAACCTAAGCAAGAACTAAAAATCATTTATAAATATTAAAGAGCACAAAGTCTACTTTTTGTTTTCACTGTGCTTCTGATCCTGCACTCTGGGAAAAATACTCCTCACATTGTAAGACTGAATTATCCGTCCAAGAACTAAACCTGTAATTTTATTCTATCAGTCAAGCTGTATGTCACACTATTTTTGTATCAAGACAATCAGGTTCTTTGAAGCACAGACACACACCTACTTAAAAGAAGCTTTCAGCTGAAAGCAGAAGGCTCCAGAATCAGCAGCAATTTGTACCTTTCAAGGGACTGATAATTAAATGGAGAAATGCAGATTCCAATGAAAAGAAGGTTTCTTTGCTGGCAGGGATGATGTTCCATTAGGACATTTGGTTCCGGATTCATCCATGTGGACTGCAGACATCTAACCTGGCTTTGAATCATTGACTTCTGACGACTTCTAATGTGTCTTGTTCCTTGACAAGAAAGGACAGTAGGCCATCTGCTCTCCTAACCTGACTAGCTTAGTTAGGCATCTAAAATTAAATTAAATCAATCCAGGCCTTGCTCTAGTTTTTAAAGTATTTGTTGTATGGGCACCCTATTAGAAAATCTAGAATTAAACCCATTTTTACAGCACAGTCAGCCTCACCTCTAGGAAGCATTTTCTGCTACACAGGGTTTCCACATCCCATTCCACATGGAAGAAGCAGAAGTTTCTCATTAAGGAAAAAAGTGCAGCAAGACCAATGCAGACATTAAAGCACCAGCACCAGGGAGGCAGGTTTAGATTACAAGTGAAGGAGAGTGTCTCTGTGTTCCGCAGGATCACAAAATGGGTGATGTTGGAAGGGGCCACTGGAGGCCATCCAGTTTCCTTCTGCTCAGAGTTGTTAAGGTAACTTGCAAATAACAGAAAAGTCTCAGGACAGACTGTAAATATGCTGTGCCAATTTTACATACTGAGAAACCAGGTACACAGGTCAAATAAGAAGTACAGGGCACGGCAGAGAACGCAAACTCCAGCCCTGGAGTCCCAGTATTTTTCCTTCCTGTAACACCACCGTTCTTTGTTGATGAAGAAGCAGCAGTTTTCAGCTTGGTCTTCACTGCACATTCACTAAATTATTCTATGAGCTTCTGGCTGCACTATGGATGGCAGGAGAGCCAACGGACAGCAGTGAAGGGCTTTTGGAAACCCGCAGCAAGACTGGCTGAAGTGAAGCAATGCTATCCTTCCCTCACTTTAGTAGCTCTGTTATCAGCAAAATGCCTTTCTCCATTTCCAGATAGGAACTGGAGCAGTGGGAAATATTTTCCCTCAGTGTTGGTTGCTCGTTCCTCTGTTGACAGGAATTTTGAGACAAAAGGTCATTTTGGTGGATTTAAAAAGCAGTGGAACTCCATGCCCCTAATGAATGGGCAGCAGGAACTCATACTGGCAGTGCTCAATGGCTGCACATGAAACTAGCCAGGCTCAGTAAATGAAACCAGATCCCAAAATGCAGCCTGAGATAACTGAAAGTATGCATCAAAGTTTATTGTAGGAAAATGACTGAGTGGAAAAAGAGTGGTCTGCTCTGCCCCTGCACCTCCAAAACATATTGTACCATTTAAACCCTCTGGAAAGACATCTGCCAAAAATGTGATTAATTCTCCTGAAGGTCAAATGTATTTCTCTTGTAAAATAGTTGAAGCAGCAATTGCATGTCTTTGATTACTCTTACGAAAGTAACTTAGGAAAAATCCTAGGATTGCTCTTGTGTTTGAAGTTGGATGTTTACTGCTTACTGGCAGTGACTTTTGTAGCAAAGGTGAAATGTGGTCAGGAAATGATTGTAACCCTCCCAAAAGGGTTAGTCCCAGAGCAGCCTGTCCCAAATTCCAGCAGTGCATCCGTGTCTCTGTTTGGAGTGCCACCCTGTGGACACGGCTGCTCCCATGAGCTCCTCTCCTTCCCACAGCCCCGAGAGGCAACTCTCAGGACACACCGAGGTGGGCACAAGGATGGGTGACAGCACCTCTGAGCTCCAAACCCCACTGTTCCCTGTCATTCCTGCGTGTCCCTGCCCACCCTGGCGAAAATGGTGCTGGGGGAGGAGTGGGAATTTCGGTACCAAAATACAGTGCTATGAAAGGCCGTTTTTGCCTGTGCTTCCTGCACAACAGAATATGAAATGCCACCACCACTTCGGAGCTGGATAGGAAATAATTGGGGCATCTGTTGCTAACAGCTGAGGTCTCCTGCATTACATCCCCAATGCAGAGCTTTGCACACTGGGAAGAGATCAGAGAAGCCCTCTGCTCGCCCACAGATGAATTAAGCCCCTGGTAAGTCAAGTTCACCCTTAGAAGTCAATTTCTGGATTGCATTATAATTTTTTTTCTCTCTGACTGTTTGTGTAAGACTTGCAGGTTTATTCACTGGAGATTGCCACCATAAATTTTAGGAGTCTGGCTTACAGAGCCTCTAACAACCTTGTTTAGTAAAGGTGTGCCTTGCAGCATTCCTTCAGTAATGCCACTTTGGCTGCCCCTTACCTCTGGGGTGAGGTATTTCATCATGATTTCCTTTCCTTTCTCTCCCAGCTTTTCATCTGGAGCAATTTCATATTCTGCCTGGAACAGACATACAAAAAATAAAAGTCAATATTTGCACTCATATTTCACCGTTATAACTTCATTTTGGATGTGGCCTTAACAGAACGCTCTGTATGAAAAATCTGAAGGACAAATACCATTTTCTGGTGGAAGTAAAACCTGTACACACCATCTTATTAAAAACCTTCCACTATATTTTGACCAGCCCCTAGTGACGCATCTTCTGGGGCTTTGTCTCTTAATTAACACCAATAGAATTTAATTAAATTAGATTTTACATCCTCGCCAAGCCAGCTTTCAGAAAGCATTCAGTGACAAGAGACATCAACTTCATTTGGTTTTGCTCAAAAGGAAGGTGGACACAGAACGTAAAATTATTTCTCTGAGTAGTAGAGGAAATGAATGTTAACTCCTGCCACAGTGGTATTTCAAGTGCCAGGTGAACTCCTTCAACATATTGTCTTTTTGATTGAATGTGTCCTTTTTATGTATTTCTGTCTTGCCCTTGGTCCAGCTATACCTGTGCAAAGCAGAGACCTGCCCATCACTTTTAGTGATCCTTGGCTCAGCCCCTCCAGAAGGCTGATTTCTCAGGCAGATTTCTTAGGACCAAGGGAAAACAAGAGAGACCATTTAGAGGAACAGACACTATAAACAAAATTCTCTTGGCTTCCCCAGTGCATTAAAAAAGGGAGCACCCCATCCTCACACACAAAGCCTACCTACTTTTTAAAATTCTGGCTGTCCCAGGTATTGAAGCATTACTGGCTTTTGATGAGCTTCAGGAAAATGTTTACATTAGAAACAAAAGAAGCATTACATGTGTACCACGAAGATATTAATCACTTCAGTTAAAGTTTTGGATCTGTGGCAGGCATTCGAGGGAAACACGTGCTGCAGGGGACCCCAGTGGCTAAATGACAACAAGTTCTTAGAGACATTCCTGCTTGGCAGTGCCTGGGATATGAAGCTTTAGCCTTCGGATCAAAATATTTTCCAGAAGAGAGAAAAAAAAAAAAAAAAAAAAAAAAAAAAAAAAAAAAAAAAAAAAAGAAGACAGCCTAACAGTTTTCATGACTGTATTAAAAAAAGGATCCCAGAAAATCCTGCCAAACCAATTAAATAACCTGGTCCAATACAAGCTGTCTGTGATGATAAATGAGGAGGAAGCTAAAAAAAAAAAAAAACAAGAAAAGAAGGTAAATCAGACTGAACTGGCAAACACTTGGAAGAACAAATTTCAGAACTATTGCCCACTGGAAGATGTATGTACTGCTCCGGGCTGGATGCAATAAATCTGCAGGCTGGCTGTAATGGATACCCCAGCTAAGCAAACCTAGGAATGACATAGAAACCACAATGTAGTAATAATGCTATTCCCCTTCTATCTGGCCAGTGCTCATTTAGCTATTGCAGCTCAAGTCTGGAGTTGCATATTTACACAGAGGCAGAGCAGGTTGCTTGAACAATCTGGAATTATGATCTGATTTGCTTTGGGAAATGATAATGACCGCAAATAAAAGTGATGAAAAAAAACCACCAAAAACTAAAATCCACAAGTACAGTACTTCTTTCTGAGTGACCATTTTGGGGATGAAACTGCTTGTGTTCTCATAAAACCTAATACAAAGGTTTAAAAAAATCTCTTATCTAATTTCCTATCCTTTTAGATGGTATCTGAGTATGGGTCATTTCAGCTCTTAAAGTACAGAAACTCTGAAATGCTTACAGCATCTTAGCAGCCTTTTTCTCCATGATTTCTCTCTCCTTCATTTGCTTTCAAACTCTCAAAATATATTGCCTCCCTAGCAAACAAAGCCTGATTATAAGTCATCATCTGCTATTTGAAGTGCACCAGGGAGCTGTCAAAAAATTTGATGCCTTTTTTGCCACATATAACCTGTAACATTTACATCCCATTGGAACTGTACGACAGGACAGAGAAGAAGACAGAAATGCAGCAAGAACTGGATGTCTTGAAATGCAGTTCCTGATGGGATCCAACATATGCAGAGCTAAATGCACACCTATACAGATACAGAGTACCTCCTTCTGTCTCGGGATAGATAGCAAAGAATAAAAGGAAAGTTTAATTATACTTGCATTTGACATTCCCAGGAAATGTGACATGGCGGTGGCGAAGGTGGGAAGTGACAGACAAGTGAGGATGTGAGAAGGAACCATAAGCTCCAACTGTGCACAGTGTTGATTTCACTGTGGATCTGCACTAGAAGCCTGTTCCATTTTGTTCCTAAGTTCATTATTATTTCTCCCTTCAGTGCCATTTTGGAGCTATTCAGCAACAGACCCTGGTACATTTTCAGCCATGACCTGTTATTACAGGAGATAGACAGGGATGTCCCCATGCTCCCTTTGCCACCTGCCTGGGAAGCCACCAAGGTCCTCAACTCCTGGTCTTGTGCTATATAGTATATACTATATAGCATATTATATTGTGTTATATCACAAGATATTTCCCCTTCTTTCCCAATACCCAAAAGCACGTCTACACTAGAGATGCAAATCCCTAATTGCTAGAAATAACATCATTACTTAAAATCCCTGTGTAACAAAATATTTTCCATTATTCCTTTGATGAATCCAGGCCTGGGTTTCAAGGCTCCTGCTCTGAAGTCTAATAGCTTCTCCATGCCCCAGTTAGGTCAGACAGGGCCCTATTCATAGCCCATAAATGAGGGCAGGATTTACGATCACCCTAACTCCATGGGACAAGCTGCAGGGAAGGCTCCTTCTGTGGGCAGACACAGATCCTTCAGCCCAAATGGCGAGAGGATGTGGGCTGGCCACTGCTTGCTGCTAACTTTTCTTCTGGCTGCTGTTTTGGAGGTAGTAGCTAATTTGGTGGCTCCTTCTTCCACAGAAGGAGCCCTGGCTGGGTGGAGGAATGGGGGTGCCAAGCATCCTTCCCTTTGGAGCAGCTGCCCTCAGGATGGGCTGAGAGAGATCAGATGGAAAAATGCTCTTCAGCTGGGAAAGGGAGCAACATCTAGCCTGTGACTGGCTGTGGGATGGGGCCACGGGCTCAGGGACAGCTCAGGTTTGGGGGCTGGAGGCTGCCTGTGATGGATGGAGAGCTACCAGGGCAATGACACAGGGACCCCACAGGGGCTCACATTAATTCTGACACACCAATTTATCTAGTATTTGATTTTCATCTTAACATTATTTGAGCTCCTGAAACTGCATGGCTTAAAAATATGTGCAAATGGAAAAACACATCCAAAGAGAGCTCTCTGCAGGTCTGGGAGGACTCTCCCACAGCAGGTAGCTGATGGTTGCCTGTGGCAGCACGGCACGGCCACAGGAATCATCATCCCATGTACCCACCAGGAGATGGAGATGGGAACAGACACTCCCACCAGAGCAGTTTTGGCTTCTTGGTAAAAGTCAGAAACAGTGGAATCACCTTCTGAGCATCTGCAGGAGGTTACTGGCATTTCAGTCCCAATTTTACGCCTCCACTTTCTCAGCTCCATCCTCTGTTATCACCAGAATCTCTCTCTGCTCACTCCTTTCTCAGACTCCAGGCTCTGCCCTGTTATTGCTCTGTCCTCAGCGTCTGTCCTTGCACTTGCTTCCGCTGGAGATTTAAAATCTGTGACTGAAAATTGGAAGGCAAACCCCAAACAGCTGGGATTCATAATAACTCGCATTTCTAAATGAAAAGTGAACTTGAAACCACATTTTTCATATTTAGAGGCAGGGCAAAAAGAGCCCTTTTGACTGTTTAAAAACACATTTTGAGTTAATGAGTTTGTTGATATCAACAAACTGGCATTTCTGATGGAAAAAGCCTTGAACAGCTTTAAGACACACATACACAGATGGTTTATATACCACAAAAGGGACTTAACCAAACGAAATCTCCCTAACAGCAAGACAGGGTTTTTACAAATGGCATTAAATGGATGCTCACTCATCCTTTCACCCCAGATAAGTGCAATGTCTAGTGAGGCATTCAGCTGAAAAGTCCACCCGAGGAGCTTGTGCCTCTCACCCTGGCCCCGCAGCCCAGATATCACAAGCAGAAACAACCTGGAGAGGCAGCAGGGCTATTTTCCTCCAGAGGATGTGTTTTTGTGTGACTTCAGTGCAAAAAAAGTAATATTGTTCACATTCGAGAGAAAATAATGACCAAAATTGTCCACATTCTCCTCCAGTCAACCTAGATCTGGTCCACATTAAAATGTTAAAAGTTCTCCCCTGGAAAAAAACCATTATGAATGTGAGTAGATGAAGCAGGAAAGGGAGTCCCGAATCTAAAGTCTTCGTTATAATGGCATATAAAAAGGAGGAGAGGAGAAGGAAATGTCAGGAGCTGGCACCCTGGGAATGTGCTGATGAGAAGGGGACAGGAGCAAGAGGTCCCTGCTGAACTGAACTGCCACTTTCTTGTGCTGGAGGCACTGGCTGTGGAGAAGGAAACACGTCTTGCTAGCACCTTCCCTGCTCACTGATCTGCCTTTCAGCACAGGAAACATAGCCCCTCACACTTTATTTTAATGGCTGTCTTTCAACAGCTCCAAAGTTGACCCATGGTGCTGAAATATTTGTAAGCAGAGCAAAGTGTGCTCCAGGGCTGTGTGTGATTCCTTGGGTAAGGGCTTCCAGAGGAGCTGATTCAATCATAAACCATCTCCATCTAACGATGATAGTTGAGGTTCCCATAGTTCCTCCATCTGAATGGCTGCATCAGGGTTTGCTGAGCTGTTCGAGGGAGACCTCCGTGGTTCCATGCACCCAGATAAGCACGCGATGCCTTCGGAGCCACGCGGGTGCTTGGTGCCTATTTTATCTCGGCAGCCAGGACCTCTGTCATGAGTTTGTTTGCACAATATCTGCAACAAGAGATGGCTGTCTGTCCTTACAGCCCTTGGTGCCAGCTGGGAGAAGGAGTTGCTGTTGCTTCATTTCCCAGACAGACAGACAGACAGACACACTGACAGGCCCTCACTGGTCCCACAGCAGCAGTGGGAACCAAACAGCCACAGCTCCACCAGTGCTGTGCTGCAAAGCTCTGCATCTCTTTGTTCTTATCACTGTTATCATCTAATGTTGGGGCCTACTGCTTACAAACCACATGCCGTGTTAGTCTGGGCTACAGCTGATTGTGACTAATTACCCAAACACTGCTCCCAGAAAGCATGTAGAGACTTTATGCCTCTGAGCACTTTCATCTCAATTACTGGTTGAAATTGGCCAAGGTATTCACAGGTTTCGGAGGGAACTGACAGCTACACACCTACATGCATGCAGAATTTAGTGATACAAATCCTTTTTCTTCAGAAAGCAGCTTAACAACTGTTTAACAGACAAAAATCCCTGAATGCTGCCGTAATTAGATTCGCAGGAGACTACATCAGACAAGGTTAGTTATTTCACACAACAGCTGACATAAATGTCCAGTCAAGAGGGGATTTTTTTAGTCTCTTCACATATTCTGGTCTGCAAGGTCTGGATGCTTCTACCAGCCTTTGGAAGCAAAGGGGTGACAGAGCTTAGTCTCTCATAAGGATGTTGGTAGGTTGTTGAATATCTGACTCAGCTTCTGGTTTTCTCTCAGAAGCCCCAGTGGCTCCTTTTCTTGCAGGCAGTTGCGTGCATGAGTTAAAAAACTGTATCAAAAACTGGGAGGCATCAAGTACTGGCTCCTGCCAGTGACTTACCGTGAGACCTGGTAAAGTCACTTAGATGGGCTCTGAAAAAGAGGGGTGGTCCTCCCTTTCAACGTGCAAAAAGCTCTGTGAGTCTCTAATGAACAGCTAAATATTATCCCCTTTTATCTTTTCCCTTTATTTGACATTACACAAAAGCTAACTTTTGCATCTTATGTTAGAAAAATAACTAAGACAAAAGAAAATGAAGGCTCTTGGCTTTTCCTGCTTGTTACAGCAGGTGGTCTCAAAAAGGTTTCACATTCCTGGTGGTCTCATATTAGGGCTGTAAAGTCAGACTCCTGGTCTCATTATAGGGCTTTTTTTGCCTAACATAGGGCTTGGCTTGAATCCCACTACTCACTAAACACAGTGTGACCCCGCTGGGCAAATTTCAGTAGCAATCATCCAATTTAATGGCTATAGGCTGCGTTGCTTGACCTTAATATTGCCTAATGCAGGGATTTTCATGAGCTGGGAGCAAGGTTATACAGAATTTGAAATCAATAAACAAAGGAGACTGCTGTTAATTAGTGTTCAAAAGAGGAGAGATAAGGATTCAGACCTCCACCCAGCCAGGCATTTCATTTATCAAATCCTCACAGTGCCAGTCTGAGCCTAACTGGGAACAGACCACTGGCCCAGTAAAGGTTCACAGGGTAGCTCCAGTCCGCAAAAGCAGCTTGGGGTGGGTGCAAAGCACACGTTTGCCAAAAGGATCTGGGAATATCAGTTCGGGATTGCTCGGAGACAGACCTCTGAAACAAAGCCAGTGCCACCACAAGCTTTTGCGGGAGCAGCGCGGCCTGTGCCGCACGGATGAGGGGAGGACACGGAGTCCCAGTGCTTGTCACTGCTGCACAGGGCTTGGGAGGATGAAATGACACAGTGGCCTCAATTCCCAGGGCCGCAGGCGGGCCGGGCAGCCGGCGTGACGGGAGAGGCTCCGGCAGCGCTGCAGCCGCGGCTGTCACACAGCGCCCCGGGGCCGGTGGCACCGGGGGGCACAGATGTTTCCGTGTGCCCAGATGTTGTTCCCGCTCTCAGTGGCATGCCCCGAGTGCATGCAGGGCTCGCACAACGGGGGCTTCTCCTCCGCACCGCTGGAACCAGGATGTGCCGCCTGCAGCTGCGGGGAGGCGAGAGAATGGCACAGAGCCCCCGCTAGCGCCCTCCTACCTGAGCATGACTCTGCCACTTCTGTCTGAAATTAAAACCACTTCCAAGCAGACTTCTGTGGCCGTCTTCCAAGGGATTTCTGCAGGTGCCATTGCCCAGCCTCGGGGCTGCAGGTGGCACAGCTGATGTGGCATTTCTGCAGGAATGCCTGCCCCCCCATGGGTGTGTGGTGTTTCATCAGTGGCAGACACCTCACTATGCAAGGCTGGTTCAGAGCAGGACAAACACATTCAGGGTGCCCAAAGTGTCCCGCTGCCTGCTGGCCTTGAGCACAGCTGCAGAGTGTTTGCCACGTTTCCTGTCCCTTGATGGCTACAGCTTTCACCAGAGAAAATCACAAGCAGTGCTAGGAATAACAGGTGGAAGTCGTGACCACCTAAAACTGATTCAAATGGGACTTTGTCCAACACTTTTTGTGATGCTGTAGATTTGCTGTAGTTACTGCAGGAGTAACACAAACCTTAAGTGACCACATGTCCTCTCCAGACTGTTACTTTTACAGCTTCAGTGCAATCCTCACATTTCCCTACACTTCAGAATAGCTTCCCCATGGTGCAAACAAAACTATTTTATTCCTGTTGGTATTCATTGTTTTGCTTCTGACTGTCAGTGTTAGCCAGGGAGCGAGACCCTACGGGCACTCACAAGTGACAAGTTCACCTTTCTCTCTGGTACCATTTCACCTTTTGGCTGATCAACACCCTCCCCTTCCACGGTTTACCAGCAAAAAAAAGTCACTGAGAGACTTTTCCACTGTGAACAGCTGGCAGTACACATGGCCAAGTGCTGCCACACTGGGAAAGAGCATCAGGTCCCCCAGGGCCTGGGGGTGATGCTCAGTGGCCGGGTTAACTGATGGCTCGCTGGGGTGGAAAATGGAGCAGATTTGTTTCTCAGTGACCTCAATCAGGTTATTTCTGTACTCGTGCCTCTGTTCTCCTATTTGAAAAAACAGGGTGATTACCAGGATATTCTTTGCAAACCATCCCGAACTCTATGGATGAAAAGGCTTGGTAAGGGATATTAGGATTATTACACTCCCCATCCTCTCTTGTCAGTCCGTTCTCAACTTCCCTTTCCTCACAGTGCCTCCCAGCACTGCAGGCTTCACCCCTATCAGAAGGCATTCCTCACAGCAGCTCAGCTGCTTGGGTGTTGACATGAAGGGAGGCCACAGCAGCACTGTGGGGGGTGACTGTCCTGCCCCTCTCTGGTGGCTCATGTCCCCCAAGGCTGGCACCAGCCCCTCATGTCCCTGTAGCGCCAGCGGTGCTGGGCTGCTGCTGGGGCCAGCCCTCTCCATGGCCTGCTCCAGCACTTTAGACACAAAATCCCACAAAACAGTGATTTCTTGGGGTCAGAGGAGTCTCCTCTTTTGGGGGAACATTGCAAAGCACCCCAAAAATACCACAAGAATTGACTTACCACCGAGTCAAGGAACCTAATGCAGCACTCGAGCTCGGGCCGAGTTTCACAGAACTGCCGAAAGAGAAGCCTTCCGATGGGCTGCTTTTCACATATGCTGCAGTAATCTCTCTCTGGTGGCAACAAAGAGAAGAAGAGAAGCATGAAAATGAGAGGAGCTCTGCCTTCTGGGTTGCTCATGAGTTTAAAGCATTTCAAGTGAGTGCAGAACTACAACCCCAGAACAAAACAAGCTCCTTCTCCCCGCCACCACGTTTCAGGTATCCAAACACAAATATAATTAATGACTTTAAGACTCAATTAAGAGAGGCTGAATTTTGTAGGGCTGATGTTGGTAAAGGTCAAGCAAAAGCCATTCAGCTATTACAAAAAAATAATTTCATATTTTTCTGTGGTGGAAATGTATGCAAAGGTACAGCTCGGGCTGGTGGTACTGGTGGGAACGTGGGGAGCAAATTACAAGTCCGTGAAATATGAGTCATACATTAAAGGTTAGAAAAAGCTGGAATTTGTCGAGACCTTCCTGGATGCTTCCTAGTTATGCACTAAAGTGCCCCATATCTCTGGAAATGCTTAGCCCACTTTCTATTAAACAATTATAGTAAACTACGCATTTTCAAAGGTTTCAACATTTCTGCTATTTAATTGCTGAGCATTAAGGAATAGATGGAGCATATGGCATCTGGCTCATTTCAGTTTCACAGAGCACTCCTTACAGAACTGTATTTCCCCTTAAAAGCCACGTTTAAATGCCATTCCCCTGTGCTGGTGCATCCAGAACCATCACTCACAGCAAAGCAAAAGGTCCTTTGCACATCACAAGGACTATCAGCAGGAGAATACGGATGAAGGGCAGGCGTCATTAACTGGCATTGCACCAGCACAAATGCCAAGGGCTTTGGATATTTTTCTGGTGAGAGCAGAAAATCCCCCAGCCTGCTTGGAGCAGCAATACTTGCTTGAGACACATTATTCCTCTACAAGTACACACATGTCAAACAACATACTGTGTTTCCTTAGGCATTCTTCTCACCACCCTCCTCGCTGCCATATGGCACTTGCTGTTATTATGGAAACAACCAGCTTCTAAACACATAACACAGCACTGCAAACAGACATACGAAACCCACACGAGTTGTCAGTGCCTTGGTTACTTCTCTCTTGGGCCTGGAGTCACTCCTGCAATGCCTTCGAGTCACCCTTTACTTTGGCCCCCTGCGTCCTTCAGCTCCTCCCACTCCACAGATGCAGGCACACATTGTGATGGGGCTCACCTTTGCCATGGAGGCACCCAGCTGAAGGACCTGCTCCTCTCAGCTTGTGCCCTTGGGACCACATTCTGCAGAACGAGGACTTCACAGAATCATCATAGAATCATGGAATGGTTTGGGTTGGAAGGGATCCCAAAGATCACCTAGTTACACAGCCCCTGCCATGGGCAGAGACACCTTCCACTATCCCAGGTTGCCCCAAGCCTCATCCAACCTGGCCTCGGACACTTCCAGGGATGAGGAATCCACAGCTTCTCTGGACAACCTGTGCCAGGGCCTCACCACCCTCTGGGTACATTTGTCCTGAACAGAAAATGCTGTATGAGGTGTTGGACTACTGCCCTGTAGCTGGGTGACAGTGGGCAGGAGCACCCAAAGCTGCCTCTTGTAAGAGGAAGGAGGCAGCCTGCCCAGTGCTGCACCTGGCTGTACTTCAGGAACTGGTTCCTGAAGCACTTCCAGGGTGGTCACTGGAGACACAGGTTGGGGATAGCTGAAATGTGCTTTTAGTTCAGTGTGGTCCAGCTCTGGTCTGGTCTTCTGAAGCAGTTAGGAACAATGTACCAGCAGCATTTTTTTGCTGGCACTGCCATTCCCTTTTGGATCAGGATAGCACTGAATCTGTCAAGAAGACTGCAACGTTTTGATACTCTCTTGCAAGTAAAACTGGATCAAAATCACTGTGTAAATCCTTACTTGACCTCCAGTCTATCTAATTATCAGCAGCCACCCCCCAGCACTTTTGTTTGCCTGAGCTGGAGCCTTCAGCGCGGAACATCACGGCACTGATACACGTGGTGGGAAAACCAGCAGGATCACTGGGACACGGAGAAGCCTTGGGGTGTCCTTGTGGGGGGTACCAGCTTGTGCTGCTTGACCAAGTGGCATTTTTAGTGAGTAATTGCCGAAGGGATGTGCAGACACACACAGCCCTAGGGGAAAGTGAAGGAGTCAGGAAAGTGGATCAAACCAGCCACTCACAGCATCCCAGAGGCCGGCACGAAGCCAGAGGCTCAGCAGCTCAGGTGTGCTCTCCTGGGAGGTGTGAAGGTTTGACTACATCTGTCTGATGCTGTTTTCTGCTACCTTGACTAACTAACTCTCGTGAGAGTATGCATAAAACATACACCCCGAATACCAGCAGCACACAGCCTGCCTGGTGGCAGGACTCAATCCCCCCAGAAGCCCAGACCCACAGCAAGCTTCCCCATGCCAAACCAGCACTGCAAGGAATGAGACTGTCTGGATTCATAACAGAGTAAACCAGAGAGGAGCAAACAAAATAAGCAGCTGGTTTGCCCCATATTTTCTCTTGTACAGCACTATTTGATGCACAGTGACAACGCTGGCTGTACGAAATGCAGTTTGTTTATCAAAGCTGTTACGATGTGGTGACACCCAAGGTAGCAGAGGATGATCTTCTACCGAAAGGGCCAGTGATACCAGCTAAATCAGTGTGCAAACTGCACATCCATAACTGCACTCCAGAGCACAGCAGGGAAAGAAAACAAGCAGCTAAACACCATGACATAAGTGGATAAACACAACATAAATAAGACATGAGCACGGACTTCCTCCTACTCTACAGAACTTGGCCAACACGTGAGAAGGGTGACCCATTCGTAACGGGGAAAAAGGAAATACCACAAATAATCTCTGAAAACACAACAGCCAGAGCAGCTCCCTGGAGCCATCCACTCCTCCGTCATGTTTAACTGCTGGATGTACCAACACAGACAATAAATACACGATGAAAATGCTTTCATTCCTTGTAGGTGACACAGATTATTTACTTAGGCCCTGATCTTGCTGTTGGCCTCACTAAGTCAGCTAAAGGAATCTGCACTCAACTGATTCGTGGGATGCATGGGCCCGGAGTGGGCTAAGAAAGACAAACACGTCTCTCAGCTAAAGCTGAAAAAGGAGTGGATGGTTTTATTGCAGCAAGGAAAGCAGAAGTGTTTTAACAGCGTGCTGCACCCCAGAGACACGGCTGGAGCACCCCGAGCCGTGCTCAGGAGCTGCTGCAGGAGGGAAGGGATAGGGAGGCAGGCGGGTACCGCAGCCAGGGGCTCTCCTGGGCTGGGGCTGAGCCTTGTGTCGCTCTCGCTCCGCCTGCCAGTAAAAATATCCATCCAGTTTCAAAAGTTTAAAAAATAGAAGGAATGATTTCCTGAGGAAATGGAAATGTTAAACACTTGGAAGTGAAACCATATGCTTATGATGATGAAGTGTAACTAAAACAGCTCTGAGAGTGATATCTTTGGTAGTCAGACCCTCCTGCCTCAGCGCCATCCTGTTTAACACCTGCAAAGTCACCCAAAACGGGGGTGAAAAGCTGGGTGGGTCAAAGTCCTGGGAAAGCAGACGCTTCTCACTGACGCCAAAATCTTTATTTAGAAAATATCACTGGCAAACAACGCACGCATGCAAGTGAATTCTCCATCTTGCTAACAGAGCAACAGCACAGATTAATATAGAAAAGGTATTATATAAAATGCCATAATTAACATTCATAAGATAAATAAAGATAAATGATGTTTATTCATAATTCTACTGACTCATTTTTCCCTTTACTTCATAGCTTATGTATTGAAATACTAATTACAAGAGCACCCAGCACAAAGAACATACCAAAATAGTTGCACCTGTACACATAATGCTGTCACCATTCAAAGTCTATGGCCAAATGTTTTCCCCAACAGATATTCTGGTATGGTTCTGAAAAATATCTGAGCCCATGCCTAAGAAAAATAGTCCTATTGACAAAATTTCATACCAGTCAAAACATACCACTGATGAAGTGAAAAACGCAACACAAGGTAATAGAGTTGCTGACGTGGAAATCCTCAACTTTCAGTTAAAACGGGGGAAAATCTAATATTTTAATTAGATAAAAACCTCCCTCTGCCTTGTGAAGATTTTTGTCTTAATTTCTCACCTAAATACCTCGCAATTTTTCTGGCTGGCTAAAATATCACCTTAGCCATTTTGGAGAGAAAATGCACAGAGCAGGTCCCCCCTCCACTTTCACATTTGCAGTATGCCTGTGGGTTTTGATGGGTCAGTGCTGAACTACAAAACTGGGTGATAACCCTTGATATTCAGTGCGATGTGCAGGTGTCTAAGTGAGACTGCTATAAAAGCTGCACTTCTGCAACTCGTTCTGGAGAGCTGCAAATCCAACCCCTGCTATCAGCTGGTGAGGCTTCCTCCTGGAGATGTCTGTGGGGAGGGATGAACTCAATTTAAATCTCACTTTTAAAGTCTACAAAAGCCAGGAACATCTTTTCAGCTTTTTGGTCATTTATTGGTGTGGCCAAGGACTGTATTTATGTACTATCCATTAAGTAATGTTTTTATTTTCCAATGTACTGGAATCCCAAGAGCAGATTTTCCAAAGAAATGCATGGACAGTCGCCAAGAAGGCATGCACCACACTGCTGCATGGGAACATTTGGACTTGACCTCTGGATCCCTGCTATCCTTGGCATTAAATCAGATGAAAACTGAGCAAGATCCAAATGCAAAGTAATTATGCTGCCTAGAAAAGCCCACACAAAACAACAACAACAACAGAACCCCACAAACAAACAAACCAACCAACCAACACCTGGAACCCCCAAAGAGGATCTAGGAAGACATAATTGTTCATTTCATGCTCAATGATCCAAGAGCAGAACCCATCTTCCCTTCCCTGTTTTTTTCTTTAAGGTGAACCAAAACCATTCAGATGTTCCAAGCCTACTATTTGTCTGCTGCTCTCTTCCTCTGACCTGCTTTGTTCCAGAACAACAAAAAGCACCCCAAGTTAATGGCAGAAAGCATTTGAATGCCTCAGTCCCTACACTCCAGCTGGGCAATAGGAGCAGCACTGGAGCCTGAAGGAGTAGCAGTCAGTTCCTAAGACTGTTGGCACACCAAAAGTAAAACTTTCTTTTTCCAAAGGGCCGGGGCCTGTCAAAGTGATGCCCAACATCCCTGAGATGGATGGAAATTTCAGCTAGAGATGTCCCAAAATTGCACACCTCCCTCCTCAATCAAACTCAGGGAGATGCTGCTAAAAGAGATCCTACCCAGCCCAGCCCAAATCTAAAACCACTTCTGGGTTTTTTGCCCATCTTTGCTTTCTTCATGTAGGTTTCCTTACAGGGACACACAGTGAAAAGGAGGACAAAAGCAGGAACTAAGAGCAAGATAAAAAAATATGCAGCACAACTGAACTAAACAGACTTTCCCAGCCCATCGTACACTGTGCACTTGTAGCAATTTCCTTTTTTTTGTCAAAAAAAAAAAAAGACCAAAGCCTTTAAGGTTTACAGAATTATTTTGTGTCCATTCAGAGTACTAATGGAAAACAAATTGCATCTTTAAGCACTGAATAACCCCATTTAGAGCTATATTAATATAAATACATTTTTCATTTAAAACCAGCAAGTCTAACACTGGTGCTTATAAAGATGTCTTATAATTTACTGCTGCTCTTCTCCAGCCAAAAGTGGAATTACCACTGTCTACATATAAACTTAATAAACAGCACACACTAAACTGCCTAGTCTTTCAGGCTGATGAAAGTTGCTTCTTATCAAAGGATCCTTTGTGGATGCTTTAAAAGGATTTAAATTGCTTTGACTGCATTATTAACAGTGTCTGTGTTGCTCTTGTATTTCAGAATAATCTGGAAAGCTGGAACATTAGCTCTTGCATTCTACAAAAGACAGTTTTCCATCTCTAATAAAAAAGCTTCAATACAAAAGATAATCCTTGTGTTCAAAAGCAAAACCCCAAGATGGGCCATGTTAACACATCTGAAGACCCTCTTATCCCCTTCTTATTCTTACTCTTATTTTTCTATGGTCTTCAGTCCTGGAGATCTCATGGCCAGTCAGGACTTCATGAACTTTGCTGGGAACCCAGGTACTTGCAGTGGAAAACATATCAGATCTCTCTCTTTGAGAAACTGAGAATAGGGGGGACCATTTCAGATGAAGAAACAGGGATATTGCTCTTTAAACAGCAGAGCCTGACCAAAAAACTACAGTAACGTAGGGAGGGATCTCTTTTTCATGGTGCCTACTTGGGAATGCTGCAGGAATGGGAGGAAGCAACAGGAGGGAAGTTCCTTGTCTTTTTTGTCTGTTATTTTCTGGGGTTTGGGGTTTGCTGCGTTTGGGGGTTTTTTGTTGTTTGGGGGGCGAGTAGGGCTGTTTTACAATGGAAACTTGTGGTTAAGATGTTGAGGACTCTCCATTCGCCCTGTCTCCAGCAATGCACTTAAAAAGTGAGGCAAGCCAGATGGTTAGAGAGCACAAGACAGGAATAAAAATGTCACATTTCAGTTCATTCAAAAATTCCTATAAACTGTGGCAGTAAGTCATGTTATAAAAGCCTAACACAAGCATCCAGGCTCCCGTGGGAATTCAGTTACCAGCACAACTAATATTCTGTGCCCTGCAGACCTCAGTGGCATGCTGTATTTATAAAATGGGGCTACTGGCACTGCCTCCCTCCGAGCAGCGTGGCCAGAAGAAGCCCATTAAAGTGTGGGAGCCCCGAGTGCTGCTGATGGCCCTGTGGCTCCTGGCTGTTTGCTTGCAACGCAAACTCCCGGAGCGGAAATTTAGTCCAGGAGAGCACAGCAGAGTCTTTTTATACATTAACCACTATACTGCTCCAGAACTTCACCTGGCACTTCGCAGAGATTAAAAATGACGACGCAGCCTCTGTCTTGGGGAGTGTTTATCTTGGCAGGTCCGGAGCCGTGCAGGTGCCGGGCAGGAATTCTGAAGCCAAGGGCTGCGACGAAGCTCTCTTGCTGGTGGCAAAAGCACACTCTCTCTAATCATAAATATTTCATCCGCTTTCTTTATTTTTTAATAAAATATGGAAATTGTTACGGCTTATGACAAGATAATGGCTCGATAGATTCCTTATTCCAAACAGCAGCTCGTCCCGGTGTGCAGCTCAAACCAGCCCTTCACTGCTGAGGAAAGCTCTAGACCCAACCTATGAAGTACTAGAGGAAAACACATTTTTTGGCCTCGGTTTATTTTTTTTTCCATTTGAATTTAGGATTTTCTACAAAAGACTTGGAGATCGTCATATATGCTGTTACAGCAAGCGTTGTTCTGGCACTCACTATCTAAGTTTAATTAATTAAAAATACGAATGCAATCAAGCTTACTTGAGACAATGGAATCACCCCAAACTGGTTTTAAGTCCTGCCAACTTAATTTTCTCTGCTTGTCAGCTGTCTTTTTTAAAACAAACAAAATTTAATCTCCTGATCATCGAACATCTAATGCAATTATTCAGATGCAGACAGTGTTTGCTTTGTATAACTTCCCTTATTTCCACTCTTTTCATGGTATTAGGCTACAGGGATAAACTCCACACATCACAGCAGCATTACACTTGAGATGGAAACAGTCCAGTTGGACCGATATGGAAAATATGCTCGGAGAATATTGGAACAAACTCGCAGTTAAATACACTTCACTGATACATATGGATCTTCTCATCTGTTTTTTTGAAAGCAGCTGTATTGAAGCTTTGCTCATGGAACTCTATTTGAAAGTCAAATCCTACAAGCAGTTGTATAAATATGTTTGTACGAGTACTTGAACCAGAACGCGTTTGTGGCTTTGTTGATTTTGGACAAAGATTTTGACAGGAGGGATAACAACCCACCCACCCTTTTCGTAGCAGCAGCAGGAGGAGGATCAAACAAGATCCTGTGAGCTCAATATAAGCACTGCACAGGAAAACATGAGTGGGGTCCAGAGCCCGGGGAGGGACCCTCAGCTCTCGCAGGGGAGACATTTGCTCATCCAGCCTTGTGCCAGGAGCACAGTCAGATGGCAAAGAGAAAATGCTCTGCCCTGAGACCAGGCTGTTTGCCAGTGGAAGACAAATTCTCCTCCTAACAAAATCTGAGCTACTCTGCTGAGTTATTCCAGCCCTCTCCCAACACTTCTGGTATCTTCTAAAAGTTGCTCCCTCAGGCAACTGCATCCCTTCCATATGGGTCACTGACCAAGCCCCGTGTTCAAAAGCAGAAAGTGCAGGGTCAAGGTTCTGCTGGAGAAGATGGAGGTTGCCATTAATGCTTGAGGCTCTCAGAGACAAAAATACTGTTGTGTGAAGTACGGGGTGTGGGGAAGGACAACAAATGATTGCTGCCAATAATGAAGGCAATCGTTAAACCTGCTGAAATCACAGAATCTTCTGAGTTTGGGAAGGGAGCCAACCATCCAGTCCAGCTCTTAAGTGAATGGCCCATATGAGGATTGAACCCCCCACCTTGGTCTTATCAGCACCAGGCTCTGACCAGCTGAGGTGGAAGAAAGGATTCCCATCAATTCCAGTGGCTCTTTGATCAAGCCCACCTTAGTCTTCCCACCTCTGTCAAGCACAATTTACATGAATAAACCACTCACTCTGTCTCTCAGCTCCACAGTCAACACCAGCACGACAGTGGAAATGCGTGCACAAGGATTTAATCGCCAGGAAATCTGGATCGCAACTGGGCAGTGGGAATATTTTAAAGTCTTTTTTTTTTAAACTTAAATTATTAGGTACCATGTTCTTAAACACATCCTTTCTTTTACATTTGGCTGCCAGTTAAAATAACAGTGCATAGAAAGGGAACAAAAAGCAAAAAAGAGCAGGGAGACAGACTGACTGGCTGACTGACAGATGGGCAGGTGTGTTACACTTCTAGTCAAAAAATTACCAGTACTAGTAGTAAGCTGCTTTCCATTCCCATAAATTACACTTGAAAAGCACATGGCCCTGGATCAATGCCTTTGGTGAGGTTTCCCAAGCACAGTGTTTGAACAGTTGCATCTGTGGCCAGTCACAAAGGTATTCAGGGCATGGTGGGCTTCCAAACTACTTCATGCTGATCACGAAAGATGCCCCACCACCACCACGTCCCAGCACTTTCATGTGGTACTCGTGCAGCCCCAGGGGAAGGGCTGCCCACACCATAACCCTGACCACCACCCCGGCTAGAAAAGGAGTTTGCCTTTATCTTCTTAAATGACTTTCAACAATGTCTCTGTGGCAAGGCCAGAGGACTGGAAAAAAAATCCCTCAAAGAAATATGAAAGCTCACCTCAGAAACGCCCTGGGAAATTCGGGGAACAAACACTTAGCTGTTCTCATTTTGTTCTGCCTTGGATGGGAATGGCAGAACTGGATGATTTGTTCTCAAAGACCGTAGCTACTGACATATTTTTTTTTTTTGGGGACTTTTATGTCCAGTCTGAAAGTTTTTAACTGAAATACCAAACTTATTTTCTGTCTAGTGCTGTTATTTAGACTCCTGCCTGGTGACATTCTGGGTAACACATGCTGAAAGAAAATTTCAGTACAAGTTGCAATTTGAATGTTTAATGTTATGAAATCTACAGAACTGTTGCTGTTGTACATGGCACAAAATAAACATCTCAATTCCAGGAAACTACTGGAGGCATCTTGTGAATCACTTTCTTAAGACGAAAAGACTTCTGCAAATCTACTCTTTGACTGCTAAACCAGCCCAGGTAGGATGCAAAGCAGCTTTCCTTTTTCAAGACTAAACTTTTACCAGGTCAGTAAGTGGCAGAGTGCACAGAGCCACCAGCACAGTCACTCTGTGAGTGCATATTTAAGCAGCACACGTTACTGACAGGCACATAATAAAACTATTCACAGGGGTTACTTACTCTGCATGCTGTTCAATAGTCATTGCAAGTCCAAAGCATCCCAGCCATTTTATTAGAGAATCCTTCAACAGAACAGTAGATGCTATTAGTTGTTACTTCATTTCTAAATTTTCTTAGGTATTTTTCTTTCCATTTTTTCCCCGGATGTTCTGAAACCCCAAGCTTCAAGTACAACAAAACTCCAGACTGGTAAAACTCCACTTATTTCAGAAGTGTTTGTCAATCCCAGCCTTTAACAAGAATTGCACAATAAGCTCAACCACCAACCTAAGTAATCAGCGACAATAATACACTGAAAATAATACACTGAAAAACATAATCAATCCTCAACAATTTTAAGGGGTACCACTGACCTGTGACAACACTGCTGAATTACCACTTAGCTGGATCTTTCACTCAACTACAAGTGGCTTATTTGTAATAGTACAGACACTGACTTTGCCTTGGTGTACACTGACAGGCTGATTTGGCTGCCTGCTGAGTGACAGCCCCCTCTGAGTGGGTGAGAAGGAGCTGAGCTGCTGAGTAAAATTGATACAAGGAGTGGAAAAGAGATTTTAAAAGTCATTTAGAAACTCCAAATGCACTGAAAGTAACTTGTGCAGGAGGGGGATTGTCACTGGCAAGTATTTTTTTCTCCTTTTTGACAGAAGTCTGCAGTACCAAGGATCCCTTCATACAAAATTACTGGGGTGGATGCAGAGGGTGTGGCAGCTTGTGTCCAGACACAAAAAACCATGAACAGTCTTACTTAGGACTACCAAAAAAAAAAAAAAGGCAATTTTAGAGAGAACTTCCACCTCATTCCTATGAAAACTGGAAAACTGGGTTGTCATTCCCCAAATATGTGAAAACTTTTGCAGTTTTAAAAATTATTCTAGTATTTGAATTTTTTTCAGTTTATCTCTTCTTTTTTTTTCTTTTCCTGGTCCTTTCTTGGTTTATTTTCACACTGTGATATGAAAAACATCTTACCCTTATGAAGTATTTTTTCCCCATTTTGTTTCTTAAATTTCAACATACAGCCACAAATATCTAGCAACACAAAATAATGGTGTTCAGATCTGCAAAACAAGAAGCCCAGACTATCACCTCCAAAGTTGCTGAAAGAATTTCAGTGAGCAGAAGGCAAAATTAACAGGAACTTCAAGTAGGGTTGCCTACCTCATAAGCAGCGATATGGTATTTAGATGCTGAAAACATAGTCAGACACTTTAGTTCTCACTTGGAAGAGGATACTTCAACATCCCCTCCCACTCCATGTTGGATCTGAAGAAATAAATGAATAACTGAGATCCTAATGCTTGCCTGAAGTCTTCTCCAGCCAGGTGCTGACCCACTAAGACATTGCTTTGCTCAAATATATCAACTGGAGACACTGAAATCTAATCCAGTTATCTTATAAACTTTTATACCAGAGTGACACACGGCAAGGAGTAACTCTGGTGTGGTAAAACAGGCTCACAACTACATGAGAAACCATTCCCAAGTTATTCTGGTCAAGAACATATGAGGAGGTGAGGTGGATGAGGCCAGAAGTAAGAACAGTGCAACAGCTCATGCTGCCTTTCTCGGTTGGGTGACACCACCTTCCCTCTGTGTGAAGCATCTGAGTCCATAAACCTGAAGGGATGCTCAGACATGGGGAAAAGGATCACTTATGGGGCAGCCACTTAGATTTGGGTTGCCCCTTCAATTCTGCCAAGCAGAGCAGCCTCTTGTGCTTGTACTTCCACGCTGACCTCCAGGATGGGTAGGGCAGATGCTGTACATACGGCTTTGTGGTGCACAGACCTTTGGAGCAAGCTGTGGCCTCACCAGCAATATTCTGTGTCCATGTGCATGGACAGCCAGCTCCTGTCACCTCATCAGTCAGTGCAACAGTTGCTGGGCGTTCTCAAAATGTGGAATTCAAGACTGCCGAGTGAAATTATCACTTTAGAGATGGGTAGGTTCTCCTGTGAGAGTGAGATGTGGGAACACGAAGCAGAGTGCACAAGGCTGGAAGAGAACCACAGCTAAGGGTTAACAGCTCCATTCCCAGGACTGAGGTGCACTGTCTTCTGGGTCCTCAGCCCAGGAACTCTACAGAAGACAGGGATTTCCTCTTCAGCAGACACATAAAATGTACTTCTCTGAAAGGAAAAGGCGGAAAGGGATGGAAAAGAAGAGCCACATGGCTGATCTGAAAGGAAAGCATGCTTGCAACGACACTGAAACATTAGAGACATTGTTTGAGTGCAGTTCATCCTTGCAAAAATATTATCCTCGTCTCGATGCCAAGGTCAGTGAAAGTATGGGCTACTTGCCATGGAAGTGCTGGGTATTTAGGCTAGACCTGTCATGGGGCTTATTTACTCTCTGCGCCCAACGTTTCAGACACACTCAAGTGTAGTGTTCATGTCTTGGCAGGAACTTCTCGTTCATGCATTTTCTCCTGGTCCCCTTTGAGGAGTCTTCCTCCTCTGACACTGCAGTGGTTGAAATTTCATTGCTTGCTGAGAAAACCAACACTGATTAATTTCATCCTACTTGCATGGAAGAGGTAAAGTATGCAGGTCTCCAGCCAGGGACAAGGAAATCCCTGCTGCTTACATGCCACATTGAATAAGCAGCCCATGGCTGAGGCCATGGGACTTCAACAGTCTTCATTCCACCCGCAGGAAAGAAGCAATTATCCGTAGCAGCAAGGGGAGCAAACAGGAAGTAATGCAACACATTCACTTTTGATTACAGATTTTTTTTTTTGTAAGACATAATATTCCACAAGGAAGAATTCAGATGCTGTGTTACGTCGACGCACCCCAAATTATTAAAGGAACGTGATTGAGGTTGCAAAGCTAAGCCTCAAAACCTAGGAAAAACCTAAATTAAAGTTGCTGGTGCAGCCTGAATGCCACTGCTCACTGTGTGTGCATTCTGGTACAGTCTTTAATTACATCACTGCAAACTGCTTTTCCCACAGGGTCTTTGCCTCATTCAGCACACAGGATGGACAGTGCTTAATAATGAGCAGCTATTCAGTGTTTGGTCCTCTCCTCTGCTTCAGTGTGTGGCCCTGGACTGTATTTACTGCACACCAGTCAGGCCTGCTCTGAAGACACAGTGATTCATTTCCCCATGGACCTTTCTGTGACATTCTCCAAAGCAGCCTTTGAACGCCTCACGTGTATTCATGGATCTGTTTGCACCCCACCTCTGGGGGACACAGAGTCCAGTTTTGAAGATGGGGAACTGAAACATATGAAGAATAAGGTAAAAAGCATCCACTGATTGGTGCTACTTGATTTTCTGTGTATTTAACTTTATATGCTGTTCTCTCTGTCCAAAGCCAAGCTTCCATTTGCTTCAGTTGGACACGTTGGTAACTGAGACCCAAAAATCTCAAGGCAACTACTCAGAAAATGGAAAAAGCACAGTTAGAGGCCAACTGTGAAAAACTAATTTTAAGTGACTTGCCTGTCATCACATAAGATCTATCCCTGTCCAGTTCCTTAGTATGCTATTCAATTGCTTTGGCTATGAGACCGTTTCCTTTGATGCTGCAAATCCCCATTTAAATTTATCACACACCTTTTACCTCATGCAATAAATGAGTCAGCCATTCTATGCTCCTTTATTAGAAAACCCAGCTCCAGCCCCAGAATAACTCAGGCTTTTGAACTGACTGCATTAGGGCTCCTGGGGAAGAAAATTAATTAATTGCTATATACTGAAAGATGAATTTAAGCTTCACAGGCAGCCTTAATTCAAAATTTATTTTAGGTGCTCATTGTTTTAACACATATTTTTGCATGCCTAATTTCCTAAGCTTTTAAGGAACTGAAAAACTGAAGAAAAAAAACTGCTGTGGACCAACGGAGAAAGTCTTGCTCATTTGGAAGAGCTTACACAAAAGGCTGGGAACTTTCGACTTGGCAACTTGAAGAATGTTCTTTTAACACAGCTTTTCTTGAGCTCTTTCCTATGTTTTCTTTGAAACAGAAACTCCATCACGCTGACACTCGTGGTGATACCTATACCAGCAGAGCTGACACAGGGGTGTCAGTGTATCTGCCTGTGCTGCTGGGAGCTGGGAAAGAAGCTGTAAATTGTGTTAGCTGATCATCCTCGGTTCTACAGACTCTGTGGACTGTGATTCCCCGGTTTTTTCTTTCACCTTCCCCTCATAACTTTTGCCATCTTCTCCAGCAGTACTGCTCCTCCATTCTACTTCCTCTAAGATGAGCAAGTTTCCACTTCTGCAGTCAATCTCAGTCTCTCCAGACTGTGGGTCCCAAACCCCCCATCCATCTGACGCCAGCACCTGTCCTACACTGACAGTGTGCAGCAGTAGGAGTAGGATACGGATTTACTTCACACTGGCAACTCTGCAACAGCTCTCCAAGTGGACACCCTTTGGGAGATATCTGCAAGACTCTGAGTCTCAGTCTGAAGTGGCTGCTTTCTTTCACTGGAGGAAAAAAGCATGGAGAGATCCTCAAGATGGGATTCTTCCCTGAAATAAGCCCTCAATGGCCTCTTCCACTTTTGACTGAGAGGGTGAACGGGTTGCAGCAAAATACTGTTCAACTTTGTCAACTCCCTCAGCAACGTGCAATGAAACGAACATCCTCTGAAACTGCAGTAGATCTCATACTTAGCCTGGACATTTAGGGAATAGCTACTTCTTTGTCTTTCTGATCAATCTCGGCTTCCACCTTCAGACTGATAGTTTTAATTTAAAAAGAATTTAAAAAGAAGGGGAAAAAAAAAAGAAAAAAGAAAAAATGTAGCACAGAAAACATCCAGCATGGAAAATTTCAGTCTACATAATTCTGGCAAGATCCTAATCTTATAATGTGCAATATTAGACAAATTCAATAACGGATGGTGCTACCTAGCCCACCAGGAACAGCATCCTTTACTCAGAAGGTTTGGCTTTGGGAGAAGTGTTGTTATTATTTATCATGTGTTACAGGGCCAGTTCTGTCCTGCCTGCTGGTTGTTGGGGACCTTGACTTGGGAGCCTCGCTGGATGCTGACTGGAAAACTCTCAGAGGATGCTATCTTTGAGGGTCACATGGGAACCAAAACACAAGCAGCTTCTTTTTCCAGAGTTTTGGCCTAAATATATGAACATAAAACAGCAGAAGATGAGGAAAAATAAGACTGACTGCATAAGACTCGTGCAACGTTTTGTATAATTTTATGATTTGTAATAATTAAGCATCTCTATCAGCTTACCAGGGATTAATATTACCTTACTTTCCTTGAATTCCATTCAGTTCTTACATTATACATATCCCACATGAGCGCTCTCTTCTCCCAATGCTCCTGGCACAAATCTGAGCCTCTTTGGTAAGGACTCATAAGGATATGAATGTCTGGACAGCCTGAGTAATGAAAGGCCATTTGGGGCCGAACCATTGACCACAGCTTTGACTTGCCAGGAAGCATAAAACATAAAATGTAAATTAGGTACTAATAACCCATTTTTCTTCTAAATCCTTGGTACAGATGCACAGCATGAAGTTCAGATTATGTTTTGAGAGAGATTTTGGAATAATTTGCAGTTAAAAATATTGCATGGGACCTTGTGTTGTGGCCTCAGAAGAGACTGAATTGTGAGTTGTTACTGCTGCCCTTGAACCCACTTCAGTCAATGGAAAGTTTCATTGGCACCTGGATTTGTTGCTTTGGGTAGCTGCCTAGCTACCAGCAAAACCCAGCACATAATACTGTCATCAGGGAAAGAGGAATGTGCAGCCCAGCAAGCAAGACATGCATGGAAAAGTACATTTCTCCCAGCATGTTTTGCAATCTCCATGCTATTCCCTCCCCATCTTCCTTTCCACTGATCTCATCTGTGGAGATGGAGTCAAGAAGAAAACTTAGGAAGTAGCACTTGCAGGGCAAGATCATTTTACTGCCTGTGCATGACCAGCATCATTCCTAACACAGCTTTGACCCTCTGGATGGGGCCAACCCCATGTGAAAAAACAGACATACAGCTCCAGCGTTCCTCAGTCAAGGGATCTGAAGGCAGCTTGGTGTTGGCTGGGCACGTTCAGTTCCCAAGTGAATTTGCCATTAGAGCTGTGGCCTTGGATTCTGCCAGCAAGAGTGTGCATGAAACTGTTGGGAAATGGAGCTGCACGTTACGCAAGTCACAGCACAACGCTTCTGTCGTGCTCCTTTCAGAACACATACGAAGACATGTCCTTCATGTGTGAATTCCAGCCTCCAGCTGCTTCATGGAAGAAGGCTGGAGCCATCAGTCCCCCCCTCACAAACCACCCTTCTTGTCCTGTTCATTGCAACCCAGCTATGAGGAAACGACCAGCTTTTCTCTTTTTCATCTCAGCCCAGGAGTATCTAAAAATATAACCTGTGGAACTCGCTTCTTGAATTAATTATGCTTCAGGTAAAAAGTAAAATAAATATACTTGGCCTTAATGAGATCTGCAACTGATTCTCCATCTCATGCAACAAATCCTTTTTTGGCAAAACCTGGATTCTTGCTGTGTTTCAACAGGTCAGTACACCTGGCATGGCTGAGTCAAACCACTGCTCTACAGCTCAACAATTTCTACCGTTCTTCACCCCTAGAAAATAAGATAACTCAATGAATACTTCTAAAAATTAAATAAATACCCGGGTGTTGGTATGCAAGGAGGGGAAACCTGTGTCTATGCCTCTGATACAAGACTTAAAGAGAAGACAGGAGTAGATCTCTACTGTATTTCTGCAGATTTGCCTTGCTGGAATAGACACCTTCTCCCAAAGAAGCAGCGCAGGGGAAAGCAAAGTTGTATCTCCTCATTCACTCTTCCTGTTAATAATTTCTAGCATCATTACTAGTAAAGATTATGTTGCTGTGCTAATGGCTAATCGTGGCACAGGACCAAGAACATATGGAGGGGAGCATGGTGCTCAGCACTGAATAAACACAGAAAAACAGGGCAGTCCTACCCCAGTGAGTGGAAAGGTTTAGAGAATATGAATAAATATTCATTGCTTTTGGACGCCTGTCAGAGACACCTTCCAAGTCTTCTCAGATTCGACTGCTGCTATTGATGCAGCAAAAGAGAATCATGACTTAAACGGGTAAAGGAGGAGACTCCTAAAAACACACGTCCTGGCAAAACAGAAACAGACTAAGCAAGCCTCTTGAAGAAATATGCATTTGAGAGACTACCCTGATTTAAAAGATCTGGCTTTTTATCCTTCCCCCACTGCGTGGACCTGTGGTACAGCAGCACGCTGGAGATACATCATGTGATAACTCAGGGACACGAAGGCTGTAGGAAAGGCAACGATACTGCAAGAGCAGGAAAATAAACCTTGAGATTACAAAGAAAAAAACAAGGAAAAGAATGCACAAGGTCTGGTCTAGTGCACACCATCATTATTGATGTGAATCATGACTTTGTGATCCTCAGAGGAGGGCTGATGTGCCTCTCCATAAATCAGGTCTTAAGGGTATACACATTACTAGCAAAGGACAAGCACCACAGTTTGCTTTCACATAATGATCCAGCAATGGCATTTAATTGAGCAGAATATAAACACCCACGCTGGAATTTGGCCAGGACACTACATTTAACATCCTACTCTAAATAAGAAATGCCATATAGGCTGCAGTGTCCAAGCAGAGCAGAGACAAGCTAAAGTAAAAGTTCTCCTCTGATAATCCCTCTCACAACAAACTACACAGACCAGAGTTTACAGTCCTGGGCAACATCAAGAGTTGAGTCGACCCTGGCTGCGACTGCCAAATGTGGTGGAGCACTTGGAGAACATTTGCTGTGGATGACAGTAAGTGTCTTTTGTCTTGGAGTGTCCCAGCTAAGTACCCCAGGAAAAAAAAAAACAACAACAAAAAACCATCTGTGAGAGGTCTCTCTTCCACCCTGTCCCGTTGGCCAGCTTCCCTTGAGTGATCATCGTGCTCATCAAATGAACTCACTCATAAATGTGACGACAGCCTCCCCATTTTTTGGATGTCGGACTTTAAGCAAAAGGAAATCAGGGTGTTTGGAAAGTATTCACCTTACCCTCTGCCAAGGACCAGGAGAATTTTCTTTCTTCATTTTTTAGGAGTGGCCAAACCACTTTTGAATCACACAGTCAACATGGTGAGCATGGCTGACTTGCCTCACTTTCCCCACAATCAATCTACACTGTTCAACGACAACAGCTTGTGCAAATACTGGCAGGAAGTCAGCAAAAATATGACAGAGGGAAGATGTAAAATTTCCAGCTCAATTAAGAAAACTGGTTTTGGTTACTCTCATCAGTTGAGACTGATTAGATCAGTAAGAGTGGCCAGACCTGGCTCTAGTGTGGAATAATTTGCTTGTGTCTCTCACAAATAGTATTTCCACTGAACGGACCCAAGACAACGCTCCCTTTGCCTTAGGTGTCTGTGTTGACCAGCCTGATTTCATCCATCCTGTCACCTGGTGCTGCCCCTGGCACAGCCTCACTGAAAGTACTGTAGTACATTATTCAGATAATTCCCCTCTTCATCCATCATTGTGAAAAGTTGCAAGATACTCCAGGAATTCATACAAAGTCCCTTGATTTCAGTGGGAACTGTTGTACTGTGGAGTTCTCCAAATCAGATAATTCATATGATTGAAATGGTCTGCTTCTCTTTTTTCCCAATTCAGCATTCTTGTGAGACAACATTTTAATTTGTTATCTTCCTAAGTTTTTTATCAGATTTTCTTGTATTCTTCATTCCAGCCTTCACATAATTTTCTGATTAAATAACTGAAAACACCTGGAACAGACCATGTCTTTCAGCATGTACTCAGAGGAACCCAATGACTTTGAAAAGCTCAGTAAGCAAGGCCAGAGCTTTAAAATTTCCATGTAGGTATTCACATTTCAGTTGGAATATATCTGGGTTCATTAAAAAAAATATAGGGAAGGTAAGAAACCACAGATTAACAAACTCTGTTACTGCCCACAGTTAGGGCAGAGACCACCTTTTACTTGTGTCTGGGCTCACACCATATCTCACAGCTCTACATCAGTCCAGCTATACGGCACTGACTTCATTTCTGGATCCCACACCTCTCACTGTCCATGAGTAGTTGGCAGTTGAGTCCTGGATAAGAGCAGAGGTTTTGAAGAGCTACAGTAGGTCATTAATAATAAGAATAAATGCTTGAGACAATGCCTTAAAACAACCTTTCTCTAAAATTAATAGGGGCATAAATTTCACTCACTGCAAATTAGAGACCAGGAGGTCCAAGCACGATCCATTT
The DNA here is from genome assembly GCA_013397975.1 of Machaerirhynchus nigripectus. NCBI lineage: Eukaryota > Metazoa > Chordata > Aves > Passeriformes > Dicruridae > Machaerirhynchus > Machaerirhynchus nigripectus. The sequence continues at coordinate 495,660 of VZRQ01002223.1, forward strand.
TCTAAGCATGCTATTTTAAAGGAGCATAGATCAACACCATGAAATGACAGTGCATGAACACTTTGAAATAACAAATGCCTGCTAGGCTATGCCAGCTGCAATGGACAACAGCATGAAACACCCTGGCACATTCCTCTTCAGGCTGGGGAAAGCCTTTCAGAAACATTAGTTGCTCCTGCTACTTCTTCTCAAGTCTGTGCTGCCACTCTTTTCAGGCTGCTCCCATGCCCCCTGCATCAACCACGTGCAATCACACCTGAAAGTCGTGGGCTGCTTGGCAAGGGCCCTGAGCAAAGAGCTTCTGTTAACTCAGTCAAGAGATCACGAGAACTTCCACCAGTCCAAAACCAGAACACCTGTTGTGGTGCTGGTTTTGCTCTCCTCCATTTGATCCTGCCTTTTGATGACGGGTTTTTATGGTGGCGTTAATGTTCTCCTGCTCACTTTTCCTAGCCTTGAATTAGAGCACGATCTTTTACCATGGCCACAGCTCTGTCGTTCTCAGACTCTTTCACCCCCATCTGTTTGATTCCAGGGCTGAATATGACCCAGAGTCCACATTCCTTGTGCTGACTGATAACCTTCTCCAGGCCATAGATAACTATTTGCCCGCAGCAGTTCTCTCAGATAGGTCAGCTATATTTATTACAGCACACTGACCACATGGCCTTCCCCTTCTTCAGCAACAGAAGCTGCAGAGCAATGCCAAGATCTGACTCCCTGACTTCCACAGGAGATCCACGCCATCCCTAGCTTTGTTTCACGTGCAGAGCTCTGACAGGACATCACATCTGGATAGCACTGGATACACTCCAGGGCAGCTGAGTGACAGGCTAACCCAACAGCATTCAGAGACGTAACTGGAGCTTTTAAGCCTGAGGTGGGGAATAAAACTGATTTACTTCAACACCCTGAAAAAGTCAGCATTTATGAGAAGCCAGATTGAAGGAGGCTGTTCTGTCACTCAGGTTCAGGGCTGGGTTGGATTTGCCAAAAGCTTTTCTCCTTGTGGCTGATGAGAAAACTGTGGGCTTGACATTTGACTACGGCCCTCTCCGCAGTGACTCCTGCCTCGATGGCTTCCCTGGTGCCGTCTCCCCTTTCAGATGGCTGAGAGCGGCAGGACGCTTTGCAATGGATTTTTCCTGCGGGTGCCCTGCTCGGCCATGCACTGCACAGGGTTCCCATGGCTGTCACTTAGCTGGAAGCTGAGCTCCAGCTCGAGTGGAAAACACCACACCGTAACAGCCTAAATACCAGACATCTGCTGTCCCCGTGCCCTGGGCCATGTCACTGCAGCCGCTTGGAGAGCTTGGGATCAGCTCGGCGGTGTGGGCTGGAGACCTGCAAACACTCCTGGTGTGAGGGCTGTCGCCTCTGGAATTCACTTCCCCACTTCAGCTCTGGCAGCCTGGGCTTCACGACCCCCCCCAGGTCATCCTGTAGGGTCCATCTGCTTTCCCAGGCTCTGACAGGGGAGGAGAAATTCAGGGAGTTGTAAGGCTGCTGTAGAAAAGGCTTAGTCGTAACGCGGCAGGAAGAGTTTGTGCCTAGAGACATTGGCTCAGTGGGTAGAAATTGCAGTGATATTGAGTAAATCTGCCCAGAAAGCAGAATGGGGAACTGTTACTGAGCTGAGGAAGCAAACACTTATTGACTTTCTGGGACAGAAAATAAAGGATTTTTACAACCTGATAAGTAAAACTGTTCTGATTAAGGCTTAAAGTCTATAAATAAGAAAAGAGAACTAGCAGGAAACATAGAACTTACAGACCTAAGAGGAGGGAGGGACAGGGAAGTCTGTTACAGGATTGTTCCAAGAGCCTACTTAAAATATTCAATGCTGATTCCTGTGCCTTCTAGCTCCTTAAAAGAAATCACCTCTTACATCATGCCATTCAAAATGAATTATGCTTTCAATTTTCCTTGTTTCCTGCTATATTCATATTAAACCATTACATTGTATGCAGGAAAGAATCCAGCAAAAGCAGCTCATCTTGCTGCACGCTAGGAATGGTTTTCTTCAGATGGCTTTAATGCTGAAGACAAAGGTCAGCAATTTACCCCAAACAAAGCACTGGAATTTAATCTTTTCTCTGCTTGGGAGCAGCATGATTCCAAAGCCTTCACTGTGTTCTTCAAATACATTCCTACTGGAAAGCAAGGCTTTAAAAACCTTTTATAAAGCTGTTTTTTTTTTTTTTCCTGAGAGACTTGAAGCCATGAATACTGTATTAGGGAGCTGCCAAGTTATCTGCAGAGGACCTCTACCACCTCACCTCTTCCAGAGATTCTTGTTTCATTAACTCATTTCACAAGCTGTGGGACTCCTCACAGCTGAGGATTTCTTCTGATCCATGCTGGAGGATGAGGGCATGGACAGTTCACACCAAATCCTGCAGCCCCCTGACCAGCTCTGCCTTGCATGCCAACTGCATAGCCTGGAAATGCAGCCCAGAGCAACGCATGAAACCAGCAAGCTGCGCTCTGGAATTGGGAAGGAAGGGGAAGACAGCTGGAAATGTGCATTATTTAGAACTCTGTAGGATGAGAAACAGATGCTGGCATGGCATTTGTGGAGTTGAAAGTCACCCAGCTCGCGCTGCCAGTTGGCAAGCCAGCCTGGTATCAAGCCCACAGCTATGCAGAACCCACCACCACAACTGGCACTCAGGCTGGCAGAGCTGGCCAAGGGTGAGCGATCATGGTCACTGGAACATTCCCTCTCTTGCCATTGTACCTCCACCCTGCACCAGAGCACAGAGAGGGAAGTCAGACTGCACCTGCCTGGGAGATACACATGACGTCTCCCTTTCAAGGGCTATCTGTGCATCACCTGTCAGCAGGACTTAAATTTGCTTAAATGAAGGGTGAAAAAGGCAGGAAGAAAAGCAAAGGGGTGTGTTTGCTCTCTAATTTGTCGTGATGACCCACATCTCACAGGCAGAGCCTGCAGCTGAACTCCCAGTGCCTCCTCTCTCTGAGACAGTCAAAGGAAAGGCTTTCTGATCCCTTCCCAACGCATGCTGTAAGTGGGTGAGCTGGCAGCAAGATGAGATTCCCTTCCTTATTGCTGCCTACCAAAAAGGGAAACCCTGGAAAACTGCCAGATCTGAGGACTTGTTAGGGAAATACGAGTTTGTTGATGGGAGGCAAAAAACAGATGAGGCAGAATTACACATAATTCTGCCAGCTAAAGCATTGTTTTGACTTGCATCAGTAGAAGGAAGCTATCAGCTAATTTACACGAAGCATGAAGGCTTTTGGGGAGATGTGATTTAGCATCAACAGCCTCCAGCAATGAGTGAGAGAGAAGGCTAAAATCATAGAATCATAGAATAGTTTGGGTTGGAAGGGATCTTTAAAGGTCATCTAGTCCAACCCCCTGCAATGAACACTGGGGTTTAGAAAAAAAAACTATAATCTGTCCTTGGGGGTGGAGAAGGACAAGTTTTCTCATATGATATGAAGAAAGAGAAAAAATAGGAATATCCTACCTATGCTGTGAGTTACAGTGAGCACTAATGGAGCTCTCTATAGATTTCAGAGCCTATAGGCGCTTTACTAGGAGTTGGTTGTAGGTGATGGTTACTTTCCACGTAGTTCAATGGTGCTACTGAGAGCAAAATCCTAGCCCTTTTCTGAACGGGGATGGCAGGTCTCCATCAGAGCTCCTCTAGGATTTGGAACAGAGGCCAGTGAGTGCCAGAAAACTTGCGAAAACCACATGGCTACAGGGTGGATCCGTGTCTTCCCTGTCTCTGTGCTGGCCCTGCTGTAATCCCAGTCTGTGCTAGTGCACAGAGCCCTTTGCAGAGCACAGTGGGAGTAACCACAACCTTGTGTGACCTTTGTGTTGGCAGCTCCTCTGCCGAGTTTGAAACTTTGCATTGCCTCCTTTCACTCCTTAAGATCTCACCTAAACAAGCTGATTTTTAACTCATAAGAAAGGCCCCCGGCCCCTGAGGAGACTCTGAAGTAGGTTCTAAAAAAGACATTAGGCCCAGTCATAGGACTTGGGGCTGTCCATGGCAAAGAACAGGGAGAAAAGGCTGTAATTCTCCCTCGCAGCTCTGACCACTGATTCATAGTCACACTGGCACAGACAATACTGACATAGACAATATTTTTAGAAGTTGGTTGGGTTTTTTTTTCCATAAAAGATAATGAGGTTATGGTGTCCCATGGACACCCACAGTCTCCTGGGCAGGGACGAAAGCAGTCTTAGAAGGAAAGAGCCTCTACCTTAGAGGAAGAAAGCCTCCATGGAGCTAAGGACAGTCATGAGGTCCACTCCCAGCACTGGGGCTGCTTAACAGCTGCTCCTTTCAGACTGGCTCTTCTACTCCCACAAGGAGGACAAGCCTTGGGAATACTCCCACTGACGACACAAAGGGGATGTACCTTTATTTACCTACAGCTTTTCCCCCCAGCTCACCCACTCTCCTGCCCTCCATTCTCCATCCTCCTCAGGCACAGACCTGGGCACACAGAGGCCCCCAGGAGCCAACAGTGCTGTTGTTCCCACCCCAAGGACAGGTTTGTTCCCTCCCATGTGGGGCCCAGCCCATCACCAGCACAGAGGTCTTTCCCAAAGATTTCCCACCTAGTTACTCAGGGTCAGGCTTATCAGGTTCAGCTGAAGAGATCTGAAAAGGAAATCTGAAAAGGATCTTGCTTGAAGGGGCAGGGCTGCCAGTTGGCTTTGGCTGCTGGAGAGCTGATCAGCATAAACATGTCATACTTTGCTACATTAAATCAAATATTCCCTGGTATTCAGTAAGTTCCCCACCACATGTTTCTCTCTTCTGCATTATAGCGTCAGTATTGTACCTCTGAGGGTGTCCCTACTTCCCTTTTAGACCTCTCTTGAAGCTCGGTGTGCTGAAGTCACTGCTCATGAAACAAACTATACCCACCCCGAAAGGTCAAACGCGACGAACCTGGTGCTCAAGTGCTGAACGTTGTTTGGACTGATCAGAATAGTTCTGAAGTGACCTACACCAAATTCTTCCTGCGCTTCATGTTTCTCCATAAGCCATGTTTACAAATGCCAAAAATATTTTGAAGCAGGAGTTATGAAAGCCTGAAAGCACTTATAGAGAGCTGTTTCAACATTGCAAATGCTTGTATGTAGCTGAGCCAGGTCCCGCCGCTCATGAGAACAGCCTTTACCAATCTGTCAACACTGACCTAACTTGTCCAAGAGAGAGCTCAGAAAATCAGTGCGACGTGGAGAGACCTCCAAAGCGCCACTGCACAAACAGAAAGCTGGTGCAGGGCTGGAGGGTGCTGAAATCTGGCAGGTACAAAGAAGTTTGTAACCATCTGCAAAGATTACACTTTTGGGTTTCATTTAATACTACAGAGACTTCCCATCTTTTGAAATTAATCAATAATTCTTCTGGAAAGGTAAAACCCTTCACGTTTTTCTTAGTATGCTAAACTGAATAGTAACTTAAATGTCTTGGTCCATAACGTGCTTTTTAAGGATTATAAGAGTTCAGACTATTTTTTGAACCATTTTTGCACTGACTTTACCAATGCCAGGACAACAGGGAGTTCTTCAACAAAATCAAGTATCAGTCTACCATCCTGCCCAAACTTGGGAGATATTTTCATAATTTGCATTATACTATCCTGCTCTGTAATTTTGTTTCACTTCCCTACATTGGACTTCCACTCATCCTATCCATTAGTTCATCTAAGAGACAGCAGTTTAGGGCAGAGAGTATTTTATTTTACTTGTCTTAGAATTCCCCGGCATTAGTGTAGCATGGTAAAAATGTGATTAATAAGTAAATAATAGTACTGGCCCAACCAGGAGCTCTGTTCAGAAATGGCCTCATAGCTCCTGCTTTGATCCTGCTGAGTGAGGATTCTATGTTAATAGCAATATTTAGCAGAATTCTTGGCCATGTCCTGATTTCTGACCCACAGAGCACAGAGAAATATTTCAAATTATCACCTCCAAGTGTTTTCAAAGCAGCTCAGAGTGATTACCTGAAAAATAAATGGAATCTCTCAATGACTTCAGGGACTCGGCCAAACCGCTGAAAAATCAGGCTTTTATGTGAATTCCCTCATACTGTCTTGAAATCAGAATTAAAACATAGGTGTGGGATTATCTTAAAAACACTCAACCTCTCTTTTCCTTGAAAGCCAGAAACCATGAGCACAAGGACAACAACGGGCCATATTCCCACTACGGCACTTTCCCAGGTGCATGACTGTTCCCAGAAAAGCCTAAAACAAAGCCCAGCCACAATCCTAGAAGCCTCTCTAGTAACGAGCAGAAGCCAAGTCAAAATAACCCTTCCTCTACCAGCTACTCCAAATGAGTTCTTTTCCTCAAGAAGCATTAACTTTGTCCAATCCCATCCCTCCCTAAAAGCCGGAGTAAATCCCCAAAGGTGAGGATTTCAGGCTGTTCACTTCACAGCATCCCTATAAAGTAGGTCTGGTACATCTTTTCTCCCCCTTTTCCCTCCCTGCAGTTCCCTCCTTCCATTGATGAGAGGGCTCCTGTACAGTTTAACTTAAGGGAAACTTTCTCTCTGACTCCAGCAGAGCTGAGCAGAGCCAACCAAGCTTTGTCCTGCCACCACCTTCCCATCACTACCAGGAGCAAAGCTACAAGTGAGTCTGGCAGGGAGAAGAGCAAGGTTTTACCACAAATGCAGCCCTACCTCTCATTCCCCATAACCAGCAAATGCTGAATTGGTTTTAAAATAAATTTCCTTAACAACCAAGTACTACTATTTAACAGGACCCGTGAGCACTTCTATAGCATTTTACAAATCACTGCATAAGTATTAATTAGCCTTAATGACTCATATTACCTAATGAGATAATGAAAAACCCTGCAGCTCACAATATCTACTTCTATTTTCAGTGAGAGATGAAACGGATCTTGTAAAAGGATGTATTCTCTTCTAATTCCCCTCCTGCATATCCCTGTAAAAAGGTTGGAAAGTAATTCAAAGTGTGCAAGTCGTGGCAATTTTTTCCTTCTCAATTTGCAAAGGCTAATACAGTCTTTGCCACAAAATACAAATACAGAGGTTTAGTGATAATATTTGTTCCTTAGGAGGCTTTCTATTGAAGGATAACTGGTGTGGACTCACTTTTCTTTAAGGAAACCTGGATTTGCTGCCCGATCTTTATGGAGCATAGCAACGTTTCTTGCTTTCTTTCTGGGTTGCCCCTGCCAAGGTAATACTTAATGGATTAAGTCTTGTGAAATAAATTCTGTAAATAGAACGTGGACTGAGATCATTTCAACTCATTTCCCCTGCGTCCCCTTCCCGTCCTGGAAGCTGTCAAGCACAAGCAGCCTGCAAGCAGCCTGTTCTCCCGGTGTTAGTCTTGAGTCTCACTAGATGCATAAAACAGCTTGTTTTTCACATCCTTTCTGTGATGGCATGCAAAAAAAATTGCAAGGGGGAAAAAAAAACCCCAACCCTTTTCAATTCCACCCATAGCTATAAACTGGATACAGCTAATCTTGCAAGGGCACCAAACATTGCTCTGTTTGTCCACGTTTGAGCACTAGAAACCTATGTTTATGATGGAATTACAGTTGAATCTGAAGGATTTTAAAGAAAGGAACTGAACCAACTGTGGGTTTGTAAACAAACAATATGGTTTTGACGTCAGCCATATCGTTTCATGTGCTGGAACTGTTTCTATCATGTGGCCAGTTCCTGCCCCTGAAGAGTATCTAATTTAATTTAGATGTATTCACGATACGGGACAGCACATAAAGTCCAAGAAACTACAGGGTAACTCTGCAGGAAGGTCTGTGCTGGAAAGATTGCATAAGCTGTACTTTGAAGGAGCAACAGAGACCTTTCGGCTGGAGGAAGAGAAGGGAAATTGTGTCCACTGCAGAAGAAGGAGAAAAGAAAGTGAGGGGAAGAGAAGCGTGTGGAGAGGGCACTGTCAAGGGGAAGGACTTTCTTTCTCCTTCAGAAATGAATCAGTTCGAGGTATTTTTCTGCATTAATGTAATCCAAAAAAATCTGCATAACTTTTTCCAGAGCAATAAATCCTACCCACAGCTTTCAGCAGTCCTTCCAACTTTGTTTTCAGTCCTTCTTGGATTACTCCCTCTGCTCCTTCTGTACTGGCCCTGCAGACAACCACCACGGAGGGTAACTCATCCCAGGAGATTTTCTGTTAGGTACCACTCCAGCATCCATGGGATCACCCACAACCTGCCCTCAGGTCCTGGTGACCCCGGGGGTGATGCAGAACCCCTGCAGCAGCCCCACTCCCTCCCCTGAGCATCTGGGCTGTGAACAAACACCCAGGTGAGGGGCTGGCACTTGGGTGATGGGAGAACAGCAGCAAGACATGCCTTTGCTGCTGCTGACAGCGACTGAAATGTGTCTTATATTGCAGGTATCTAAGGGCACCAGTGTGAGAAAACTGCTTTTCACACAGGGCACGATTCTGATCGCTAAACCTGCCCCCACCCCCCCCAACCTAGCATCAACTGAATTTAAAGGGATGCCCTGTGTGGTTAAAAATTCTTTTTGAGCTTACATGTTTACCAGCTTGGGCCCCTAATGATAGGAATTTATCTAGAAATATATTTCAATTAACAGTATAACAATGATACAGTCTTATATATTTGTTTAGATATTTTTACTAGACAGCATTTTCTACTCCACCAATTCCAGTTCCCCAGGTTTCCAGAAAACCCGGTTCCTCCCAGAAGTGGTGTAGAGCTCTGTGCTGGGTACTCAGCTCTGGCTGTACACACACACCCCCCACCAGCATCTTCCCATCACAGCTACACTGATTCCTACACACTTGGAAAGAAAAGAGGAGACGGTTCCCCTTGCAGTTGTTTCATGCCATGGAATCCTGACTGCTTGCTGAAAAACCATTTCCAATAAAAATGTAAGGGTTTTTTCCAAGGAAAGCGAATGCTTTCCACCAAAAAAATATTTCTCAAAAACTTAAACTCTAGTTTCAGCCAAAAACATGAGACCAGCCTTAGGTGTAGGATTCAGACCAATACTACAAGACAATCACAGAAGTTATAACCAGCTGAGCTTGGTTATTTACAGTGGAAGGCAAGCTGCAATTCCTTCCTTTGATCTATTTGCTGGCTTCAGGATTACATTTCCCAACCATGCTTTTTAATCACTGTAAACATCAGAGGTGAAGAATTTGGTGGAGAGAAAATTGGCTGCTTCTTTGTGTTTTTGATCAGGCCGGGCTTTGATGCCTTCTCTTTCCCAGTTCCAGTGCCTGGGCTTTGTATGTGATGTGACCGTGTGGTCTCAGGCTCTGGGATCTGCACATGGAGCGTATTTCCTTGCCTACATCTCCATCCCCTGAGGGAATACAGCCCCAGGGGTGATGCCCTTCCCAGGGAAGAGGGACAGGGTGCCACACAGTTATCCCACAATGGACACTGACAGGCCACGTTGTCACTCAGTCTCTCAGGAACAGCTTCCCTCCTGAGCAAGCCTGGAAACTCACACGTGGCTTTTGCAAGACCCCTCACCCACGAGCTTCTCTCTGCAGTGCTGGAAAACCTCTGGAGTCAAGAAACCCGAGAATAGCTGGTGGGAATTCATGAAAGATGTGCCAGCACCGTGCAGCAGAGCAGGGACGTCTAAGCTACCTTTGAATGAGACAACAGGGGTACAGCAGGAGGCTTTCTGCCACAGGATGGAGCTCAGTGCAGGCTACAAAGCATTTCCAGGAAGCTCCACAAGCATCTGAATCCCATTGCAGAGCCTGCACCGCCAATTGTGCCTCCAGGCAGATAAACTGCAAAGTGACTGAAAAAAAAGATCATGTAGGTGAAGGTCTTGATCGTGCCTGAAAAAGTACAATGCCCGAGAGACTGAGGGGGGAGGAAAGAGCCAGCTTTTGTAAAAAGTGAGCATCTGAATTCTGTGGCTTCAATTTTGTCCCACTTACTCCATTCACGAGCTCTACAAAGCGTTTGTCACACAGAAGTGTAATTTTAACAACACTGAAAAGAATGTGCCAGGATAGGAAGCTCAAGCTGCTTTTACCCTGGGTAAATGGGATGCAAATGCCATGTAAGAGGTTAAATGGCACAGGAAGGATTATTTTTTATTTTTAAACCAAGAATAGCCAAATTACTATTAACAGGGTTGATCTTTCTGACTGTGAAATCTCACTGAATAAAAATATTTAACACGAGAAATCCTCAGAGTTCTCTTCTACCTGAGCATCGTGCACAACCAGAGACCGCTTTACCAAAGGAGTTAAAAGTTTTTTGCAATAATGCCACAAATCACTCCATGCAACAAACACACACACATTCTGTGGCAGTTTCCCCACAAGGTTCAATCTAGGGGGGGAAAAAAAATCTTGATTTATTATATAGCATTTGGACAGTTGCGAATGAAAATTTGCCAAAGATCAGAATAATCAACTCTTTCACCCAGGCAGTTTTTTATGCAAGAAAAAAAGCACAGAATGGGTCTGAGGAAAATAAATAAAAATTCCACATTTTTAACCAACAGAACCTTTTGCGTCATTCAGAAATATTTACAGACATCCAGAATCTTTTATCATCAAAAAGACGCTCTGGCCTTTAAAATTACAACTTTTCCTTTACTGATTTTTGTTTACTGATGGCCTTTAAACTGGTGGGTATCTCTAACTCATGGCATCTCTTCATGTTGAGTCAAATGCAGGAACTTTTAAAGCTGTTCCTTGCTATTTTTTTCTCTTCCCCTGAAACATCTCCCTTTTGCTAAGCTGTCATCTGTGAGTCTTAAAGATAGCAGAGCCCCATCTACAGCAGCATCCATCACATGAGTCATGGTAACCATGCCTCAAACATCAGTTTTTATCGATTGACTGGGCCTCTGGTGCCAATATGGAAATCTTCCAACCTGGAAAGGGCCGGCTGTTTTAATACAATTAAACACAGCCAGGAAGAGGGCTGCAAATGGAAACATGCATTAGCCATTCATAGTACACAAGCCGCTCTCAGAGCCCAGTTAAGTGCAGCATCCCTGCTTCCCTTGCTTATTTAATTAGCACACAATGAAGGCCACTGAATTTCCCTGCAAAAGGTGTTGCGTACTTTGGACAAAAAAGAAAGGAGAAAAGAAGTTGCTTTTAAGTCCAGTCCAAAAAAATAGCTCCTTGGCTAAATGGCACTTTTAATAAAGATGTTTCCAGTGTTTGTTTATTTATCAAAAAGCAGTGTTTCTCTCGGGTGTTTTGATTTTTATTTCTGTGCACAAGAAGGAGGGGAAAAAAGGGCTTTACTAAGCAAGTCTTTCAGTGAGACACCAGATGATGGATAGTCAAACACAGAGTCTCCTGTAAACACAGAGGTAACCAAAAGGTATGAACTGACTCATAATTGTGTCAACACAGGTCGCAGACCCTTGGTTTATTTCAGCCTTCCTGTTTTTCACAGATTTCTTTTCACACTACACTGTTTTTTCTAAGACACAGACTCTTTTCAGTACATCTTAGCGGGGTGCAAAAGCACACACGTTTTTACACCAAAATGTGGGCATCTACACACACATGTAGGCTGTACTGCCACAATTACAACAGCAGCATTTTCCATCCATTGCTTATGGCTGCATTAAACTCAGCTCTGCAGTCCAGGACTGCTCTAAATCAAAAAAGTCCATCCCATTCCTGCCTCCAGCCTTTCCCCAGAGGCTCTTGGGAAACATCCAGAAAAGAGGAATACAACAAAACCTCAACAGCCTAGTGCTCCAGTTCATCCAACCCTCTAAGACTTGCTGTGATTTTTTTTGTAACCAAAGTGGCAAGACTCTGTCTGACAGAAAATGCTGGGAGGAGGACAGGCAGCAAAGAGGTCTGTGACGAGCAGAACCTGTCTGTATTTGTCTTGATCTCTAAACAAACTGAATTAAGCTGCAGCTTTTTCCCTGTATAAAGTTTAGAACCATGGTTTGGGTTGGAAGGTTGGACAGATCATCTAGTTCCAATCCCCCTGCCATGGGCAGGGACCTTCCACTAAAAGCCCCATCCAACCTGGCCTTGGAGGAAAAAGCCTTCCTGGGCTCTCTACTTCACTATTAGCACTGACTAGAAGGTTAAGAAATTGTTAGGGGAGGGATTGATGGGCAGACACTCCAAGACACTGAATCCCCTGCAAGTCCCAGAGCAGTTCAGCTGAAGGGCTGAGAAAGATGCTCCAGTACATTCCCTGTACCCGTGGAGACACTTGTCTGAAATCCTGAGATCTTTTTCATGGACTTGCATAAAATAATAAATGAAGAAGGGTTAAAGCCAGGGAAATCGTTCTTCCTCAGCAGAGGCAGTAAAAGAAGCAATTTAAGGCCAGGCTGCAGTGACCAGTACTTGTTCCTGGGTGTCCATGGAGCAGAGAGCCCAGTGCAAGGGCTCCGCAGTGGATCCGCTCTGAGCACCTTGGATCAGCCACACACGTGAAAATGACTTTGTGCTACAGACCCACCAACCCAAGATGTGTCAGACACCCTGTATGAGCAAGGAGAAGTTCGGACAACTGTTTGTCTGGGCTGTTTCAACTTCAGAGATTTACTGAAAATGGTATAGCCAGCAAGGACAGGAGACCTTACTCAGACTGAGCAGTGCCTCGTTCCTTGTGTAATCACATCCAGCTCAGTGGGAAAGCGACTCAACAAAAATCAGAGCCACAGAACCAGGATTTGCTCCTTACTTGCCACAGTGGAAAAGGTAGTTGTTAAGATTCCCAGGTAACAGGTATTCACTGTAGTGACTGAAACCAAATCCACCCAGAGATCCACAATGGCTCTTGCCTGGTTACATCACCAAATCTTTCACCAAAAAAATGCAAAACAAATTACATTTTGTGTGTGACACACACACACAAAAAGCCAGAAATAGCATTTCAGAAGCAGAAATAATTGGCAGACAATTTTTTTAAGACTACTCATTTTAGGATAGCACATCTTTGTAAAGAGAGAGCATTTTATCTGGAGCCATTTTCCCTTTTAGAAACCAAGGCTGCCAGAACAATGGGGAGAATTCCCTGTGCAAATTACAATATATTAAGTGAGATTTGCTTCCAGCAGGTTCTGTACCTTCAGAAATTGGTCAGGCTTTGTATGTTTGTCAACTGGGGAAAACCTACGCTATGTTCTCCTGCCTCCCCTATTTTCTTTACCTCCTTTTAGCTCTACAATAGAAGGTGAGGGAAGAAAATTTTACTGAAGGAGTCCATGAAAAGAGCTTCAAAACACTCCACATATTTTCTCTGCATAAACACGCTGTGGATTTCTAACGTAAATAGTGCCAGGGCACTGTCACTCAGACCCCAGGAGTTCACCCCAGTTAGACAAATTATGCTGCCCGTTATCTCAGTTGTTACAGATCCTTGCCTTTCATTCATTCCTTGCCAGTGGCTGGATTTTATGTGTAGGGGAGAAAAGGAGCCTCAAATGCTGACGTTAACCTCTTGCGGTGAGACCAGTAATCCTGGGCTTTCCAGTGGAGAATGCAGAAGGAGATAGCTGCTGGCCCTGACTGCCAAGGCAGCAGTCAAAAGAATGCTGAAATTTGGCAGGTATGAGCAGGAGAAATGCAGTGCTATGAAAATGGACATTGCAAGCTCCCTTCCAAATCTGCAGCATTTGGCCCACATGAATAAAACAAATTGAGTTTTTTCACATGTCCTGTAAAAAACCTCCATAAAGCAGTGTTGTGGCTGCGAATAGAGGATGGTGCTGCTGAGCAAACCTGCCTGGCAGAAGCAGTGGCTGCCGCTTCAAACATCACCCCCAGACTATATTTAATACTAACTTCAACTACAGTCAGCAAGTCTCATTTCCTCCCAGATAAGGAGATACTTATTAGAAGGGAATGCAGGATGTGATCAGGGGATTCATGTCTGAATGTGTTTTTACAGCCACACTGGTCCTGGTAGGGACTGAGTGAAAGCCCCTGTCCCACATGCCAGGTATCGCCCAGCTGTGAAACCCCTTTGGGTCCTGGAGGAAAACAAAGAGCCTGGATGCTGCCAGCCCCAAGCCCTGCCTTGCAAGTGCTTCATTCCTGCCTGGTCCACAGCCCCTTCCAGGAACAGAAAACGCTGAGTTTGCTTGGCAGCACCGTGGGAGGAATGTGCACTGCACGCCCACTGTAAAGCGATTCCCTGTAATGATGAGTACCTTTAAGGCCATTCTAATGAGCCAGCTCTGATAGAACGTTTTATTTTTGCAATACTTGCAGAGAAGGGAAAAGCTCTTACCTATTGTTCTTCGGAGATCTTCACACTGGCTAATGTGAGGGAATTTCAGGATTTCCTTCCACTTTTTGCTTTTGCCTTTGCGTTTCCCTCCACCCCCTGCAGAGAGAGAAATAGCAGGATTAGATTGCTTTGGGGGGCATAGTTCCACAGTTCCATGTAGAGTTTACCTGCCCAGTCACAGTTATTATGGATACCATTAATAATTAAAACTGATATATTGTGGGTTCCTGCACAGGCAGATCCCTGGAAGTGCTCAAGGAAAGCCTGGATGGGGCCCTGAGCAACCTGGTCTAGCAAAAGATATCCCTGCCCATGGCGGGGGGGGGCGGGGGGGGGGGGGGGACTAGATATG